>OZ010693.1:14541655-14593577 GCA_963932265.1 Thymelicus lineola | reverse complement strand
CATTGCATAGGCTCCGAAACTATCGAATCGATTTGAAAAATTCTTTTACTGTTGGGAAGGTACACTATCCCCGGGTGACATAGGCTATATTACATTTTTTTTTACTATTTTTCCCGAAGCGAAGCGACGGCGATTTCCTATAGATTAAGAGTCCAGGGCCGCCAGACATCACTTATTTTCTGACGGATGAAATGTGGACGATTGAGTAGCGTTAGTATGTACTATGATCGTATGCCTACTTACTAGCTTGGAAAAACGGCCAATTTCCAGGTATCAGGTGATCAAGGTACAAAAATCATTACTAAGTTCACGTATTTTCTCATGGCTGATTTTCACGTATGTTCTAGATAATATAATTAGAAATAAGTCGTCAATACTCCCAGACACATTCCGTGGGTCATTTTGCTTTACAGACACCTTGAACCTGCCAAAATAATGAGTTACGTTCACGTATTTTCTGACGCTCCATTTTTATATCGTAACTCTTTCACACTAAAACTACTGAACGGATATTCATGAATAGGCCATGATTTGGGATAACACGGACAATGTTATTCACAATATATCTGTATATTTGTGATAATAGATATTTTAGCATTATTTCTTTTTCACAGTTATTAAGTCATTAAATCATATGTTAATATCGGAGAAGGGTGCGTGACGTCCTTCGGGTCGTCGATAACGGGGTTCATATTTGGGAATAATAAAATCACACAGGTCCAAAACACACTTAGTTTGTAATCGTCACTTTCTTAGCACACTAATATTATTACCACAGCCCACAGGACTTCGCATGGTAAGAATTTCCTACTTAAGGAAAAACCATACTATCTTTAAGTTTTATGACCAATCAAGCCTTCTCAATTACAGAGAGTTGTATATTAATGACTTCAAAAATTATTTGTATTAGTTGTATATTAATAACTTCAAAAAGTCACGCATAATAGTTTAATTGGGTTTGAAGAAAATATCATACTGGCTTTTCAAAACTTAAATATTTATCATAATAAAATTTAATGACAATAAAAATTGTTAGATGGCTCAGGACCGGTCAGAGTGGTGCAAGTTAGGGCAAGCCTATGTCCAGCAGTGGACCTCCAAGGGCTGATGGATGGATGGATGGAATAACTGTTATCACTGAATGTGACAACCCTACAGAGTAAGCCCTACACGTTAAACACGGATACCTGATAACAGCAAATGTGCTCAAAACGCACACATGCAACCAATGATGTTTAAATAAATATAGATACGTTATGCCCTTACAAATCAACCGAAAAATTTGTTCCGATGTCCGCAAGGCACGCTTTATTGCTTTATCGCACGTCTTTATCGCTCTCGCGTCAAAACTACATCGCTATCTCTTTCTTCACCTGAATAATAGTTCCCAATTGGGAACTTTTTGAGTCACACAACGCGCGCGCTTATGACATATCTGCCTCTTTTTAATACATAATATCATTGCATGCAACGCTTTGTCAGCCATGTTGTTTGTGTTTATAAACACACTACACAGCAAGTCCCGTCAATTTGTAGGGACCCGCGTTACGTGGGCAGGTAATTATGTAAATGAGCATCGGATGACCATTGATCATCTATAGGGCAACGAACTCTCAGATTTGAGGGTCCGATTCCATATGATCTGTGGTTTTGTGTGCGTGCAACGGCTAATGAGAGGGGTCAAGACATCGAGGAATAAGACGTAAGTGTAAATAAAGCCATGATTAATGTGTTTAAAAACGAATTACCTAAGGATGTATTAATGAAAAGTCATGGTTGATCTGGGAATTGTAACGTAGGAAAGTACTTATTTTAACTATTTTCAGCATCTTATGAATCAGATACATAGTTTAATTTTATTACTCATTTTTTTAATAGAAATTGCATAAAAATCACGAGCTTTGAGTTTTTCCATAATTTTCGTTTTCTACACTGGAAAATGTCTTTCTGCCCTGTAGATTAACTATATGATTTTTGCAATCCAACAATTAACCCTCAAAGATACCACATAGGTAATATTTTCTCATACAAACGAGTCAGTTACTTTTTGTACAAATCGACTAACAAAACTTACGAAAATACTAAATAATTAAATACATAATCACATTTGTTTCATAACAGACAAAAATATGAGCTATAAATAAATTAAAATAATAAATAAAAGAAGGAGAAAACAAAATTGACTGACCTTGATTCCAAGCAGAGGTGATGTTCTCATGGTAGAAATATTCGTTTTCCTCTTCATCGGACCACAGAACTCCTTCAATGCTCGATGTTATGCCTTGAGTCTCTGGACCGTCGAGAATAGACCTTCGCGATAGCTGGTCATAACTTGGAGGTCTTGATAAGGAACAGGAAGAAATATCCGCTAGGGATGACCTAAAGTTCTTCACACTACGACTGTCTATAGGGCGGTAATATCTAAGGTGACAATCTTCCGATTTAATTGATCTAAGCGACCGACAATCGTAGTTTGGACCATCGTTGATGTTAGTGATGTCTCCTAGGGATACTTTGAAGTTGTTAGAGGATATGTCTCCTAAAGGAACTTCGCATGATCTCCTTTTCATGCTAGTTTTCTGGGATGGAGTTTCCCCGGTTGCCTGCATATGCCGGCTCACGCCTGCGCTATGCAGGAATTCGTTGGAATTATACATTTTAAGCTAACTTATACCTAACTAGGGATTAGGAACTTTGGTTTGACTAATCGAGTGGAATTATTCGTTCATTGCTGTTCGTGATGACTGATCTGAAACAAACAGAAATTTAAATTAAGTAGCTGATAATAGTACAAATATTTTACCTCGTTTTTCTTAATTATCAATGAAGGATAAAATACTATAGTATATTATTATTTACTTTACATTTTTGTTATATCACCTGTTTATTTCTTTCTGACACAACGCCATCTTGTAACTTATTTATGTACCAAAACGAATTCACGGTTGCTAGCGTGCACCCCGCCGTTTTTATGTGAACGCTTAAACTTAGTAATGGAATAGTTTCATAGATGGCGCTTGAATTTATTTTCATATACCATAATATACAAGCATAGTATGGCGAAGGTTACATTTACAAGCATGATTGTCAATCGACAATCATTATGAATTTTTTTAATCATGATTGCACGTGTAGCCTAGCTGATTGACGATTGACAATCTTTATGCCGGGTGTGCTTGATTTCTGAATTCTAAAATGATAGTGTTATAATTTCTTCGTTTAATACGCCATACGGTCAAAGATTAATGTAATAGAGCCATAATCAAATAGATATCTGAAAATACCTACCGTGTAATAATGAATATTATCAAAATTAAATGATCATGTATTATTACGATATTTTCTTACAACCTACGGTATTTTTCTTATTTCTGGTAATTTATTTTTTAATAAGTATCTAATTGCCTACTTACCTATCTATGCAAGAATTGCAAGAGGAGAATCTCGTATTTTGTTAGTCTAATGGTTATTCAATTACTTTGGTTAAAACATAATAACTTCTTTTTAAACAAAATTACAAAAAAATAATATCTTGTATCAATTGATTGTATGTCTAACCCGGGTTCCTATGAATGAAATGAAATACCTCACCATCCATCATATTTGACAGATTGAGAAATCACAATCAGTGTAACCTTCGCCAATAAAATACACATAAAATAAATAGGCTATGGTGGCGATTGCGACTATCACGTGGGAAATCTGGTAGTTTTCGGATAATTATAGAATATTGATGTGAATCAAGATGAACTCAGGGTGAACTTTGAATCGGGAAGATGTGCGGTTTCCCACTGGAGCTCTAAAGATCTACTCAAAAGCACTTGTCTCTGGTGTGAGACACAATAGACATAGAGAGAGTTTTTGTAATAGATGCACTCCATTCACGATTTAATTTTGATCCATAAAAACAAATCCCTTATCCTTAAATAAGATCCATTGTTTCATCACCAACTATTATCGACAAGAACTACATATAAAGATACGCCGGAAATTAAGGGACAGCCCAGAAAAGAGGGTAGATACGTCATTTGAGGCGAGAAAAAGTTCCGAGTTCGGGCGTACAGGAAATGAAATGACTATAGGTATAGACAAATGTATTTTAAACATTGGAACACGAAGATGTATAGATACCAGGGGAAAACAAAAGATATGACATTGATTTCAAAGCCATTATGAGGATTCGACGTTTTGCAAACCCAATGGATGAGTTTTTAAATATCAAAAAAGAATAGTGGGACAAAACATTAGATTAAATCTAAATTTTTTTGGACACAAAACAGCGGCCATTTAACTTGAACGGTATCGATTATCTCCATAATATTGATACCATTGGTAAAATATTTGTCTTTAGTGCATAAACTTAGAACTGAAGATGACAATTAAATAGATATCAAATAAGAAGTTTTTATCTACTATAAAAAGTTGTTTTGTTTAGGACATTTTGAGATGATACGCAGTCTCAGAAGCGCTCATAGCCCGGCGGATTAAATTGACCCTAATCTAAGTGATCGACCAAGTTAACCAACAGCTGTAGTAGCAAACGTTTTTTGAGCGCGTTAAGCCATTGTGTAGTATTTACTTGTTAGGTCCGTGTTTATCTTCTTCTATTCCTCGTTATTTTCTTCTTTGCTTCCTTCCTTCTATCTCCTTTTTCTTTATTCCTTTTAGTTCTATTTACTTTATATATTGCTTTATCATTTTATAGTACTTTTCTTGGCTGTAAGTAAATTTTAATGTTTATTGATATCCTTTAGATTACATATTATATTTTGGTCTCTATTCTAAATTGTATGTTAAAATTATATATTATCGTAATTGTAAGATTGTAATACCTTCTGTTATGTTATCCAAATTCCTTTTATAGCTTTCTCTTTGGTTTATTCTTTAAAATTTAATATTATGCTTATTGTATTTTATAGTTTGATTTGTTATGACATATATTGTCATTGTAACTTAATGTCTTAATGTTTTCTTCATAAATCTAATTCTATGTAATATGTCCTTATTCTCCTTTGTCAATGTATTATCAAGCCATCTACGCTTTTCTATTTGAAATTGGAAAAATTTGAAAAATCGTTCGCCGAGGACAGACTAGCTCTGGTGGAGAGGCAACAGTTCCCCGGTATCGCTCGATGAGAGAGGTTCTCGAGAATCGCCTAGAGTCGTGACAATCTTTGGAAAACAGTTCTAATCTATACTGTCCTTACAGCCGAGTGACCTCTGCAGTACGTGTGTCGGCTTGAGTGCACTACAGCACGCCCACACGACTGTCCTACTGCATTCACGACACTGAGGCTGTGCTACTACTGCTCTTGCTTCGTGCGCTGGCTTGTGCGCTATAAACCGCACGCCCGCACGCTTCCCGCAGTCTCCCAAGACACCGCACGCCAGAAGAGCTGCAGGCCTTTGGTTGAGGGCCTTACTGAAGGCCTTCCTATTGTGGAAGAACCAAGTGACTCTGTTTTGTGCTAATATATTAACTACTTCATATTGTGTATATTGTGTAACCGACTCTGTAACCACCAGGGAAGTATATCATTAAATTTTACTCTCCCTCAGCTTTTTATCTTACTTACCTTCCTTAACACTACAGTTTGGCGCCCAACTAAAATCCTCTCTAAATTCCAAAACAACACTTACACAAGTGATACCCCTTAATTTTGGCTTATTTCATTTCGATCTTATTTCTTTTCTAAAACGACCCTGAAGATTCTTTCTTTCTTTATAGTTTTGTTCATTTTCTTGGTGGTTACATTGTATTATTGTAGCTAAACTTATTTTATTTATTAGATCTATTTGTTTTCTCTTAGCTTCACTTTTCAATTTTTAGCTTCTCAGTTCTGTTTATTTTTTTTATCTAAATTATATCTTCTTAGCTTAACTTTTTACCTATCTGTTTAGTTAACTCTACTCGAATACGGGGAACTCTAAAATAATTTTTTACAACCGTTTATTTATTCAAAATTTTTATTTTTTTTTACATTTTTAGCTTTTACTTTTGTATATTTCTTTTCCGTCCGTTCTTCTTACTTCTTTCTATTCTCCCTTCTTTCTTCTCTCCATTTTCTTCCTTCCGTTCTTTTTCAATTACTAAACTTCGATTCTTTGGCAAATATTTCGAAGTTTATACTTTATACTGATTTTCTTTTGGCTTCACTATACCTAAATTTTTCTGAATATTCCCATCTTCTTCTCTGGAAGAATTTTTTTTATCTTTATTCTTCTTCTTTAGAGCGGATTACAACTCTTTAAATAAGCCTACGGTACGAGCGGGTCGTGACTCGTTAAATAAGCCTACACTCTTATAACCATCTTGGTTATTCTTAAAGAGCGGACTACAACTCTATAAATAAGCCTACGGTACGAGCGGGTCGTGACTCGTTAAATAAGCCTTCACCAAATAATCTCGTATTCGAGTTCTGGGTTGTAAGCGTTGAGCGGATGACAACTCCTTAAATAAGCCTTGGTCATGTTCTAGTGTTACCTTTGGAGTAGGCGTCATTGAATGTGAACCCTAGCCCCTAACTTTGCAAGATAGATGTATGAAAGACTGAAGTATGAACAGGATAATGAATGCGTAAGGTAGTCACTATTTTTAATTCTAAAATTTTTTGTAACAGCCAAAAAAATTACTTGGGTGGGGGAAATATGTAGTATTTACTTGTTAGGTCCGTGTTTATCTTCTTCTATTCCTCGTTATTTTCTTCTTTGCTTCCTTCCTTCTATCTCCTTTTTCTTTATTCCTTTTAGTTCTATTTACTTTATATATTGCTTTATCATTTTATAGTACTTTTCTTGGCTGTAAGTAAATTTTAATGTTTATTGATATCCTTTAGATTACATATTATATTTTGGTCTCTATTCTAAATTGTATGTTAAAATTATATATTATCGTAATTGTAAGATTGTAATACCTTCTGTTATGTTATCCAAATTCCTTTTATAGCTTTCTCTTTGGTTTATTCTTTAAAATTTAATATTATGCTTATTGTATTTTATAGTTTGATTTGTTATGACATATATTGTCATTGTAACTTAATGTCTTAATGTTTTCTTCATAAATCTAATTCTATGTAATATGTCCTTATTCTCCTTTGTCAATGTATTATCAAGCCATCTACGCTTTTCTATTTGAAATTGGAAAAATTTGAAAAATCGTTCGCCGAGGACAGACTAGCTCTGGTGGAGAGGCAACAGTTCCCCGGTATCGCTCGATGAGAGAGGTTCTCGAGAATCGCCTAGAGTCGTGACAATCTTTGGAAAACAGTTCTAATCTATACTGTCCTTACAGCCGAGTGACCTCTGCAGTACGTGTGTCGGCTTGAGTGCACTACAGCACGCCCACACGACTGTCCTACTGCATTCACGACACTGAGGCTGTGCTACTACTGCTCCTGCTTCGTGCGCTGGCTTGTGCGCTATAACCGCACGCCCGCACGCTTCCCGCAGTCTCCCAAGACACCGCACGCCAGAAGAGCTGCAGGCCTTTGGTTGAGGGCCTTACTGAAGGCCTTCCTATTGTGGAAGAACCAAGTGACTCTGTTTTGTGCTAATATATTAACTACTTCATATTGTGTATATTGTGTAACCGACTCTGTAACCACCAGGGAAGTATATCATTAAATTTTACTCTCCCTCAGCTTTTTATCTTACTTACCTTCCTTAACACTACAATTGAACCACTAACCCCTTCATCGATTTCCACTAGAGGAAGGTGGTAGAATACCTATGTTCTAGGTCTTTACAAGAGATACTCCCGTGCTCAGTTACTTAGTGGGCCGTAAATGGGTTGAAACCATAGGCAGTCCCAGAGTGTGCCTTTCATAATGCCCAATGAATTCCCATTTTTAAAAGTTACATGGACGATATTCTTTGTCCTTGTGATCCCTCTTAGCGATCCCGTTCACCATTTCCGAATTCAACCAATAGTTACCTACGAATTTTCGCCTTTTACCCCAAAAATAACATCCACGAATCGAGTTCGAAGAATTTATTGTTAAAATTTATCGCTCACTTAATTTATGTTCTATAATAAGTCACAGCAGCCGAAACTTTTCCCTTCGGCGCATAATGTACAAAACGCAAAATGAACACAACACGCAAAATGTACAAATCGCAAAATGTACAAAACGCAAAATGTACAAAACGCAGAATGAACACTACACGCAAAATGTACAAATCGCATAATGTGCAACAAGGACTAAGGCCTCTTTCACGACGACACGCAACTTTTTGAAGGGTTTCTCTTTTTGATATTAAGTAAGGTTGAAGACCGCCGATCCCTCATTAGAACGATGATGTGATGTTCTGAGAGAACCTGAGATCTTCCACTGGGGTGGGTCTTAAAGAACTTTGACCCTACCTCGTGAACAGCTGTTTGTTACCATCTTTGTGTTAAACTCGTCAACTGAAACGCATGATTCCAGGCTCGCGAAACGCGTAGACTTCATCAGGCGTACACGTTCCAGCTTCACGTTGATATTTAATGTACCTCTTACAAGACAGTGATCGCTTCCGGTTTTAAACCTGCTGATCACAGAGATATCATTAGATTAATATGTGCAGATTGTCTGCCAGAATGAAGTCTATTTCACTTGTAGTTTAACCTTCAGTCTAAGTCCACTTACGCTGGGGTGGTTTTCTGGAGATGGAGTTCATCATAAAGAGATCTTCCTTCTCCATAACGTTAGCCAGTAAGTAGCCTCGGTGGTTCCGTCGTCCAAATCTGAAGGGACCAATTTTCATCTCAGCGTCATTTCGCGTACCTAGTCTCGCGTTAAAGTCCCCCATCACAACTGTGTAATGAGCTTTAGATGTATGTATGGCTATACTAACTTCCTCATACATAACCTCCACCTCATCGTCGGGATGTGTCGAATTCGGCGCATATACCTGTACGACCTTCAATGAATACCGTTGTGATATCCCGAGTGTAAGGTATGCTATCCTGACCGACACGCTCCCAACCTGCACAATGTTATTGATGAGGGACTTGTGGACGAAAAACCCGACACCACCTTGGAACAGATGTTCGCCCTCCCGGTGATAGAGCAAGTTTTCGGATTTGAGTATTATCGTGTCCTCCCCCTGTCTTCGGATTCGGATAATCCCACAATACTCCAGTTTAATTTGTCTATCTCTTCTTCCAACTCTTTTGTCTTGTCGTCGGTCCTCAGTGTCTGATATGTTGCCAGGTGCAGAAGTTGTTTTGATGATTGTTTGATGCGCGATCTCTGCCGGCGGTTATTAGCTAGCACCCTCTGCTCCACCGTTACCATGACCGCCAGGAATAGTGGAACTGACGGGGACTGGGAGCCGAGGCTTAGTTTTGGCTGGCATTAGGAGGTTTAGCCAATAGTTACCACGCTTGGCCAGTTCGTGTTGGTGACCGCAGTAGGGGATCTGGTGATGACAATACTCAGAGATACACTGCTGCCCGTCTCCTAGAATATCCTATTATTCGCCTTTTACGACATCTCAGGAAGAGGTGGGAGTGGTGCTATTCTACTTAAGTGGACCCGGCACTTGTACTTATGTGGTACATAGGGAAATAATATTATAAATTCTTAGATACTTAGTAGAAATATAAATTTGTTAGATCGTTTTGCTTAAAAAATATTTTGTCCGTTTATGCACGTGATCAATGTGAACGTGGGCTTTCTTGCACATTATGCGATTTGTACATTTTGCGTGTAGTGTTCATTCTGCGTTTTGTACATTTTGCGTTTTGTACATTTTGCGATTTGTACATTTTGCGTGTTGTGTTCATTTTGCGTTTTGTACATTATGCGCCGAAGGGAAACTTTTCAGCCCTCTTCATTATTTGGTTTGTTTTAATTTATCGAAGTTTCTTCGAACTGTTCTTACCTGAAAGGGTTGATTTATATCTGATTACGGAGACTTATTTAATAGTCGTTTACCACGAGAACTCCATTAAAATTTCTCTCTTCTCTTCTCAGTGGGCGGATGGAATATTTGTTATGATAATTCCATTACCTAACTTTTGTACTGAATTGTTTTGTATTCATTAATCTTAACATATAATCACGGAATTTTGTTTTTACCGAGTGTATAATTTATATTTGGTACTTACTTGTAAGAAAACAATTATCGACTTTAATTAAGTAATATCTAGATACTTTGTCTCCTTACACCAGTAGGAGAATGATAATGTATACTTTGGTTATTGTTGGTATCAAAAGGTTTCATTTAGTACACAGGACAATTAAAAGGCTGACCTCTCTATACGAAATATATTGTTATAATTATAATAAGCTTAACTTAGCAACTTTTCTCGGAACTATTTCAATTCGAATTAATAAAATTATTCCCGATGTAATATTGCACAAAATTTCTGCGAAAAAGGTTTTATCAAGCGGATTTTATTTCGACAAGCGTTTAGCGAATGTCATAATTTCGATGTTAGCTCTGGGAACGATACTTTGAGATTCATTTTCAGGTGTGCTAAAAATAATATATAAAATGCATTGCGATAGAAAGAAAAAAACATACACATTTTAAATAATAAGAAAGAAGAAACAAAATACTCGTTTGCTGATTAACTATTGAAACTCAATCAGAATTACGACCGAAATAAGTAGTGGATTCTTACTTAGCTCCATTTGATGGCAATTCGTGGCAATTAGTCCGGGCTTCTATTACTAACGTAGAACTTGGTATAAGAAGGATCAATACGATTGTTAGTTAATGATCTTCACACTTAGCCAATATAAGCGGGATTAAGTCACCGCTATTTCTTGTAGGGGTGCTTAGGTCGTGGGAGTAACAGAGTCCAATAAGAATTTAGTTTATTTAACTTCGGTTTAGGATAATAAAACTTCATTATTCGTAAATTACGATGATTAAAAATCCTCACTATCGTTATTGTTTTCAAATTTTGTCACACTCACAATATGTTTTTTTGGGTGCACCATCATAGTCAAAAGCGTGTTGTTTTTACACACCTACGAAAATCTTGAAGAAGTCGAAGAAGAAGATAATGTAGTTACAAAATTGTCAATCAGAGATGTCAGTCAGAGATGTCAGTTTGATACATATGTAACAACAACCAAATCTTCTCATGATAAAACAGCAGTGTCTAGATTCAGTTGGCTGGCGTTCAAATCAACTGGTCAGCATCAACTAGAATAATAGATCTCGGCTTCAAACAGGCATTCAGTTAGCTACGTTTGACGGCAGTTTAGAAACTATTTACACGGTCTCTGTGTAACTGCTTGTAATACTGAGATTCCATTTGGAGCAATCGGTGTTCCATCGAAAATTAATCCGGTCTATTTCTCCCACTTGTAAACTGCATCAGACAATTGGGTATTGAATAAGATAAAAATGATACGAATTGGTTTTTAATCTATTCATTTTAGAATGCCATGCAGTTTTTTTCATTCGAATACCAGTCTAACGAGCAGAAAAATTGTATTTGTCACAATTGGACCTCTGTAACACCAGAGGCATCACTGAAGAGTTGTTAGCTGAAATATTTTTTCAAATGTCCAAGCATCCATTTCTTCATTTTCCAACTACATAATGAATTTTAGAGCTTCACGCGGACATAATTTTTGAATGGTCGCTGATGGCCCTATCGGTCAGTTCCGAGAAGGAAGCGAATATTTGCTTATCCCTAAGTATGTACTTCATTTTATATTAGTTAATATTTTCCGAATTTTTCGTCTATCAAGCCTTGTAGAAAATAAGATACTCGTATACGTTAACTTGTGATTTAAAGATGAGGAGAAAATTGGAAATGGAAAATTGGAAGTGGAATCTGGAGACAGGGGAAAATTAACGGTTTTTTATAACAACTATGGAACCCTAAAACCATAGCTTTATAAACATGCGAACATTTAAATTCTATTACTTATTGAATGTGGATAGCGGAAGCCGTATAAAGAGGATCTTTAAATTTATTTTCATTTCGTCCCATTATAAATCTCCTGTACGCGTTCAGCAATTTCCACCGGCGTTCGCGAAATAAGCAAAATCCAATTTGACGGGGCTCGGCTTAATCCTGCGCTATTGTGTGGTTTCACGTAAACTTTACGTGAAACCACACAATAGATCTTAGAACTATTATGTCGTGAAGGTAATTTTTATTATTCTTCTTACAAATATATTGTGATTATGGGAGGATGACAAAATAATCCGATCACTTCAAATACGGTGTATTTCTCACCGCAGGAACTGAAAATTTTAAGAAGCATAATAAACTAAGATAGATAAATTATAATAATAATGTCGAGTTGGCTCAGTCTCTTCGACACCATTTGCTACAACATCATTAATCCGAAAAAAATACTATTCTTGCTGGAGCCGATCGCGCAAAGCCCCCTGCATACTGACCCCGAACGAGGGAATAGAGATAAAGAAAAATAAGTGCGTCCATCCCATTAATTCAGTGGTGCTGACAAGATCTGAGCAGTCGATGACATTATGGGAATTCTGGCACTAAAATATTATTCTCACTAGTCCCACAGTATGACCCACGTGAAACAAAATATCATAGTACAACTCTACGGGACTAGTAGAAAAACCCCTTCGCACTACTAAAACAATGTTGATCAATCGACAAAACCCGATCGGCTTAAAACTGCAGATGATTTTGATCGCCCTGTTACAAAATGTAGCATGCTGTGTATTCGGCTCAGCCGAGCGGCATTTTGGCCAGCATATCCATGAATATTCGAAGTTCCCAGCCGTGCCAATTATTGCCGATGCGATATAATATGTCTATATAGCACGCCTACACACGATAAAATATAGCACACCTAGCTCAAATCACGTTCAGTATTATCTTCAGTTAGATGTCATTTTCTTATTATTGTTGAAAAATTTTTGGACTTTTTAAAATGCACCTGTCATCTTATAGATATCTCTAATACATAGCTGAATATTTCCATTTATGAATCTATATTTTATTAAGCAGTATTTTTCCCTACGCTATCGTACAAATAGAAAGCAGAACTTGCTAATGAAAGTGCTGATTCGCCCTAATGCAGTTTATTATAAATAGCTCTACTTCTATCAATCAGTAGATCGTAGACATAAGTCGCTGTTGGAGAAAGCAGTCTTTTACTCCACTGTTACCTTCTAAATCAACTATTGCACAGTGCTTCTCAAACCTATTTGCAGACGAAAAACTTTATAATGCAGTTTGGTGAAGATGCAATAAGTGCTTTGTGTTGTGTAAAAAGCTTTTGCAGTCTCCCTGACTGCAGTGAGACTGCGAAAGCGAAGACCTACTTGTCTCTAGAGTTTGTTTATAGAAAGAGGATTTGCAAGACTCGCGTAAAATGATGGCATTTTCGGTATTATAATAAATTCGAGTTAAAATAAAGAAATTCTATATATATTATAAATTCAAAGGTTTCCTAATTCTGCCAATCTCTATGACTTTTATTTCGTATCAGAGGAAAACCAACTCTGTACGAATGAGATGAGAGTAATATACTAACCGTAGAACTATAGATATTAGAACTTTATCACTTAACAAAAATAAATTAAGGTATGCTCACCATCAACATTTACCCGTATTAGCTATAATTTATTTCAAACAGCGTTTTATAGCAGTGTGGCAGATTGTAGATTTCAGAAATAGGCAGAATTTATAGAAATCAAAATAATCGACCGTGACAAAAGTGTCCACATGTGGAGTAAAGTGTCCACATGTGGAGTAAAATAAGAATTCAAAAACGGGGACACGAAAGCGTTCAAACAAAATCCGCAGATTACTTCTCCTGGAACAGAATTACATAGTGTGTTCAGTATTGGCTGCAAAAATACAGAAGTCAGCTTTATTTTTCCAACGGCTTGAAGTTTTCAATTACCTCCACTTTATTTCGCGCGCACTGCTTCGCGAAATTTCCAACCAGAAGCTAATACCTTGCTGAGAGCGTCACCGCAATTTGTTATTGGAAAAAGGCTTACTTGTTTGTACATATCAATACTCAATGTCTTCTACTTTAATGTTTTGTTTTACGTTATCTTCTTCTTCAGAGCGTTATTTCATTTCATGAATACATTACGAATGTTCTAGAATCTAACTATAAGGCTTGTGTATAGTTTTGCAAAACTCAATTTCAAACGGGGTTTTTCACTTCACACACAAATAGGTAGCACGTATTTATGATAACGGAACGGAAGTTGTGTTTTATTCCAAAGAGTTAAAAAAAACCACAAAAACCACCTCAGAGACTAAAATATTCACCGGCTACAAGAACAAGCGAAATCCGAAATTATTAGTTCGCACAAAATCCGAATACTGAAAACATGTTCATTCATTATGCATCGCTAACAAGCTCCGTGCTCGAACGTACCGCGCGTCACCTGATTTAGTTGGTGCATGGCTGCATGGTAGTTCAATATTATTTATAACGATCGCATCGTTTCAATTTAGCCTTCATATTGGCTATTGAAAAATCAGTAATAGTGTAAATGGTTTCGGTTAGATTAACGGCTTTTTGCAAGACAAGGCATGACGGTACTGCATTGCAGCTGGTACCAGTAGAAATAAGAGAATATACATAATTTCATTTCTTTTGTTTAATAGATCTAAATTTTGCTCTTCCACTTGTCCATATGAGTAAGAACCAAAAATAACCTTTTCAAATTTTCAAATGTGCTTACATCATATTATTCAATAACAACAAATAATTATTATTGTGTTACGTTTTTGTTGTCGTTAACTCTGCGTTTATGTTCCTTCTTAGTTTATTGTTCTAAAGATAACATAAATATCGATAATTCATAATGATCGATAACTCACTTTCCATTCTTATCAATATTATATAGATACTCTTTCATTTGTATAAAGAACGTTCTAATTTGTCCATTAGTTCTAAAGTTACTAAACTAAAACACCTGAAATTCTGTACTCCGTTTTGCCATCGGAAATTGAAACAGCTGTGATTTGTGGCCAATACTGCAGAGGAATTTAATTTAACGATACCAACTTTGGGAAACTTATATCCACGGAGACGCTCGGGGGTCGAATAGTCATAATTCATTAGCTGTTAGATATGCGCGATTTATATTGATCGTCACAGATTTAGTCGTGAAGACTGAGATATTGTTTCCGCTGGTTGATGAAATATTCCGATAGTTTTCATGAATATCGATAAATTCAAACCTAAATTATTTAATTTTATTAGGTACTTTGGTAGTGCATGATATTTTTTTATTTTATTCCACGAATGAGCCATTCCCGGTCCATTCTGAGGTATTCCCGGAGCGCTATGACATGAGTTTCTTCAAAAAGGGTATAAATACGAGTAGAGGTTCTCCTTCAGGGCCGGTATCGCATTGGCGATTCCTCTGATTTTGCTTATGTCAATAGGCAACGGTGACCACTTGACATCAAGTGACTTATATGCGTCAGCTCTTCAGGCTATAAAAAATATCAACTTGTGAAATATGTTCAGTTGATAAACACCATATGCATGTTGATCCGAGTATGAGCTTAAAATCATATCGTCAATGTAACGCTGGATATTTTAACCTATCCGACTACCCTATTGTTACATATGCCGTTAGCAATTTCGCCAGCAATTTAGTGACGAAAGTTCCAGCATACCCCCGATAATAGCACTCACTAAATTTTTATGCTCCTGCGATTTGAATTTCGAAGCTACCGTATGAATAAAATAGCAAATTTCGGGATGGGAAGCGACAGCGCTTGTTTTATCTATGAGATGCAGATGCTTTGTACAGTGTAATGTCGTTTTGTGTAGAGTAAATTCATTGCGATTTTGTGACGGACATTTTTATGTGAAACTGATAAAGTATCAGCTTGTACATTTATGGAATTAGGAGTCCATGCAACCACATTATTCCAATGAAAATCAATGCAGAAGTTGTTAGCAAACTCAAGTATTAGAAATAATAAAATAGCCTGAATATCTTCAGGAAACATAGGACTGCATTTTGATTAAATGGCAATCCGAATCGGAAATATACAATTCTTAAATTGTCTCGTTACTAGGGTATAGTGTATTATAGTTACAATAATAGCGGATATAAATTATTGATGATAGAACTGTTTTGGTATTTGTTGCATCTGTAGAGCGTGGGTACTTTAAAGAGTATTATTTATTTATTTATTTATTTAACCTTTATTGACAACAATAAAATATCACAGTACAAATGGCGAGCTTAATGCTTAGTGCCTTCTCTACCAGCTAACCATTGGCTAAAATAGAAATGCACGAAAGGCGGTTAGGGAAGGTAAGTGGATACACATATACATACATATTAATACGTACATAATAAAAATACACAAAATACATATATAAATACATATATAGCTATAAATACATAAGTTCAGATAAACCTACATAGATATACATAAATACATACATAACGTCAAAGAAAATGTCTTTAGTTACGTTGATGACAAGCCTGTAGATGAGTCCTGAGGTATTCTTTCATATAATAGAATACTAGTTGTTGTCCGCAGATTCGCTCGCGGAAATTATGCTTATCATTTTTATCCCCTATTTATACCTATTTATACGTCATAACAGGAATTAAATACGTGTGCGAAATTTTAAGTTTCTAGCCCTAAGGGTTTGGCCTATGCGTTGATACATCAGTCAATCACTTTTGCCTTTTATATATACAGACAGATAGATAGATAGATAGATAGATAGATAGATAGATAGATAGATAGATAGATAGAAGATAGAGTCGTTTTAGGCCGTGGATTCATAAGTTTACAAATTATGAAAATTATGTCCAATTAGTATTGCAACAAAAAAAATACTTTACGAAGCAAAGACTTCCCCGTTTAAAATCCAAGGTATTTTGGGTACCGAGCTCAATTTCTGTCTGAGAAAGATATTTACGTGACAGATAATTGTTTGCTCCTGGATCGTAAGATTGCGTTTGTGTATGACCATGCCGTATACAAGAAACAGGGAATGTTAGTACGAGGATGCCGTATATATATATATCTAATATCTTTAAATGAGTAATTCTTGTATATATATATATTTTCTGAATCTCGGAAACGGCTCCAACGATTTTCATGAAATTTAGTATGCAGGGGGTTTCGGGGGCAATAAATCGATCTAGCTAGGATTCATTTTTAAAAAATGTCGTTTTATCCGTGTTTTCAGGCAAAGAAAAATGGCTACAATAGACTCTTCCTGACATCTATTGGCGAGTAGCTACACTAAAGTTAAAGCAGATGGCGTTGTTAAGCAATAATAAACCGAGTTAAGCTCGGTCATCTACTTTGCAACAATCCGCGGTTAACATGTATGATGGTACATACTTTAGGACATGCGCGGCACCTCCCTCCTTACAACGGAAACCTGCACTACAATAATTGAAAGTATATACCAACATTAGGGTGTCCCTTATATAGGTGAAAAAAATTTTTTTCAGATATCGAAATGCATACCCCTTAATTCTTTTTAAACTACCTAAACTTAATCAAATACAAAATTTTATCTTTATATGTCAACATTAACCCGTGCCGACAGAGCCTTAAAGATTTTAAAAATCCTTGTCTTTAAATGTCTATAACGCTTATCGTTGTGTATGTGTAATAAAATGAAATAAAATGTTTATATTGTGTAAAAATAATAATCTAAGAGAAAGTTAGAAAATAGGTATTTATTAATAATAAAAAAAAACAAATCAGCAAGGATATTTTCTTTTAAGGGTCTCTTTTTTACAGTCTGGGTACAGATTTCTATGCTCTTGTACACAGCGCAGCAAAAATTGTTTTTGTTCTTCTTTTGCAGTGACTAGACCATGGAAATCTTGCATAAGTTTTACAGCTCTTTCAGCTGTATCATTCACGGCCCTTAAAGAAAGAACCCTTCTTTTTGCCTGCAAATAGGTTACATCTTCTTCCCATGTAGAAACGGGTCTCTTCAAGAAGTTTGTATCAATGTTTAAACGCGCAAATAAATTTGTGCTCTTAACAGACACAAAATCATTTAATGATTTTCCTGCAACAAAAGACAAGATAATATTATTATCAGTTTATTAAGAAGGATATAAGACATAAGACTATGTATTTTCATTTAAATTAAATAACTTAATACGGTTTTATCGCGTTTATTACATTTTTTAGTCAGGTCAGTTCTAGATATAAAAATGTGATAAACGCGATAAAACCGTATTAAGTTATTTAATTTAAATGTGTAACAATCGCGAAAACATATGAAAACATTATGTATTTCCACTTACCATACAAATAATCAGTCATATCTTCCTTTGATGGAATGTATCTCTTTACAGAATCATACAAACTCTCTCTTTGTAGGTTCGCTACAATATTTGTCTTAGTTTGTTCATCTACTTCATCATCAAAGAGTGATAAAACAGCTATTTCTTCTGACAAGTACCAAAGATGTTGACTAAACTTGCTCAGGGCTGCTTTGGAGATCTCTTTGTTAACAGTTTCATATTCCTTAAGACTTTTTAAAAAGCGCAAATCTTGATTTGGTGCCTTGACCGCCAGACTACATCCAAGCCATGGTTTTACATACATAACCGCAATGAATAAACAAATATCTTGTACGGCGCGTTTATCCTTGGTGCTAATTTTAAACTGAGATTGCAACAAACATATTTTCAAAGAGTAAATGGCTCTAGCCATCCACCTGGCTTGATGCATTGCTCCAGGAGGTCTTATTTTAATCTTTTTATCATTATCTCCTCCTAAGAAAATAATAGATAATTCAATTAGTTCCCGATAATCGTCACGTATAATGGATTTTTGCAGTTCTTGATTATAAAATGTCAACAATTCATCAATCGTTGTTTTAGAAAAATGTTGTGTGACGATGTCGGTGTACGCTTCAGTAGCAGCAGGATTAATAGTCTTCCAGTTGTCTCTAAACTTTTTGAACATCGGGATGTCAGGGCTATTTGTGGTTTGGTGGATTTTTGTTTCAAATACACATTTTAAAACCAGTTCGTAAACGTGATGGCGGCAAGCAAAGAGTAATAATTCCCTGTCTAGTTTTTGTTCCAAAAGTACACAAGCTCCGTTCAGTCGCCCTGTATTAGATGGAGTTGTGTCACAACACATTATTTGTACTTTGTCCTCGAGATTCCAGTCATGAAGTGCAGTTAAAACGGCTTTAGCTTGATCTTGACCGGAAGAGCTTTCCAGTCTAGGCACAGCTAAAAGTTGTTCCTTTTCTTCAAATGAAATAAGAATTGGCAGGCGTTCTTCTTTAGAACTTCTTACGTCTAGTCCGGGTAATAACTTCCCATCCCAGTGAACGGTCACCGTTTCAGGCAAATTATTCTGAAAATCTAATTTTATAGCTTCTGCTCTATCTTTTCTACTCTGTGCGCGAATGCGTTGAATAGACGATTTATTTATCGGGAACTCATCACAGCTGAGATCTAGGGCTTCAACTACAGCCTGAAGTATATAGACAGAGTCCCTTATGCTTAATTGACATCTATCCAAAGCGGCAACTAACTTAGGAGTGATGAAGTCTTTCCTTCCTCTTTTTGAAGTTGTTACAGAACTTACCATTTGAGATGTCAATGGCAAGGGTTCCTCAAGGCTTTCGTCAGAGCTGGTAGGTTGATTGGGATTTTCTTGCGTTTCGATAAAATCTGCTGTAGTTAAAGATGACGACAAACTTTCGGAACACATTTGCTCTTGTCTTTTTTTCTCTTCTTTTAATTTTCTCTGTCTTGTTCTTTCTTCTTTCTCGGCTAACTTTTTATCTACTCCGGCTAAACATCCTGGACGCCCTGGTTCTCTTTGTTTTTGCAAAAAGATTTTATCTTCTTCTATTTTTATCCATTCCAAAGCATTTGCGTGTGCTATATCGAATAAATTATCCAAATTATTTTGAAAGTCCTCCTCACGGCGCTTGTAAACATCTTGCCTTTTTTTTGAATTTTTTTGTAACTCTCTCCAAGCACGGTGAAGATCCACAAGTTTTTTTACACAGTTAGGCACAGCTCTGGTAGGGATTCTAGCTTTTTCCCAGAATATAATACACTCTCGAACGGCAAGATTTGCGCTTTCATTAACAGTCAATTTAACTTCGCGAATGTTAAAAAAGAGGACTGCAAGAACTTGACGATTAGACGGTAACTTTGCTCCAGTTATTTGATGGTTCACGTCACCAACTAAGAAAATACTTTTTTTATTGCTTCTTAATTCCACTGCCATTTTTTTAACATTAAAACAATATGTTAATCACGAGAGTTACTGTGAACAAATGACAAATACGACGGGTGCGCGCCGCTAGTTCGGCGTTACTTGTATGAACATGTTTCGATGCAAGTCGGCACGGGTTATCGTTCTCCAAATGAGGTAAAAATGTATTTTAGAGTGTTTTAGGAACATATAAACAAAACTAAGACGTATGCGTTAAAAAATAAAAACTTTGAAAAATAAGGGACACCCTAACCAACATATATACCAGCACCAACACGTGTTTTACCCCAAAACGGAGCATTTTTTCAAATTATTGTGTCATTCCCAACGAAGCGAGGACTGTTACTAGTCATTTAAACCTACAGTCACCATTTACAACAAATATTAAAAAAGAGACTTAATATTTAATTTAAAAATACCTCTGTCAAATAATTCTCGGAGTAAAATGTTTCGCAGCAATACCCTTGATAATTGTCGCAAGCGTACGTTTGAAATTTTTACACTCCAGCGCGGTCTCGAATTCTCAGATTTAGGAAAATAAATGGTGAAATTCTGGGATGTGGATCTTTGTGATCCAATGGGATTTGTGTGTGTGTGTTTAAAGTAAACAATTAAATACTTCAGTGGAATCCTCATGCTGATACAAACCAAGGTCTATGTTTTATTATGATCATTAATTATTACACAAAGCAGTGACAGTGATAGCAAAGTAAAGCAACAACCCATAATTGTCCCACTGCTGGGCTCGGGGTTTCCTCTCACAATGTGAGGGGTACAGGCCATACCGCCATACCCTACTACGCTGGTCAAGTGTCGATTGGTAGACTTCACACACCTTTGAGAACTTTTGTGAAGAACTCTCCGGTGTGCAGGTTTCCTCTCGATGTTATGTCTGATGTGATGTCTCGATAATATTTGAAAATTAGAGGTGCGTGCCAGGATTTGAACTCAGGCCCCTGCGTTCGGGGGAACAACGTTCTAACCACTAGGCTATCACTTCTGTGATAGTGATAAGGCTGGGTTAGCAGGTAAGGGTTCGAATGCTGCAGTCACCTATTTTTTAAACGGTTTTATGAGCTGACCATGTTCGTGCGGGTCAAATCTTGCAACCTTAATTAGATGTACTTCCTCTATCCTCAGGGGTAGAAATTTTGAAGCACGACCTGATACACTCATTGATAGTAAAAATTTTTATCCGACTGCAAGGAAGAGTTATGTTTTTCGCGCGTATCTGATATGTATGTATGTATGTATGCATGTATGTATGTATGTATGTAATATTCTTTATTACCTCATATCTTCCAAACCGCGGAATGGATTTATATAATCAAGATATCGTTAGATTTGTCGTAATAATCCAAGTGATCTTAAATAAGTGGAATTAAAAAAAGTATAGTGGCTGTGAGATGCTATTGTTTGAAGTATTAAAAAATAAAAATAAATCGAATAATGTAATATGGGTTAAATTCAAATTAAAGAACTCCCCATAAGGATTTCAAAAAAGTATATCATGATAGGTTTTTGACAGTAAGCAGTTTTTTTTAATTTATGCTAGTATTTATCAGAAGTTACGTAAGTTGACACTATAAAATCATGTACCTATGTGGGTTTTAAACTGGTATTGGTTTATTTTACACGCTTTATTTAAAGTTATCTGCTTGTGTACTAGATTGTATCTTGCGGTGAATTATAAAACTGGCAAATGAGAGTTTTTAATTATACTCTCAAAGGTTTGTGATGTGAACACTTGGCCACTTTTTTATTTTGATTAAATTGCTAATGAATTAGAACGACTTCTATGCTATAACATAGTTATAGTATGCCAAAAATATTTCTAAGGACTTTAAGGTATTCCAAAAATATATATTAAACGGGTCTTATACAAGCCACGTCATTAATTCGTTCACGTGATTCAGACTTCAGAATACTAGTAGCGACATCTAGTAAACCATAAAAACTTTGACAAGTTTAGTGCTAAGTTCATGTGTTTATCAGTCTATGTATGTTTGTTCCTATATGGTTATAGAGACTTTGCAAACGCGTTGACGGATTTTGAAGATTCGTAAATAACTGATTCGTCTTAACCTTGCGAGTGCTACTAAAGACATGACAATAATCAAAATGATGAATTTTGACCACGACAACCAAGACGTCATATTGTCAAAATGAAAATATGACAATAATCAAAATGATGAATTTTTACCACGACAACCAGACGTCATATTGTCAAAATGAAAAAACATCGTTGTACTAAGTCAAGTGGGGTTTCGTTGAATAGTTATTTAAAAAATATTTTTAGGTTCCTTTCATTATTTTTCATTTTGAGTAACAATTTAGGATATAATTATAACGATTTAAAGTTGTTTAAACAACCATTCTTGATAATTTATTAACTCCCTTTTTTTCTTATACTCGTATCCCATTGGGAAACGCCTTTACGCGTTCCACTCCATTGAGTGCGGGGTGGATATGTGTATAAATACCCACTAAAACCCAGCGGTCTTTTTCCCTCAGCTTTTTCGTGGGACGCCTTTAATAAAATGACAACATTGCGAACTTACCGTCTTATAATTCTTAAAAAGAAGTTAATGAATCCTAATTAAAAAGTGTAAAATAAACTAAAAAGAAAAATAAAGCGTGTAAAAAAAACAAGCCCAGTAGTTTCAAATGTTATCAAAAGTTTATTTTTTTCAGTTATTTGTTAACTGACTTTCAAAAAAGGAGGAGGTTCTCAATTCGACTGTATTTTTTATATTTTTTTATGTGTCTTATACCTCATAACTTTTACTGGGTGTACCGATTTTGATAATTCTTTTTAAATTGGAAAGCTGGTGCTTGTCATGTGGTCTCATTTAAATTTGAGCGAGATCTTACGAGTGGTTTTTGTGTTCTCCCTAATAATGCGTACTAAATTAACTTCGACTACGTTGATAATGTTTTTATTTTATTACTTGTCATCGACTTGAAGTCATTTTTTTGTTACAAAATGCTTATTTCAGAAATAAGTCGTTTATTTAAGTTTATTCTAAGTTAGCAGACTAAATGAGTTTGAGTTCTGATGAATTAGAACGACTTCTATGTGTAAACACAGTTATCGTATGCAAAAATATTCTGTAACAATTGCATCTGGATAGGTTATCTAAAGTTCCGACTGGTCTTATACAAGCCACGTCATAAATTCATTCGCGTGATTCAGAAAACTAGAAGCGACATCTAGTATTGGTAGAAATAAGTTCGACAAGCACTTCACCCCTGTTTCAGTACTTTGCTTCGGAAATAAGCCATTGTTCCTTCTTAGCTAACAGACTAGTGAGTTCCAGTTCCTTTATTATTTTAACAAAGTTTTATGGGTTGAAGCTTATTTAGCGCAGCCACAATAATTTTTCAAAGGAATTTATTTTCCGGGCATACAATTCCAAGGGGTCACTCACTTATGCTATTTACTTGCCCTTGTTTAACGATACCTCATTCCAAGAGCTCCCACCAGTCAATATATTTATTCACGAAGCTCATATAGACTAGTATGACATAAAGACTAAAATATATAGAGGGAAGATCAATGGAAACAAAAAATGGAACTTAAATAAAAAAATCTACTTACGTGCGAACGTAGCTCGAAGTCTGAATAACACTCGAACACAATGTATTTTAATCAGCCATTGGTGAGAGGTCTAGGGGCTTCGCAATTTGGTTTTCAAACAGTTTGGTATTTAATGAATAGGTATTAAAAGTGTTACTTAAAATAAGAACTATATAGCGCAGCTTTGCCCGCGATTTTCAGGATAATAAGTACCCTATATCTTATTTCAGATCATGATCTAACAGTGTGCAGAATTTTATGAAAATCCGTTTAGTACTTTTTGCGTGAAGAGCAACAAATATCCTTACAAACTTTCACATTATATTATTTATTTATATTATTAGTAGTTTAAAGATAACATTAAATACTTACAATATTAGTCTGCTGTTTTTTACAATTATATTTCAAAAATATGTTTTTCCCGCGACTCGCCCGCGGTAGAGTGATTTTAAAAGAAAATTTTCAATTAAATAATTTAAATTTATATGCCTGAGGATTCGCACGCGTGGATATTATTTTTTTACAAATCCTGCATGAATCCTGAACTTTTCCGGGATAAAAAGTAGCTGTTCGGTTAATCCAGAGTATAGGCTATTTCCATTCCAAATTTCAGCCAAATCGATCAAGTAGTTGTGACATGATTGAGGTGCAAACATCCAAACATCTTCACCAACTTTCAGATATACATAATATTATTAAAAACTTGTAATCATTAATGAGAGACAAGTTAAATACCCATTACATAATTAGATTTAATTTGGTGAAAAAAGAAATCAGTTTTTATTAATTATTTTAACTGTCGCGTTTGATCGCACACTTCACTACTTTTTATTCTGTATCAAAAGTATTTTTTAAAGTTGCGTTTTGATGTAGCTTCAAAATAATGATGAAACAGCACCGACGCGTGAAGCTGGCTGCGAGCGCAGTCTGAACCGTAATTACTGCTTCACGCAGTAATGACTGCAGCACGCAGTAATGACTGCAGCTTACACCCAGGTTTGCAGAAAGCAATAAAGTTACACATTACACGCAGTTCAAGTATTGTGTAGATCTAGTACTGCAGACGAGTAATAAAGTTATATGTTGAAATATGTTGTTCAAGTATTAGTTATTTAGTAATTTATTTATGTATATTTCTTACAATCATAGCATATTAGATAGGTTGTATTCTCAGTGTTGTTTCTTAATAACCATCATAATTTTTATTTATTTATTTATACTTTATTGACCACAATATAAAATTACGGTACAATTGGCGAGCTTAATGCTTAATGCATTCTCTACCAGCTAACCAAAACCAGGCCAAACAGAGACACACGAGCTTTTTTTTACTTACAAATTCTATAAGAATATAATTGTTACATATAATTGTTACTTAAGCAACAAACGCCTCAACTCAGAATCACTAACGGTTACTTTAATCGTTCCTTAGTAAAGAACCACCATACAAATCCTGTACTAAGGAGCGATTTAAGTAACTATTACTGACTCTGAGTTGGGACGTATGAGTTTTATCTAATCTATCTATCTAATCTTGTATCTTTAAACGAGCAATTCTTGTATATAATTATGTATATTCTCGGAGTCTCGGAAATGGTTCCAATGATTTTCATTAAATGCAAGTGGTTTTGGAGGTGATAAATCGATCTAGCTAGGACTCATTTTTAGAAAATTTCGTTTTATCCGTATTTTCTGGCAATGAAAAACTGCTACAATAGACTCTTCCTGACATTTATTGGCGAGTAGCAACACTAAAGCTACTTCAGTAGATGGCATCGTTAAGAAACAGTAAACCGAGCAAAGATCGGTCATCCGGATACTAGATAATAATATGAGGTATGTATGATATAATGAACAGCCTATACCCCCTTTAATCTTCTGCAATTGTCTACTCCTTTCTACTTCCAGAAGGAATTGCTGCTAAGAAAAAACATTTTTTTAAAACACTTGTCTTCATATTTTAATGCAACGGGTACTTATGATTCGTACTTCATAATACTGATATTTCGACCCAGTTACATGGATCGTGGTCACAAAATTTGCATCAAAATTTTCAGTGTCCGCGATGATATACGCTTAAAATCATAAAGTCTTCATATTTTCAAACTATTCTTCAAATTGGTGTGCAGCGCGTAATACCTTGTATATTTCAGTATGTTTTTCTTGCGATAAAATTCTTGTTAACGCCAGCAGAATGAGTGGGAATGTCGTGGGATGAGAGCAGGCGGTGTTAAATTAGATTTCACTTATCCCATTAAAGATGGGAATTATTAGATGGATGACGAGGCAATCTTTGCAAGGAAAATAACGATTAACCTGCCCTCGATTTGCTTTCAAAAAACTCCTTGCGTTTTGAAATTATCGTACTACACGTTTAATAAGACTTTTATAACTATTTATCGTACAATACATTATCATATAAATTAAGCGGTCCCGTTTGTTAATAATCTTCTTTGTTAAGAAGACTATTGCTTTGTTAGTGCAATACAAGATCCACGATATTTACCGCTCTACGGAGATCGTATGGAATTCAAATCGTATGACAATCTGAATCAAATCAAAAAAAAAACAAAGATATGATAGAGACTGTATCTAATTTACTATGTAGTTAGTAATTTTAATGAACGTATAAGTTATTGAATGAGTTACCAGAATTTAGAAATATCGTGACATCGACTAGGTTGTTATATCGAATAGGTTAGGCAAGTATAGTAAGTTAAATCATTATAAGTAATAAAAAGTAAGTTTTTATTCAATGCAGCAATATTGTAAAAAGTCTTACAAACCTAAGCTTCAGATTAGTTCGCGTGCACAACTTATACAATTTTTGCAATAGTTTCATTTTGTAAGTCGTTTAATACAGCTAATTCCTGTTTATCCTTTCTTTTAATTTCATTCGTTTCACAATATAAGGCTGTCATGTTTTAGTGTCAAGAAAAACTTTTGTTTTATAAGTTTGTCCTAAAATATTTTTAATATTGTTTAACGGTGATCATTAATCCCCAATCCCCAATTCACGCTGGACCAGAGTAGTGGAATATACCTACTCTAGTTGGCCTCCACCAAAGGAGAGACCTATGCTCAGTATTGTACATGATATTTAACATAGGTAAGAACCTATTGCTAAGGAACGATCAAGCGTGAGATCCCACGTAACACCTGTCCATTTTTTATTATAGTACCTAACTTTATACACATCTACAAAAATTACTACTTACTATAATGTATAAAAATCCCTGCTTGACTAATCGCATTCTGCCAAGAGAGAAATACCGTGAAATACGTTGTGATCCGAGTTCAGTAAAACCAAAAACCACCAACGATAAAGCAAAGAATCGAGACGCGAATAAATTCCTTTATTATTTCCTTTTCGGAACGAAATATCACACGTTTTTGCGCACTTACAATTTTATTCGAAATTACAAAAATGTATTCAGAAAAGCGTGAAGCAAGAATAATAATTGACGTTATGACGTTTCATTATAGAAGAGAGGTTGAGACCAAAACTTTTGCTTTTTACACGATTGCGATTATTTTTGTCTGTCCACTTTGTACGTATGAACTTAGTAATGATCTCGTCTGAGAAGTGAGGCTTTTTATTTTTGGGGATAAACAGACACAGATTTAGTTTTTCAGATAAATGTAAAAACATATCAAATTTTAATACACTCTTAAAATCCTGATCTGATCTGATCAGAGACACTCTTATCTGAAGCTGGGTAAGTCGGGGGAAAATATGACAGATAAGACAAGTACAGATACTACTGCAAAGGGGTTTGAACCACGGAACACAGTTGTCTCTGTGTTCCGTGGGTTTGAACATTTTTAGATGGAACCTGGCATACCTACAAGTCTGCTATTTTGAAAAAACTTTGTTTTGGCGGCCAGTGATGAAGCATACGTCAATCGACGCAGTAAATGAATAATTAAGTTAGTGCGCTCACCATCCTGGACCATATCTTCATTTACCATCAGGTGGGATTATGGTCAAGCATTAACTTATTTTATGTAAAAAAAAGTATACTTTCTGAGATATTTGAATTTAAAATGGCGTTACTTGTAGCTATGCCAACTAGGTTCAATGCCCTTTAATATATAACACAATGTCATATTGTGCCCCACTTTTCTCTATTACAGGTCTCTATCCCTATCTCTAGCCCTATCTGATTTTAAAGAGTTTATTAAAATTTGTCATGTCTTTAAATTTATTCGACGGACTATATTATTACTCATAGGCGTACCAAACGGTTACAAAGGGAGGGGGCAGCTAAAATGCGGTATTCTAATTCAAAATTAATTATCATAACTTTTCCATAGAAAGACAAGATGGATGAAGACGAATGTCGTGAAGAAGAATGTCTTTAAATCCGCGCTTTATAATTGTAAGAGGAGAACCCAGTCCACCAGTGGAACGATGATGTGGAAACGGAAACTAGGAATTCTCTTGGTCCAAAGAAAATTCTAAATGTCGAATGTCGATGTTCTGAATGTAAGTGTCCAAATGTAACAAAGAAAGCAATTGCAAATTTGTGATGATATAAAATATGAATATTACTCGTATATTTGAAGCTTCCACATCACAAGAGAAAAAACTGGCTCAAACTAAGACTTGAATGTTCTATAATAAAATTCTATTCTTACATAGTCACGATCCAATTACAAAAGTAGCCAGTCTTCAATGGTATATTTTAGGATTTACTTTAATTGTCCGGTGTCAAGTTCCTGTTTTAGTTTACTGGCAATCTTGGTCCTATGTT
Organism: Thymelicus lineola; assembly: GCA_963932265.1. Classification (NCBI taxonomy): domain Eukaryota; kingdom Metazoa; phylum Arthropoda; class Insecta; order Lepidoptera; family Hesperiidae; genus Thymelicus; species Thymelicus lineola. The sequence continues at coordinate 14,565,082 of OZ010693.1, read as the reverse complement.
TAGGGTTCACTGAAAATCCTTTCTTTAGATAAGTTTGTAATTACGTTTAAATTGATTACACAAATAGGTGGATATTTTGCTAGCTGTGCGCAGAAAAAGTTTTGTCTATAGATTTTACAAGTTTTTATTTAAAGAAAACCCTCATTTGGGTCCTCCTCCCTCTACAGGGCACGGGTCTCTCTCTTTATAACTGACCTAGAGTGTACTGCGGCACGCTTCGTCAGTACGGATTGGATTCCTTTCTAGGTTTAGTGGTCAATCCAAGCTTCTGAAGTTTTATGCTACGCGAAGATCTCCGTGTAGTGCTTATTACAATAGTTTTAAGCAAATGTGTTCCGGTTATACTAGGCTATGTCCGGTTACACAAGACAGATGGCCTCTTTTCTTAGGGGTAACATCACATCTGGGACCAACTTCGAGAGGAACAAATACTGACAAATACTAACTGGACGATTACACTATATTTACAAACACGATAAAGGTACTAACTTCCACAGTCTTGTAACTTATTGAAGTGAAAACTTCTTTAGGTGCGTTGAGGGATTTTTTAGGTGTGATAAAACCAATCAGCTTGCGATATTGTCAGATTTTAATTGACACCTACCTGTGGCGCCATCTCTGAGAGAAGTACAGAACCATAGTGGCTTAATTTACAGCTAGTATTAATATCAAGATTGTAGCTTACATATAATTTACGAGGCGTCGGCATCCACTCGCTAAAAATGTAATGAATAAAAAAAACTTCATTTGAAATATTTCCTGCACAATAAAATATTTCCTGACGATTCATAAAATACAGCGTAATTGTGAACGACGCGGACGATGCCGATAAATGAGCGGTCACCATAATTTTTCAAGTTTTTACTTTTGTCGGCACTACGGAGTGAATTTTTTATGCCTTATACATGTGCTAATACGAGTACTAATATCACAGGACCGATTAACATACTTCATTCCTGTTCGTTTTTTGTCACAGACGTCCATAGGCGGTAGGGGATGATGGTACTAAGCTCGTTCGTTATCCTTATCAAATAACAAGTGAAGGGTTTACAAACCAAATACACGTTTCTTTAGTGTTAATACTTAGTAGTGTAGGAACTAATGAAAATAAATTGTGATTATACTGTTAACCATTAAGGTCATATTATCACAAAAACGCATTGTCATCTGAACTAAAGCTATATGTAAAATTTCAACTGTTCAGGATAACAAGAATATCCGATTCAAATTTCAAATTTATTTATTTGCTCGAAAGTTGGTATATAGCCATGTCTTAAAATTGGGTAATCATAATATTATGTCCTCTACATTCCACCATATAAGGCATGCAAATTTCATTATACTAATCCTGACTTAGATTCCTACTTAGGTATATTATTATGCATTTATTTTCATTATTACAATAATTTACGTTCATATAATATGTCAATATTACATTTTTACATTACTAGTCTATATAAATTAATTTATTTATTGGACATTTGACCCACAGGGCAAAATTCGACTTACACAAAGAGTAAGCTAAATAAAATCCTGTAAGAAACAGGTAAGCAAATAATGATCACGGAACCATTATTATGTCTCGAAGCGTACTTTTCACCATCGATATAACATCGCACTTTTGCGCAGATTTTCCCTCATTGTTGTTTGTTCCACGTTGAAGTTCTGATAATGCATTTTCGGAGCTAGCTTTTATTGTATTCGCTTTGTTATTATGATTTTCTGGCTCAACGTGCATTTTTTCGCAGTTATTTTTAATTTCAGTAGTATTGTTTTACGAGTTCTATTGCGGTTACTGTATTGTTGTTTTAATGAGATCCTGGTTGTTTCTTTGTTTATTTTCCTCATACCTAATTCTTCCTTTACTATTTTATGATAATGATGGGAATCAGACCGATGAAGAGTAAATGGTGACACAATAGCACTTTATAGTGCGTAATTGTTTAATAGTGAACAGTCGCGTGGAGAAGAGACCACGAGAAGTTATAAATAAATTAATTCAGGTGCCAAATTTCTCCATTAAATTACTTTTCCTTGAAAGAACTGGAGTACTAACTACTTAAAAGATTCTCAATTACAAGAAAACAAAAATAACCAGTACCCTTCAGTGAAAACCAATCTACACCTAACATTTGAACTAAATAGAATCGACACACTTCTAACGAAAGGCGGAAATTTTACGATCCTGGAGATAACAAAAACTTTACACCACCTTGAGTTAGCAACAATGCAGAAAACCCTCTTACGAGCACTTGCGCCATATTTTTCGGAAGCAAGATTAATTATTTCCCTAGTGGCCAATAGATTAATCGTGGTAATATAAGGACTAGTCTCACTAACGAAGATATTAGGAAAGGAAAAAAAGGTGTAACTTATAAGTTTACGATATGATGTTTTGAATGTTAAAGATAATGGTAAAAGCGTTACCAATATTTAACGTTACGGCCATGCCTATACGCTGTCAAACGTGGAAATTGTACAAATTAATATTGTTTTTTTATAATTCAGCAATAATTCACTTTACTTCAGTACATTATATTATTAGTAAATATTTTGGCCTTATTATCGATTAAAATATTTTACATTTAATTTATAAAATATATTTAATGTACTGTTTTGAATAAGTAACAAAAATAAGCATTCAATAATTTCGAAGACAAAAATCTTGGTGACCTCATTTATTTTACGAAAAAACAGAGCGTATATTTTGCCAGGTGTCAAAATATATCATCCCAAAATGAAATTATTAAATAATAGAGTGATCAAATTAATCACTGTATCAGTTATTGTTATTAAATAACGTCAGAAACAATATCAATCAATTACTTTGCGATATTAATGGTGAAATCAAAAACAATTCTCAATCGCTTTCTGCTAGGTATTTTGAGAGCGATTGCAGGTATTTTTACGACAAAATATTATTCTCCCATTTCACCATTCTCGAGGTTTTCAATTACAACTTTAAGCCTCTTTTCAATTTAAAATTTGCGACGGAGATTTTTTGATTGTACAGCAAATAGCTTTGATTCGTTGGCAATGTTTGCCAGCTTTATAAAATCGTGCGCCACAAAATTCCAAGGAGCGCTTACGAACGTACAGGTGTGTCTTTAATCAATTTTCAATCTTATAACCTGCCCGATAACGACGGCGGAAATCGTCTCGGTGAAATTAAAATTTAATTCACCACACGCTCCGTCGAAGACGTTAAGTGCTTCTGTATTATTCAGGAGTCAGGCGCGATATGTAAAAGCAATATTATGAAATGCTTTAAGGTGTTCACTCCTTATTCTCCTGAGCCTTGCTAGATCATAATTATTATGTACGCCAAAGGCTAGGCCTTGTTCTTAAGGTACCTACTTTGTTTTTTTTACGGTTGACTTCACAGTTTGGGTACAGTGTCATGAAAAATGTTTCAAAACAGGCCTGGTCAGTGTGAACTATCTCAAAATCCATAAATTCATTTTTAATTCAGCAGAAATAAAGATTTTGTTATTAATGAAAGGTTTTGTGGTCCTATTCAGATGCAGATTTTGACCATGATTATAGTAATGTATCCAACCATTCCTTCAATAAAACATCCCACTCTGACAATTATTAGTCGGTTAATTATTCACTTGGATGCAGAATGTTTATAATTATACCTTATCATTGTTTTTTTAAAGTGTCGCTGTCCTACCAAAAATAGCGTCTCTACTCCTTGTGTGTAACAATCTTCTATAAATGTGGGAAAAGTTAGGTTAAGTAGAAACCTTCGCAGTAAGAAATCAATTTTAGGCTACATAACAAGGTAATTTAGTTTTAACATTTTCCACTTATTTTTACTGATTGTAGACGGTTAATTTAAATTCAACAATGTTACCGATATTATTATACGTGGAAGTACTCTTGTTTCCTTCCAAGGAAAATGTTATTATAACACAGAATTCTTACTAGAACTCTCTCAAGCGGTATGTTATCAAGCAATACTTGATGTGTAATGAAACACATGTTCTCTGTCGTTTTATACGTTACTAGCTGACCGGACGAACTTCGTATCGCCTAAATATGGATCAGTTATCGAGCGGGATGATTAATGACTGGGGTTGGTGATAGAAGGGTGAAAATTTAGGGTTGTATGTATTTTTAAAGCCACATTATAAAAAAATCCAAAAAATAAAAAAAATGTTAGGGGTGGACAACCCTTATCACTTAGGGGTATGAAAAATAGATAGTAGCCGAGTAACCAAAACATGAGAGATTTTTAGCGTTAATGGCTAGAGTTTTCTTAATTTGTAAAATTTTACCACACCCTATGGAATATGATCAACATACATGATATAACTTCTACCTACTCAAGTTTTTTAACGCGTACCACGATATGTATAAATTATATGAAATTTTTGCGCACACATCTCAGTACAAGGATTCCTTCTGTCATCACAATTTTGGAAGATTCTTGATTTTGGGCATAATAATTATGTTGGAATTATCAAACTAAGTAAAATTTTATTATGTTAATTAGTTATCTATAAACTTTATAATCTGTTGCTATCTACTCTATAATCTATATAATTATACTGCTCTTCTGTCTGTAGATCTCACATAATTATGTTTACCATCTACTCGATCTTCAATTCTAAAAGCGTTATCAAGCATCCTTTATTAGTGGCTAACACGAATAGCCGAAGTTTTTAATCCGCTTACAAACTTCGGACAAGGTTGAATTAATTTAGTTTATCCATGCGTCTCATGGCTTAATTTTATTGATCCCCAGAACACAAGTAAAATTTAATATTAAAATTGACTTTTAATTAGTCTTTGTGATATTTTCAAGACGTTGTTCAATTCTCCGACTCAATGCTGAATTTCGTAGAAGTGAGGTTCACGACAGATTTATACTCGTATGTCAGTAATTGCAAGGATCAGAAAGGAGGGTAAGTGTTGGTAAGCTGTCTTTTTTTTTTACCCGACTGCCAGTAAGGGTTATGTTTTTCGCGCGTATCTGTATGTATGTGTATGTATGTAATATTCTTTATTACCTCGTATCTTCCAAACCGCTGAACGGATTTATATAATTAAGACATCGTTAGATTCGTCTTGATAACTCAAGTGTTCTTAGGTAAGTGAAATAAAAAAAATATGGTTGCTGTCAATTGCTGTGACATTGTATGTACATTGTGTGTACATTGTATGAAGTATAAAAAAATAAAAATAAATCAGGTAATGCAATATGGATATCAAATTAAAGAGCTCACCATAAGGATTTCAAAAAAGTGTATGATAGTTTTTTATTTTCTTAAATTTTTACTAGTTTTATTTATGATATTAGCCAACATACGAGCTGACGATCTACCTGGTGGCAAGGAGGACCGAGGCTTATGAACGTTAGCAGCGCCAAAGGCATCACAGATGCGTTACCAACCAAGAAAAATAAAGAGAAGGAAAGAATTAATGTTGGCGATGTAATTGATATTAAGGTTACAGTGACTACTTACCAGGTGGCACTGACCATTTATATTGTATAAAAATGTGTTGAAAGCTACAAAGAGTTTCTTTCGTAATTTCTACTTCTATGATACCTTATTTTGCGAAGTGCTAGAAATAATATGAATAACGTGTCTCAATGCCTTCAGTTTCAATGTCCATTAGTTACCTGTAGTGTCCAATTAAGACAAGTGAACTTCGTACTCGTATCACTTCCATATCATTAAAAATCTCATTAGGGGTTTGAATAGAAAAAATCTTAATTTGAAATAATTTTCAATGGGACTTAATGCATAAATTTTCTTAACTTATTTCTTATTATACATCATTAATTCAAAATTATAATATATCCAATTAGAAGACTCATAACGATGAGTTTTTCTCAGAATAGAATTGGTATCTGGTATGATGATTTCTCAAAATCAGAATTTTTCTACAGTAGTAGAAAATTGAAGAATCGGACCCAAAAATTGTCCATTGGTCAAATCCATTGGTCCATGAAACAATTGTAGGTATATAAAAATATGTTAACAAAGGGAAAAATAAGTAAACAATATTAAAATAATGTGTAGCGGTTGGCATGGAGTCATGTGCTTGTACAAACATTTTTTTAACCGACTTCAAAAAAGGAGGAGGTTCTCAATTTTTTTGCATTTAGGTACAAATTGAAAAAAAAAATGTTTGGTAGTTTTTAATTTTCAATAAAGCACACCCTACCTTATTAAGATGAAAATTCCTTCAGAATGAAAAACTACGGGTAAATAACGAAAAAAGTTTAAATTGGAAATATCTCCACAAGTAGCAAGATTTTTTTTTGCTCATACAAATGAACATCAAATATATTGCATTTTGGCTCCTTCATCAGCTCCCGCCAGGAATACGTCGAGTTACAAATAACCCTGTATATGTATCTGCTATTTCCCTCATGTCCTTGTTATTCAGATGAGACTGTATAGTCTGATAACTCTCTCCGATTCTTTTTAACAATGCTATTTAATGATTCACGAGTCATGAATAACGCCTCAATCGACTCGTAAAACTTAATTAAATTGTGATGAGCCTTCAGATGTTTCGTAATTGTTTTGGCTATACCAGCCTGAAATGGATTTTTAGATGCACGCTAACTTTTAAATTGCCTATTTGCATTTAATACGTATAATACAGCATTTAAAAAGAGGGGTTTAAATAGAGGTATTTGCTACAGTTAATTTCAGTAATGCTTTAGCTTCTAAAAACAACTGTGTTTTTAAATCTGTTTCTGTTGCAGTGTCAAAGAGCTTATTTATTTTTACAATTAGGAAACTAAGGACTTGTTTCCACATAAATCCCTCATTGATAATTTGGTTTGACAATTAAATCAATAAAAAGAGATAGATGTATGAATAGTCCATGTATATTAGACGAATCTTATTTATTAAACAATGTTGGGACTAATTTTTTTATTGAAAAACTACTTAATTTAAATTATCTTAAAAAATTATAAGTACAACATTTATATCTGTTGATTTTTATACGACTTTAGAGTAGTCCTACGTATGACATTTAATATTATTATTATCAGTGTATCAATCCACAAGAGTATCAATCCAGAAGAAGAATAATACATTTTATCTTTTCTATGGCAACAAAATAAAATTGTATATCATCTCCGTCTTTTAATACATAATTTATACTACAGCTTTGCCCATGGGTAGTCTGTTATTACGTTCGAATTCATTTCGAAATGTTAATTTCGTGACGAGCTTCGCAAGTTATGATTAATAACATTGATAATAACATAAACATTCTGTAATATACATGTAGGTCTATGCAATGCAAGTAATTATAGCATCTACATCTCATGCCATAAAAACACCACCGAGAAGGAGGCATCAAAAACTACGACGTCAACGAATTACTTACAAATCAAGAAGATAAGCAACGACTTTTCAATGTGCTACGTCTGTAAAAAACAGTAAGAACAATATTCAAAATTCAAATACCTAATAGGTGAGTGAATAAAATTTAAGTTTCGAGCACAGTCGGTAAAAATTGCCAGTTCAAAGCCTGTAAAATTTCATGGCCCTATCAGGGATCATGCAAGTTTCAGTGTACGGCAGTGATCGCTACACGCGCGCTGTTCATTGACCTCACTTGGACGCTGAGCCAAAGTCTAACAAACTCCTGCACAGTCGGCCAACGGAAATGTTTAGTCTGGATTTCAGAATTCAAAACATCTGTATTCTGAGGCGTAGGAGGCTTACCCTTGTATTTGTCGCAGGGAAATGAAGGAATCCGTGATTCAAGAAAAGGATTCTTACGACATATTCATAACCAAAGAAGTAGATCCCTTCATCAAATAATGAAGTGAAGTTTCCACTTCAATTATGCCAATTATACATAGAGCTGTATCAGATGTCCGCATAGCTAAGTAATGCTTGAGTAAGGTTTATGAAATAAAGGATTGATGTGACGAATGCACAGAGAAAAGTCTTACTGCAGTCTTTGCTTAACCATACAACTAGTCAACCCACTGGCGATATTTTTTGAAGTTATACTTCTTTTGGCGCGATGGTGAAAAATGATGAGAGTGAATTTCTACGATGCGCGCGCACACCGACACCTAAATTCTGCATCGTGAAGTTAGCTCAATTCTGTATTTTTTCTGTATGCAAAAAAGTTTTCACAGTATTTACCTCATTACAAACGATTTTATAATCGATTGAATTGATTCATAATAATCGATTGATGGAATATAATAATATATTTTATGTATTATTTGTTAATTATAATTATAATATTAATTTATTTCTTACATGTTTTCGTATTCCATACATATTAAAACTATGTAATATATTTAGAATTACCATTCAATCGTTACGCTAATTTTATTAAATTACATTTCGAATATTTTGACATCGATTAATCGATTGACAACAAAGATGATGTAATCCCTAATAATGTCATTTTGGTAACCATAGTATTTATAAATAACACCACTGTACTGTCATATTTGTCATCGATCTTTCATGTTTCTACGCGTGGTTTTTTGTATTTTTCTATTAAATATTTTCAGCGTACCTATTTGGAGTCCTATTTACTATTGAAACTCATCGACACGCACACAGTTATTTTAATTTACTGTTGTATTCGATTTCGTACTTGTGTTTTGGTGAATGTGTTTTCGCAGTTTCGCTACAATTTCTGGCAAACCAATACTATATGAATATGGACTACTTAATCGCCTGTTTTGTGACTGACAAAGGTTCAGAATAAGTCCTGAACACTGGATAACGTACCCTATACATCTTTAGAAGATCAGTAGTTTGCTGTGGCCATACTTACAATGAGTATGTTATGGTATCTTGATTGGGCAAGGTACCAACGAAATATAGCGCCTCCTGCACAACTAGACGAACTATTAATATAAATGATAACTAATAAAATCTCTTGAAATATGCAATAGCTTTTATTATACAACCTTTTTATGACATTCGTTTTGGGTAAAAACCATTTAAGTAGTAGATAGTATAATAGACACCCGCCAACTTAGTTTTAACCATTAAACTCGTAGATTCTATTGGCAAGTCACGTATTAATTTTGGGATTTTATTATAGAAATGTACACCAAGCCCTATGAAAGATCGTTGCACTTTACTTTGGCGGAACGAAGGCGTAATTAATTGATACATTCTTTTTGTTTGGCGATTATTAATATCAAAATTTTGTTTATACGCGTTTATATTCTTCCTTATAAAAACTACATTATTAATTTATTAAGTAAAGTTGGTTAACCTTAGCTGTGTGTTGTAATGTTTAGTTTGTACGATTCCCTAACATGAAATATTACATGTTTCTTCTGATGTATATAAATATTATTTACTATAGTCCCCACGAACTAAGAATGCATATTTGTCGTTTGTCATCGCAGTGACACTAGAGATGTACAAAAAAAAATCGATTCACAAAAGAACCAATTTTTGCAACAAATCGATTCAAAATTGTAAGACTTTCTAATCGATTCAATAATTAAATTGTAAATTCTAAAAACCGAAACATTTAGATATCCACAAGTAACTGGAATGATACTGCCTCCATTGAGCTACTTAAGTTACTTTACCATACCTATACGCTCGATAATTATGTATTTACGACTATAATAAAATATTTTTTTCCTAAAAAACTCACTGTTAATTCATCCGCGCCGCATCCAGCGTATGAAATTTGGGTTTCGGTTGAATAATGAATATTCTAACCGTATTTTAATCAGTTCAAATGGCTGCGGTTAGAGATTATCGTAATAAACACTTTTGGTCATGTTCTTATAGAAGAGAAGAAATTAAATTGTTTAATTTTTAAACACAAAGAAAGAAATAAAATAAATTCATTTTTATTTTAAGTTTCGATTGTAGTAATGTATCGATTATTATGGTTTTATAAGTAGTTTCATGCCGTCACATCACATAACGTCAGTGTAGATTTTGTCATCTTCATATAACATTGATTCGACACCTTATTTTTTTATTCAATTTTGCATAAATTATGATGTGATGGGATTTTTACTAGATTATAACGTTTAATATGATTTATAAATAACGTCAATACGAATACGATACAATACGAATAGGGATTTTTAACAAATTTTGCCAAAATCCTTTGTTCGTAAGTAACCAACTATTCATGTCAATTAAATAATTAATCCATTTTGCTCAAAGACGTACGTACAAGGTTGGTTCATATTAATAAATGACAGCTGTCATTAATGTGTTCTTAGATAATTTTGAGTATAGGTTGATCCAAAAGTAACGATAGTAAAAATGATACACGTTCAAATAAAATAATGTATTATTGTATTGTATTATTTTGTTGTATGTATTATTATTTTACAGTCTCCTAACTAATCAGTTCACATTCTCGGTAGTTATATTAAAATTACAACAAATTGAATTGCTTTAAATTGGGTTGGCATACGAATGATCCAAACGCACGCCTAATGATAAATAATCACTATCGGACGAACATGAATCATCAAAACTGCTCTCAGATTCCGTATCACACTCGTCTTTCAATTCTATAATAAATTTATCAATTTCCGCGTCTAAGCTTCCATCCATTTTTCAAAACTTATCCTCAATAAGTCGCACATGTTTTATACGCAGTCGGGTTTTTTGTATATTTTAATTTTTTTGTGTGTAATAGACCTATAATTGATTCAGTTGGAAAAATATTAGAACACGATTTCGTGAGCCATGACCACGTTTTATGCCCTTCGGCGCATAATGTACAAAACGCAAAATGAACACAACACGCAAAATGTACAAATCGCAAAATGTACAAAACGCAAAATGTACAAAACGCAGAATGAACACAAGACGCAAAATGTACAAATCGCATAATGTGCAAGAAAGCCCACGTTCACATCGATCACGTGCATAAACGACACAAAATATTTTTTAAGCAAAACAATCTAACAAGTTTATATTTCTACTAAGTATCTAAGTATTTATAATATTATTTCCCTATGTGGTGCCGGGTCCACTTAAGTAGAATAGCACCACTCCCACCTCTTCCTGGGATGTCGTAAAAGGCGACTAATAGGATATTCTAGGAGACGGGCAGCAGTGTATCTCTGAGTACTGTCATCACCAGATCCCCTACTGCGGTCACCAACACGAACTGGCCAAGCGTGGTAACTATTGGCTAAACCTCCTAATGACAGCCAAAACTAAGCCTCGGCTCCCAGTCCCCGTCAGTTCCACTATTCCTGGCGGTCATGGTAACGGGGGAGCAGAGGGTGCTAAGCAGTGTTGCCAAGTTAGCCACTTTTTGGCTAGATCTGACTACATATTTAGCCACAATTTTAGCAACTCATGACTTGAAAAGCTAATAACAAGTAATTATTAGCTTGTCAAGTCATGAGTTGCTAAAATTGTGGCTAAATATGTAGCCAGATCTAGCCAAAAAGTGGCTAACTTGTCAACACTGGTGCTAAGAACCGCCGGCAGAGATCACGCATCAAACAATCATCAAAACAACTTCTGCACCTGGCAACATATCAGGACACTGAGGACCGACGACAAGATAAAAGAGTAGGAAGAAGAGATAGACAAATTAAACTGGAGTATTGTGGGATTATCTGAATCCGAAGACAGGGGGAGGACACGATAATACTCAAATCCGGAAACTTGTTCTATCACCGGGAGGGCGAACATCTGTTCCAAGGTGGTGTCGGGTTTCTCGTCCACAAGTCCCTCATCAATAACATTGTGCAGGTTGGGAGCGTGTCGGCCAGGATAACATACCTTACACTCAGGATATCACAACGGTATTCATTGAAGGTCGTACAGGTATATGCGCCGAATTCGACACATCCCGACGATGAGGTGGAGGTTATGTATGAGGAAATTAGCTCATTTCACAGTTGCGATGGGGGACTTTAACGCGAGACCAGGTACGCGAAATGACGCCGAGATAAAAGTTGGTCCCTTCAGATTTGGATGACGGAACCACCGAGGCTACTTACTGGCTAACGTTTTAGAGAAGGAAGATCTCTTTATGATGAACTCCATCTCCAGAAAACCACCCCAGCGTAAGTGGACTTGGACTGATGGTTCAACTACAAGTGAAATAGACTTCATTCTGGCAGACAATCTGCACATATTATGTTCGGAGTTGTACCGAACAGCTCAGCGATTTTGCAGTATTGCATCGCAGCAAGATTGTCGCGCGATGCTCGATTTAATGATGTCTCTGTGATCAGCAGGTTTAAAACTGGAAGCGATCACCGTCTTGTAAGAGGCCCATTAAATATCAACGTGAAGTTGGAACGTGTACGCCTGATGAAGTCTACGCGTTTCGCGAGCCTGGAATCATGCGTTTCAGTTGACGAGTTTAACACAAAGATGGTAACAAACAGCTGTTCACGAGGTAGGGTCAAAGTTCTTTAAGACCCGCCCCAGTCACAGGTCAGGTCAGGTTCTCTCAGAACATCACATCATCGTTCTAATGAGGGATCGGCAGTCTTCAACCTTACTTAATATCAAAAAGAGAAGCCCTTCAAAAAGTTGCGTGTCGTCGTGAAATAGGCCTTAGTCCTTGTTGCACATTTTGCGATTTGTACATTTTGCGTGTTGTGTTCATTTTGCGTTTTGTACATTATGCGCCGAAGGGGTTTTATGCTATAATATGTACCTACATTTGCCCAAAATTCTTCTGTATTTTCATTAAGCGACTCAGCTTCTTTTGTTTTTTGTATTTATAACACTATTTTCTATTTTAATTTTCAATATTATATTACATTGGTAGAAAATGCAAAAAATCGGGAGAAACGGTCGCTAAAACGGGATATCGGGAGACGATAACCAAAATCAGTAGATCTCCCGATAAATCGGGAACTTTTACAACACTCGTCACTTGACAGCAAGTAATGCTAATCTAATGGGAAGGTAATGACAGTTTGTCAGAGGTAAAATAACTGTGAACGGACTGTAGTAGTAAATAGTAATCGATACTTGTCTTTGGGACTAGGAGCACATTCTTTTTCTCTCCTTAATCTGTATTAAAGTTTAATGCCTGTCGGAAAATAAATTATTCTTCAACTGAACTGAATAAAATCTTTCTTTCCCTCCCCCCCACAAAAACTGGTTTTACAGCATGGTATCGTAATAGTTCTCGTAATAGAACATAGAAGGTGTTTTTACAATTTTATTGTAAAAACAGAAAAAAAAAGATTTACAATTGATTTGTTTTTGCAATTGTAAAAACACCATCTATGTTCTATTACGAGAACTATTACGATACGTAGCAAAGTAATATTAGAATATACTACAAAATTAATCACAGATGGCGCTTAACACATATAGCTTGGCTATAGAGATTCGTAAATTAAATTATTTCAAAATATTATTTCATTTTTATTTTTAGTATTGCTGTTTTTGAATATTGTATTTTGAACAATGTTTTTTTAATATTGTTTTTTGATTTTTTTTCATGTCAAAGAAGTATAACTTCTCACGCGCGTACAAAAGTACACGCACCCTTTTTTTTTTGAATAAATTGGATATAAAATACTTTTCATCCTTTAAACAGATACTTGAAGGTCTTTTCTATTTCGCATCTTCTACTATTCGACGACTAAAGTTTTTACTCTGTGACCGAGTCATTGTTAATATGTCCGGAATATTTAATATTGTCGTATTATCAGCTGACCTGCACACTGCACAGTTGTTGTTTATATAATGTTAGAATTTACATAATTAAATATTTTTGCACCAAAATACTAAAACTTCAAGTTTACACGTTGGAGCTGCATTCAGAAAATATGCTGCAGTCGCTGCGTAGTGCAGTTTTAGTGTAAAACAACTTTTAGCTATATACTGCTGCAATATCTAATGGATTATTTGTGGTAATTTTAGCTTTTAGATAATATCAATAATTTATAGTTCTCTTTGTGCATCTATTGAATAATGGAGGAAAAGTAATCTGTCAGCCTTTCGAAGTCCACTTTAGACATAGGCCTCCCCTAGTTTACGTCAATCCGACCGGTTTTGGACCTTCTGAATCCAGCGGTTTCCGCTGTCTTCCTTATGTGTCTTCAGTCCAGCTGGTCGGGGGGCAAACTTTTTAACTGAGACGTGGTCGCTATTCAAGGACTTTTGCAGCTTATCGGCCATCTGTCCGAACGAATAGCGTAGCTTAATGTCCATTATTTATTCTTTATGTACACCTTACTTAATCCTTTATTCTTTATGTACACCTTACTTAATCACCTTACTTAATCCTGATTGAAATCTCACATCGTGGTAAGGCTTACCTGCCCGGCTAGCTACCCATATTAAAGGTGCCGTCGACTTTATTCACCTGAGTTAATTCACCCAGGTGTTTTAAGTCTACTTTTAGTGTACTTACAATCATCTTGTATTTCGGTTGCAGTATTGAAGAGTATTCATGACCGAATTCCTTCTCTGGAACGCGTGACTGATATTTTTGGTTGCAAAGATCTACACGACCTTAAACTGAAGGAACTTGATGCCATAGCTACATCCGATGTTTAAATAGTTTTTAACATCTTAAAGTAAATAATTTTATTTACTAACAAATTCACAGATGTTTTCATATATATTTATGTTATTAAAGGAATGTTTCGGCTGTTCGTCAGGCAACAAAGAGAAATCTCATCAACAAGGGCCTTGTACTGTATCATTACTTTAGTGCTTGTATAGAAAAAAAAAAGGGTGCGTGTACTTTTGTACGCGCGTGAGAAGTTATACTTCTTTGACATGAAAAAAAATCAAAAAACAATATTAAAAAAACATTGTTCAAAATACAATATTCAAAAACAGCAATACTAAAAATAAAAATGAAATAATATTTTGAAATAATTTAATTTACGAATCTCTATAGCCAAGCTATATGTGTTAAGCGCCATCTGTGATTAATTTTGTAGTATATTCTAATATTACTTTGCTACGTATCGTAATAGTTCTCGTAATAGAACATAGATGGTGTTTTTACAATTGCAAAAACAAATCAATTGTAAATCTTTTTTTTTCTGTTTTTACAATAAAATTGTAAAAACACCTTCTATGTTCTATTACGAGAACTATTACGATACCATGCTGTAAAACCAGTTTTTGTGGGGGGGAGGGAAAGAAAGATTTTATTCAGTTCAGTTGAAGAATAATTTATTTTCCGACAGGCATTAAACTTTAATACAGATTAAGGAGAGAAAAAGAATGTGCTCCTAGTCCCAAAGACAAGTATCGATTACTATTTACTACTACAGTCCGTTCACAGTTATTTTACCTCTGACAAACTGTCATTACCTTCCCATTAGATTAGCATTACTTGCTGTCAAGTGACGAGTGTTGTAAAAGTTCCCGATTTATCGGGAGATCTACTGATTTTGGTTATCGTCTCCCGATATCCCGTTTTAGCGACCGTTTCTCCCGATTTTTTGCATTTTCTACCAATGTAATATAATATTGAAAATTAAAATAGAAAATAGTGTTATAAATACAAAAAACAAAAGAAGCTGAGTCGCTTAATGAAAATACAGAAGAATTTTGGGCAAATGTAGGTACATATTATAGCATAAAACCCCTTCGGCGCATAATGTACAAAACGCAAAATGAACACAACACGCAAAATGTACAAATCGCAAAATGTGCAACAAGGACTAAGGCCTATTTCACGACGACACGCAACTTTTTGAAGGGCTTCTCTTTTTGATATTAAGTAAGGTTGAAGACTGCCGATCCCTCATTAGAACGATGATGTGATGTTCTGAGAGAACCTGACCTGACCTGTGACTGGGGCGGGTCTTAAAGAACTTTGACCCTACCTCGTGAACAGCTGTTTGTTACCATCTTTGTGTTAAACTCGTCAACTGAAACGCATGATTCCAGGCTCGCGAAACGCGTAGACTTCATCAGGCGTACACGTTCCAACTTCACGTTGATATTTAATGGGCCTCTTACAAGACGGTGATCGCTTCCAGTTTTAAACCTGCTGATCACAGAGACATCATTAAATCGAGCATCGCGCGACAATCTTGCTGCGATGCAATACTGCAAAATCGCTGAGCTGTTCGGTACAACTCCGAACATAATATGTGCAGATTGTCTGCCAGAATGAAGTCTATTTCACTTGTAGTTGAACCATCAGTCCAAGTCCACTTACGCTGGGGTGGTTTTCTGGAGATGGAGTTCATCATAAAGAGATCTTCCTTCTCTAAAACGTTAGCCAGTAAGTAGCCTCGGTGGTTCCGTCATCCAAATCTGAAGGGACCAACTTTTATCTCGGCGTCATTTCGCGTACCTGGTCTCGCGTTAAAGTCCCCCATCGCAACTGTGAAATGAGCTAATTTCCTCATACATAACCTCCACCTCATCGTCGGGATGTGTCGAATTCGGCGCATATACCTGTACGACCTTCAATGAATACCGTTGTGATATCCTGAGTGTAAGGTATGTTATCCTGGCCGACACGCTCCCAACCTGCACAATGTTATTGATGAGGGACTTGTGGACGAGAAACCCGACACCACCTTGGAACAGATGTTCGCCCTCCCGGTGATAGAACAAGTTTCCGGATTTGAGTATTATCGTGTCCTCCCCCTGTCTTCGGATTCAGATAATCCCACAATACTCCAGTTTAATTTGTCTATCTCTTCTTCCTACTCTTTTATCTTGTCGTCGGTCCTCAGTGTCCTGATATGTTGCCAGGTGCAGAAGTTGTTTTGATGATTGTTTGATGCGTGATCTCTGCCGGCGGTTCTTAGCACCAGTGTTGACAAGTTAGCCACTTTTTGGCTAGATCTGGCTACATATTTAGCCACAATTTTAGCAACTCATGACTTGACAAGCTAATAATTACTTGTTATTAGCTTTTCAAGTCATGAGTTGCTAAAATTGTGGCTAAATATGTAGTCAGATCTAGCCAAAAAGTGGCTAACTTGGCAACACTGCTTAGCACCCTCTGCTCCCCCGTTACCATGACCGCCAGGAATAGTGGAACTGACGGGGACTGGGAGCCGAGGCTTAGTTTTGGCTGTCATTAGGAGGTTTAGCCAATAGTTACCACGCTTGGCCAGTTCGTGTTGGTGACCGCAGTAGGGGATCTGGTGATGACAGTACTCAGAGATACACTGCTGCCCGTCTCCTAGAATATCCTATTAGTCGCCTTTTACGACATCCCAGGAAGAGGTGGGAGTGGTGCTATTCTACTTAAGTGGACCCGGCACCACATAGGGAAATAATATTATAAATACTTAGATACTTAGTAGAAATATAAACTTGTTAGATTGTTTTGCTTAAAAAATATTTTGTGTCGTTTATGCACGTGATCGATGTGAACGTGGGCTTTCTTGCACATTATGCGATTTGTACATTTTGCGTCTTGTGTTCATTCTGCGTTTTGTACATTTTGCGTTTTGTACATTTTGCGATTTGTACATTTTGCGTGTTGTGTTCATTTTGCGTTTTGTACATTATGCGCCGAAGGGCATAAAACGTGGTCATGGCTCACGAAATCGTGTTCTAATATTTTTCCAACTGAATCAATTATAGGTCTATTACACACAAAAAAATTAAAATATACAAAAAACCCGACTGCGTATAAAACATGTGCGACTTATTGAGGATAAGTTTTGAAAAATGGATGGAAGCTTAGACGCGGAAATTGATAAATTTATTATAGAATTGAAAGACGAGTGTGATACGGAATCTGAGAGCAGTTTTGATGATTCATGTTCGTCCGATAGTGATTATTTATCATTAGGCGTGCGTTTGGATCATTCGTATGCCAACCCAATTTAAAGCAATTCAATTTGTTGTAATTTTAATATAACTACCGAGAATGTGAACTGATTAGTTAGGAGACTGTAAAATAATAATACATACAACAAAATAATACAATACAATAATACATTATTTTATTTGAACGTGTATCATTTTTACTATCGTTACTTTTGGATCAACCTATACTCAAAATTATCTAAGAACACATTAATGACAGCTGTCATTTATTAATATGAACCAACCTTGTACGTACGTCTTTGAGCAAAATGGATTAATTATTTAATTGACATGAATAGTTGGTTACTTACGAACAAAGGATTTTGGCAAAATTTGTTAAAAATCCCTATTCGTATTGTATCGTATTCGTATTGACGTTATTTATAAATCATATTAAACGTTATAATCTAGTAAAAATCCCATCACATCATAATTTATGCAAAATTGAATAAAAAAATAAGGTGTCGAATCAATGTTATATGAAGATGACAAAATCTACACTGACGTTATGTGATGTGACGGCATGAAACTACTTATAAAACCATAATAATCGATACATTACTACAATCGAAACTTAAAATAAAAATGAATTTATTTTATTTCTTTCTTTGTGTTTAAAAATTAAACAATTTAATTTCTTCTCTTCTATAAGAACATGACCAAAAGTGTTTATTACGATAATCTCTAACCGCAGCCATTTGAACTGATTAAAATACGGTTAGAATATTCATTATTCAACCGAAACCCAAATTTCATACGCTGGATGCGGCGCGGATGAATTAACAGTGAGTTTTTTAGGAAAAAAATATTTTATTATAGTCGTAAATACATAATTATCGAGCGTATAGGTATGGTAAAGTAACTTAAGTAGCTCAATGGAGGCAGTATCATTCCAGTTACTTGTGGATATCTAAATGTTTCGGTTTTTAGAATTTACAATTTAATTATTGAATCGATTAGAAAGTCTTACAATTTTGAATCGATTTGTTGCAAAAATTGGTTCTTTTGTGAATCGATTTTTTTTTGTACATCTCTAGTGTCACTGCGATGACAAACGACAAATATGCATTCTTAGTTCGTGGGGACTATAGTAAATAATATTTATATACATCAGAAGAAACATGTAATATTTCATGTTAGGGAATCGTACAAACTAAACATTACAACACACAGCTAAGGTTAACCAACTTTACTTAATAAATTAATAATGTAGTTTTTATAAGGAAGAATATAAACGCGTATAAACAAAATTTTGATATTAATAATCGCCAAACAAAAAGAATGTATCAATTAATTACGCCTTCGTTCCGCCAAAGTAAAGTGCAACGATCTTTCATAGGGCTTGGTGTACATTTCTATAATAAAATCCCAAAATTAATACGTGACTTGCCAATAGAATCTACGAGTTTAATGGTTAAAACTAAGTTGGCGGGTGTCTATTATACTATCTACTACTTAAATGGTTTTTACCCAAAACGAATGTCATAAAAAGGTTGTATAATAAAAGCTATTGCATATTTCAAGAGATTTTATTAGTTATCATTTATATTAATAGTTCGTCTAGTTGTGCAGGAGGCGCTATATTTCGTTGGTACCTTGCCCAATCAAGATACCATAACATACTCATTGTAAGTATGGCCACAGCAAACTACTGATCTTCTAAAGATGTATAGGGTACGTTATCCAGTGTTCAGGACTTATTCTGAACCTTTGTCAGTCACAAAACAGGCGATTAAGTAGTCCATATTCATATAGTATTGGTTTGCCAGAAATTGTAGCGAAACTGCGAAAACACATTCACCAAAACACAAGTACGAAATCGAATACAACAGTAAATTAAAATAACTGTGTGCGTGTCGATGAGTTTCAATAGTAAATAGGACTCCAAATAGGTACGCTGAAAATATTTAATAGAAAAATACAAAAAACCACGCGTAGAAACATGAAAGATCGATGACAAATATGACAGTACAGTGGTGTTATTTATAAATACTATGGTTACCAAAATGACATTATTAGGGATTACATCATCTTTGTTGTCAATCGATTAATCGATGTCAAAATATTCGAAATGTAATTTAATAAAATTAGCGTAACGATTGAATGGTAATTCTAAATATATTACATAGTTTTAATATGTATGGAATACGAAAACATGTAAGAAATAAATTAATATTATAATTATAATTAACAAATAATACATAAAATATATTATTATATTCCATCAATCGATTATTATGAATCAATTCAATCGATTATAAAATCGTTTGTAATGAGGTAAATACTGTGAAAACTTTTTTGCATACAGAAAAAATACAGAATTGAGCTAACTTCACGATGCAGAATTTAGGTGTCGGTGTGCGCGCGCATCGTAGAAATTCACTCTCATCATTTTTCACCATCGCGCCAAAAGAAGTATAACTTCAAAAAGATATGGAAGATGAGATCCATTTCGTTATTATACTTCGTTTTATTGAGTACTTTTTCTGACCATTATATATTAATTCATTATTGATATAATATTAAATATACCTATAGATTATACTTAGTCAGTGTTTTATGTAATCTTATATGTAAATGTCTTCTCTGCACGAACGTTTTATTTCTTTAATTTACATAACATTGAGCTATTTGTTATCTTATCTAATAATAGGAAATCGCCCTCGCTTTTCTTCGGGAAAAATAGTAAAAAATAATAATATAGCCTATGTCACCCGGGGATAGTGTAGCTTCCCAACAGTGAAAGAATTTTTAAATCGATTCGGTAGTTTCGGAGCCTATTCAATGTAAACAAACAATCAAATCTTGCCTCTTTATAATATCAGTATAGATATAAAAAATCTCATATCAAGGTGTTACAAAGTCTGTAACTTTACGAACTATGTAACGATTTTAGTTGTGATTTTTATAAAGAAGTTGCAAATATTTTGACGTCAACTTGACTTCGTACTTTTGACAGAAAACAATTTACCAACTGCCCGTTCAGTAGTATTCTACGATGGCAATGTCCTCAAGAATTATGGCAAGGGAAATTGTCTATATTAATATTGTAAAGAAATTTCGTTGCTATTCCGGGCGGGTGAGGTTGACATTTGCATGCCTGGCGTTCTCTGAAAGCTATTTCCTTGAGCAGAGGGAGTAGACTAGAATTTGTGGTGTTATATCTCTGTCTATCTGAATAATAAGTGAAAAGGTTGAGAGATTTGAGAAGTTATTTGTAGGTGAGTTATTGGGGAAAGTACGCTGATAAAATGGATTTTTATCTCAGACATTAATCACTTAAGGTTTCTATATTGTTTTAATCCAAATTTTTCTTGTTTTCTTTTCTTTCTGTTTTGTGGTTTTAAACAATCATATGCAACATACATATAATATACATAATATTCCTTCTTAAATTACGTGGGTCTTAAATTATAGTACTATATAAATTATAGTGTAGTGAAAATAACCCGGACATAACCTTGTCCTATCGAGAGTGACGTCGCCCGCTTACCACGTGTGCGTAATTTTTAGTACGCATTTTAGTGCGGTCCGACGCGTTAATAGCATGGTGTCAATGTGTGCGTGTGATACTTGTAAGAATAGAGGAGTTGGTATAATATGGGTGCATCACTGATTTTGTTGCTGAGAATCCGTCTGTCTTTTTTTTTAAGTCTGAGCCTAACTCCTACAAATTATCGTGTATTTTTATATTATGAAATGAAAATGAAATGAAATGAAATAAATATGTATTCGAGGGAACGAATATATTAGTATTATTATGTTATTATTCTGTTTATAATTTTTATTTATGATGTATAAATAATTAATGAAGCATTGTACTCACCTACTGCCTTTTTATCAGCAAGCATAAAATCCGTTAAAATCCGTTAGAAATGAAGTCCTTCCAAAGTACCAAATGTTAATGACGTTACCACGAAGAATAAAACCTACATAAATAAATCAAATAAAACGTGATACATTTATTCAAGTACATAAGCAAGTAAAAATGGAATTCCCTCGTTCCTTGAGATCTTAAATCTGCTACAACAACGAATTATTCCAGTCATTCCCCGTCTTTCATTTCCATTGCAAATTGATCGCAAACACATCGGCTCAGTTACAATGGCGGTGGTGCGAAAGAAAGTTTATTTTAGAAAATTGGAAAGGCAGCTTAGTGTGTTCTTGTAATGGGAAATTATTTGTGTTGATAAGACCGCCGCCACACTTGGATTACTCTTCGTTTTCGATCGAGAATCAGAATTAAAACGTTGTCGAACTAACTAGCTCATTGCAGCAGCGATAGCCTATCGGTTTGAACGTTGGTCTCCCGAACGTGGGGGCCCGAGTTCAGATCCTGGCACGCACCTTTAATTTTTAAAAATTATGCGCCTATTACAAGTTAATTTCCACTTGTTGGGGCGAAGGAAAATGTGAGGAAACCTCCATACTTGAGAGTTCTCCATTATGTTCTCAAAAGTGTGTGAAGTCTACCGCACTTGGCCAGCGTGGTAGACTATGGCTTGTTAGTACCCCTCAAATTGTGAGAGGAGACCCGAGCCCAGCAGTGGGACAATTATGGGTTGTGACTTAGACTAACTCATAGGGTTCAACTAGTCATCATCTTCCTGAAGTATAATACATTAAAGAAATATGTATGTTGTAACTAGTAAGTACACCACAAATTTTTTAATTATTTTAGAAGTTCAAGCTCCGTGGTCAGATTTTGCATATTTATTTACAATGCAAGCAAGCTGCGAGCAAGCGAAAATTGACAGCATGCGTATGACGGTCGTCTACGTGGACCGGAGGCCTGAGATGAGGTTTTTTTTATGGAAATAGCCGGCAAACCAGCTGACGATCCACGTGATAGTAAGTGGCTATCGTCGCCCATGGACATCAGTAACACCAAAGGCATCACTGATGCGTTCTCGGCCAAGAAAGACAGAAGAAAAAGAAAGAAAGAACTGGCTCTCAAGCCCTCAGCCGGAACACGACGAGTCATATGGTGGCTGATGAGCTCAAGGGTGGTAGCTATCCAGGCGAACCCAACGGGAAAATAATAATAGTAATAATGCTATTAATTAACTATTAAAATCAATATTACCAATATAATCACTCGAGGGGACCTATCACCAGCGGGCAGGATTTAGTCGCCTCATATGACACCCATCCTGCGTGGGATTGGGGCTAGTATTCTAAACGGCGAAGGTTCGCTTGGATTCAACACCGTGGTGGGGACAAATGGGAATAACCCACTGAAAAGAACGAGGGGACCTATCACCAGCGGGCCGAATTTAGTCGCCGCATACGACACCCATCCTGCGTGGGATTGGGGCTAGTATTCTAAACGGCGAAGGTTCGCTTGGATTCAACACTGAAAAGAATCTAACTGCCAACTTTAATAATTTCCAAAGAAATATTATTTACGAACGTAAGTAGGGGCGTTGAAATTGATTCGGCATAGTAATGCCTACGACAGTCTCTCCATCACGCCCGTCGCTTCCCCGCATAATTTCCTCAGCTGTACGGGGAATAAATAACATTAAAAATCAACTTCTGCTTCAGCGGAAAACGGACGCTTTTTTGCCTTTTTCTCTACGCTGTGAAAACGTATTATTGGAGGATTCTGTCGAATTATCATATCAAATAGGAATGATTGTCTTTGTCTTATGCTTTTGTTGTAGAGATTATTGTATTTTTTCAAGAT
>OZ010693.1:14374649-14541455 GCA_963932265.1 Thymelicus lineola | reverse complement strand
ATCTTTTAAAAAGTGCTAAGTTGTATTCATAGATGGCGCGAGGAACAAGGTAGAAGATTCGATTTATTGCTTTTTCATCTCATTATCTTGAAACCAAAATTTTGGAAAGTTACACTTCTACCACGTGTGAATTGCACACATTTTCTTTTTTGTTTAATAGATCTACATTTTGCTCTACCATTTGTCCATATGAGTAAGAACCAAAAATAACCTTTTCAAATTTTCAAATGTATGTGCTTACATCATATTATTCAATAACAACAAATAATTATTATTGTGTTACGTTGTTTTTGTCGTTAAGTCTGCGTTTATGTTTCTTCTTAGTTGATTGTTCTAAAGACAACATAAATATCGATAATTCATAATGATCGATAACTCACTTTCCATCCTTATCAATATTATATAGATACTCTTTCATTTGTATAAAGAACGTTCTAATTTGTCCATTAGTTCTAAAATTACTGGTAAACTAAAACACCTGAAATTCTGTACTCCGTTTTGCCATCGGAAATTGAAACAGCTGTGATTTGTGGCCAATACTGCAGAGGAATTTAATTTAACGATTTAACTTTGGGAAACTTATATCCACGGAGACGCTCGGGGGTCGAATAGTCATAATTCATTAGCTGTTAGATATGCGCGATTTATATTGATCGTCACAGATTTAGTCGTGAAGACTAGGATATTGTTTCCGCTGGTTGAATTATTCCAAGAGTTTTCATGAATATCGATAAATTCAAACCTAAATTATTTAATTTTATTAGGTACTTAGGTAGTGCATGATATTTTTTTTTATTCCTCGAATGAGCCATTCTCGGTCCATTCTGTGGTATTCCCGGAGCGCTATGACATGAGTTTCTTCAAAAAGGGTATAAATACGAGTAGAGGTTCTCCTTCAGGACCGGCATTGCATTGGCGATTCCTCTGATGTTGCTTATGTCAATAGGCAACGGTGACCACTTGACATCAATTGACTGATATGCGTCAGCTCTTCAGGCTATAAAAAATATCAACTTGTGACATGTATGTTCAGTTGATAAACACCATATGCATGTTGATCCGAGTATGAGCTTAAAATCATATCGTCAATGTAACGCTGGTTATTTTAACCTATCCGACTACCCTATTGTTACATATGCCGTTAGCAATTTCGCCAGCAATTTAGTGACGAAAGTTCCAACATACCCCCGATAATAGCACTCACTAAATTTTTATGCTCCTGCGATTTGAATTTCGAAGCTACCGTATGAATAAAATAGCAAATTTCGGGATGGGAAGCGACAGCGCTTGTTTTATATATGAGATGCAGATGCTTTGTACAGTGTGATGTCGTTTAGTGTAGAGTAAATTCATTGCGATTTTGTGACAGACATTTTTTTGTATGAAACTGATAAAGTATTAGCTTGTACACTAAATAATCAGGAGTCCATGCAACCACGTTATTCCAATGGAAATCAATGCAAACGTTGTTAGCAAACTCAAGTATTAGAAATAATAAAATAGACTGAATATCTTCAGGAAACTTAGGACTGCATTTTGATTAAATGGCAATCCGAATCGGAAATATACAATTTAAGAATTCTTAAATTGTCTCGTTACTAGGGTATAGTTTATTAAAGTTACAATAATAGCGGATATAAGTTGATGATAGAACTATCTTGGTATTTGTTGCATCTGTATAGCGTGGGTACTTTAAAGAGTATTCTTTCATATAATAGAATACTAGTTTTTGTCCGCAGATTTGCTCGCGGAAATTATGCTTATCATTTTTATCCCCTATTTCACCCCTTGGCGGTTGAATTTTGAAAAATCCTTCCTTAGTGGATGCCTACGTCATAACAGGAATTAAATACGTGTGCGAAATTTTAAGTGTAGCCCTAAGGGCTCCCACACAAAACTGCGATGCGAATTTCTGCGATACGATTTAGTGCGGCAAACCGTTTGGTAGGGTGACCATTCCTTCAAGTTTATTTAGCCGTACTGGACGTGTTTTTAGGAAGCGTAAGATGGATCGCAAAAAGATTATTGCACTGCTGTTATTGTTAAATAGATTTAAAAGAAAAAGAAGATTCTGGGTTCATCCATTTATTACGATTATGAACTCTGATGGAAACTATTTTACTCAAAAGTACTATGCGTTGAGAACTGAAGAAGATAATTTTTTTGATTATTTTAGAATAAGCATATCTTCATTTGAAGAGCTTTTGAAAGGCGCCGCGCGTCTTTCTCTAAAGCTGTCTCAGAGCGGACTAAAATGGCGTCACCAAGGATGACGTAATATCGCAGGAATGTGCGATGAGAAGCAGATCGGAAATTCTTGCGGTGCGTTCGTGCGAATTCGCAGATATTTGCGATGCGATGCGAATTCGCGGTTTTGTGTGGGAGCCCTAAGGGATTGGCCTGTGCGTTGATACATCAGTCAATCACTTCTGCCTTTTATATATACAGACAGATAGATAGAAGATAGAGTCGTTTATAGGCCGTGGATTCATAAGTTTACAAATTATGAAAATCATGTCCAATTAGTATTGCAACAAAAATTACTTTACAAGCAAAGACTTCCCCGCTTAAAATCCAAGGTATTTTGGGTACCGAGCTCAATTTCTGTCTGAGGAAGATATTTACGTGACAGATAATTGTTTGCTCTTGAATCGTAAGATTGCGTTTGTGTATGACCATGCCGTATACAAGAAACAGGGAATGTTAGTACGAGGATGCCGTGAGATATATATATATATATATATATCGGTGCAGCCTAAAATAAGTTCGTAATAATCATTGAAATTAAGAAAAAGGGAACTGTCAAGAAGACAGACAGATTGAGAGTATCGCGAATCAAAGAAAACAAATAAATAACGTTCAATTGATAAAATCGGGTGTTATCAGGCAATAAACGGATAGTGTCCTTGTGCCTGTCGAATTATGGGTTTCATTTAGTATCCTGGTAATCCTGACATATAATTACGCCCACAGAGAGAGATCTATGTTCATAGTACTTTGATACATGGTTTGCAGAGATGATCTGAGTTCACACCATAGAATACCTCCTTCTGCTAAATATATATAAACCTAATTCCTTTAAATGAGCAATTCTTGTATATATTGTACCGCCGCTGGTCTATTTACTATAGGTGCAAAAAAAACCAGGGTAGGCAACACAGGTATATATATTAATATAACCCTACCAGTCGGCGAGCACATAAAATTTATAAGGTCGTGGTAATCGGCCTAACCAGTTTCCCCCTCCGTAGTGCGGTACTCCCCTTGTGGCGTGTAGTCTTGCCGAAGATGGTAGACGGCCGGAGTGCGGAGTCGTAGCCGGGTGTGACACGGCGGAGCAACCTTCGAAGCGCTAGTGCGCGCAGCGGCAACAGCTGATTGGTACGGGGTAGCCTTGCGAGGTGGCAGGCAAAGCAGGTGGTGAAGCGATGGTCAGGTACAAAAAAAAAATAGTACCGTGGCACCTGAAATTGATATAACCCAATGATTAACATTTGGTTAATCAACGTTCCGATCCGGTAGTTCCCAGCACGTCACACAAAGGAAATAAGCATATAGCAGTTTTGACGTGGCGGAATAACCAGAACGGAGTTTACAATTATTAAGTATTAAGCTTTAATAGCGTTAGGCAAAAATATAAAAAAAACAAAAGGGAAAAATATACGTTATAGTAATATTTTTCTTTAAAACAAAAAGGGTAGACTGCTTGTGCAATATATTCAATTATACGTATAATGATGTAACAGATTAGAACAAAGCAAGTAAAATATAATTGAATTTAGCGTTCCTTAATGAAAAGACAAACTAACGGTTACTTACCCGTTAGTTTGAAATTGCAAGATTAACTAGAAAAGCAGCGTCTACAGTGAAAAAAATTAACTTCGTATGCCATTTGAAACTTACCCTAATGCGGGAACACTTCACAAAACTTAATAAAGCTTTTATTTTATACGGAAAAGGAATGGTAATTTGTCCTCCAGTTGGCTAACGCGCACAACTAATTTTGATACGGACGTGTGTCGTCAAGCTCACAATAAAACTCGAGACGACTGCCGTGTGTCGAGCGCGGGCGCTGGTCAGTGAGCGGTCGGCCGTCCTCTCCGCACGTCGCTCGCCCCCCGCTGGCAGATCGAACTTGCGACTCATCATTGTCGTTTCGTTACAGTACCCCCTCTCCTCCTTAAGGATTTTATTTGAAATAAAATCCGCAAAATTTACAATATAAATATCTTTGCAAATCAACTAAAGTACTAATACGCCGAGGTAAGCAAAAATAAGAAAACAAATTATATCTTGTGTTTTCCAAAAACTTTTAGATCCTTGATATGCCATGAGCCCAAGGCTTTACCAGACATGTCTTCTAAAACGTAGACGAGAGGAGACCGCTTCTCTACAACTTTGCACTTGATATATTTTGGTGCTAACTTTTTACTAAAGAACTTGTCCTTATCGCTGAGGACGTAAGCACGTTTATACACGATGTCACCTATATTGTACTCGTAGGGCTTCCTGCGTAGATTATAGTGAGCAGTATTCTTAATGTGAGCATGATACAGTGATTTTTGCACCTGGTCGAAGATAGAGCTCAGTACCCCAAGGTTTTCAGCATAAAGGTCCCGAGGTAAGAACAGAACCTCATCACCTAAATCATTATCGATATAATGAGATCCACAGACTACCAACTCTCGTCCAAAAACAAGAAAGGACGGTGTGAAACCTGTCGCTTCATTTACGGAGTTATTTATGGCAAACTGTACACTAGGAATGAATGTGTCCCATGTTCGATGATCATTATCTACAAAAGTGGAGATGCAAGTTATGATGGTTCTATTATACCGTTCTACTGTGTTTACCTGTGGCGTATACTTAGGTGTATAAAATATATTAGGAATGTGGAATTTTTGAAAAAATGCATTGATATCCCCACTAATGAACTGGGACCCATTGTCCAGGAATATTGTTTGAGGGATTCCATGAATCAGGAAAATTTGTTCCTCAATTATTTTAATTATATTTTGTGATGTTGCCTTTTTTATAGGGAAAATATGACAAAATTTAGAAAAACAGCAGGTGACAACTAGTATATAACAGTTCTGTTTTCTAGTTATGGGTAAAGGCCCCATAAGATCGATAGATAACATCTGGTACGGCCGAGAACACTGCTTTGGGCGACCCATTTCTCCAAGAGTAGCATGATTTTGCATTTTGTACTCCAGGCAAGTAGAACAAGAACCAACGTATTTTGCTACATCGCGGTACATACCTGGCCAGTAGTACCTAAGAGCAACGCGTCGGTACGTTTTAAAAATTCCTAAATGACCAGCAGTTGGCTCATTGTGGTTTTCAGAAAGAATGAGATCTCTAAATTCAGATGGAACCACTTCTTTCCATGAAAATTCATTGGTCAGGACACATTTGTTTTTACTAAGCCGAAATAATGTATTATTTTTGACCAGGTAATTTGGAAATTTCGAAGGTTTACTGAGGCAGTTATCATAAAGAGTTTTATACCAGTCGTCACGGGTAGTAGTGAACGATTGGGCCGTTGTAACTGCAGCAATAGCGACAGACCTAGACAAAGCATCAGGGATTACGTTGTCTACACCGCGACGGTGTTTGATTTCAAAATTAAATGAAGACAAACGGAGTCCCCAACGCGCAAGTCTGCCCGTAGGGTTATTCAAAGATAGGAACCATTTCAATGCGCTGTGGTCGGTATAAACAGTAAAGGTTTTACCGTTTTCCACATAGCATCTCCAATGTTCTAGAGCAACGAGAACAGCCAGAGTCTCGCGTTCAGTTATACTGTAGTTCTTTTCAGCGGGCGTTAGTGACCGACTCATATATGCTATAGGATGTTCTTTGCCATTCACTGACTGTGTGAGCATAGCACCTATTCCGTAGTTACTCGCGTCCGTGTGCACTTCAAACGGTAAATCATAATTTGGACACGCGAGAACTGGGGCTGATACCAGACACTCCTTCAGTTTTTTGAAGGCCGCGTCAGCTTCATCTGTCCATTTAAACGGAGGTGCGTTTTTTTTATTTGAGGTTAGTTTGTTAAGGGGTCCCGCGATTGTGCTAAAGTTTGGAACGAAACGACGATACCAGGTTGCTGTTCCTAAAAAACGTTTCAGTTCTTTCCGATTGGTAGGGGCAGCGTAATTAAGAATCGCTTCTACCTTATCTGGGTCGGTCCGTAATCCACATGCATCAACCACGTACCCCAAATATTTGAGCTGACTCCTAAAGAACTCACATTTTTCTAAGTTAATAGTTAGGTTTGCCTTGCGCAACTTGTCCAGAACACGTAGCAGAAGTGATACATGTTCATCGAAATCGTTGCTTACGATGATAATGTCATCTAGGTAGGCAAAAATGCGATAGTCCACGTCCCCTAATATTGTGTCGACCAAGCGTTGCTGAGTTGCCGGAGCGTTCGTGAGACCAAAAGGAGTAGTTTTAAATCTTAAAGTTCCGCGCCCTGGGACGTAAAATGCCGTCTTATCCCTGTCCTTTTCTAAAATTGGAATCTGCCAGAAGGCCTTGGATAAATCTAGACTGGTCAGAAAACGAGCATCACGTAAATTATCCAAGATTTCTGAAATATATGGTAGGTTATAAGCATCTCGTTTTGTGACAGAATTGAGTTTTCTGCTATCAAGACAAAAACGAGGCTGACCATTTTTTTTGGTGACGAGGAGGACAGGAGACTGCCAAGCACTTTCGCATGGTTCAACCACATCAAGGGCTAACATTTCATCCACCTGTTCGACGAGAATCTTTTGCTTTTCAGGTGAGAGCCTATAATACCTCTGCCGAATTGGAGGAGAATCGCCGGTATCTATACGATGGGTTATTAAGTGCGTCCGTCCAAGGCCCTTATGTTCAAATGAAATATCACCATATTGACGAACGACGTCGTCGGCGATTGCTTTCTGGGAACTATCCAAGTTATCATACGAGTGTATCTTCGTAGTGTTGGTATTAAAATTTAAATCCATTAACGGAACTTTAGATAAGTGAGCAGTGCCCAAAAATTTCGGACATAAATTAAAAGCGCGCCAGAAATCCACTCCCAGGATCAATGAGGATTGAACTTCTGGAACAACAAATGCTTTAATTAAATGGAAACTACCTTCAAACTCAAAAGGCAAATAAATGTAACCTATGCTGTGCAACGTTTGTCCACCAGCAGCGACAATAGATATTTTGTCGTCGGTGCATAGAATGTAGCCGCGACTAAGCAAGATCTTATGCGCATCGTTGCCGACTATCGTTATCGCCGAACCGGAGTCCAGAAGCCCAGAGGCAGTTATATCATCAATTCTGATATTAATATATGGTCGAATATCATCTAGCGGTTTATTCTGCAGAATCGTAGCCAGTTTGTAGCTATTAAAAAACCTACGAATGGTTTCTAGCCATTCTTCAAACTCTTTTCTATTACCACGATTCGTTGGGGAGGACTTACGATTCTGCAAAACTAGTTTTTTGGATTACTTTTACATTTTGGGCAATCGGGTTTTTTCACACCTTTTTGTCCACAAGTGAAGCACAGGATATCATTACTTGTGCAAGTTTTAAAAGAATGTGTGTGATTGCGACACCTTGGGCAGTAAGGTAATTTAGTAGGTGAATCTGTATTTATAGCGTGTAGATACTTTTGATTAATGTTATTATTATTATGCATTGGTTTATTATTAATATTTGTTTTTAATGGAAAATTTTTGTTGAAATTTTGAGTTTCAGTATTAGAACTATTATGTTTATAGACGAATTCTGGTGCTACTAAGTCAGAAGATGATGAAGAAGGCTCACGAAAATGAGCTAGCCGCGACTGAAAATTTTCAAAATTTTTACATAGCGTACGTACTTGCTCAATGGTAGTGATTCTTGTCGCAGAAGCTAAGGTGCTTGCATAACAAGGTTTGATGTTATGTAAGATTATTTCAAGCTTGTCTGCCTCAGCTAAGGGCTTTGACAAGCGCGTAAACATTCCTGCTAGTATAGATAAATATATGGTAATATTCTCAGTTGCGCCTTGACTTCTATTGCGAATCTCAGCGAGTAACCGGTAATCGTAATCCGCCCTATCGAAATCTTGTTTTAGAAATACCACTAATTCCTCCCACGTGGATATTTGTTCTCGGATGCTGCGGAACCAATGCAATGCACCATCAGTAAAAATTTCTGTAGCGTAGGAAAGCAGTTTTTGGTCCGAGATATCACGAGCCTGTCGGAATTCTTCGACTCGTTGAATAAACGAGCGAACACAAGTTTTCCCATCGTACTTTAGCTTACCTAAATCTGAAGGGAACTTACTATTGTTATCACAGGTAACAGAAACGTGTATTGGTGTGGACGCATGTTGAGGTTCTGAACTTGACCCAGGCACGGATAGAGGATCGACGCTCTTATTTCTTAATGACGCGAGTTTTTCATATAAATCTCTGAATCGCTCGCTGCATTCCAAGTGTTTCACTACAGACTTGTCATCGGGATCCACACGATTAAGTCTATGGTAAAGATGGTTAAAAATGTTTTCTGTTCGAGCCAGAATATTTTTGTCTAATACATCACTCGATAGTGTAAGATTGATCCTATCTAATATCTCACAGCAAGCTATTAAGTCTTCCGATGTTTCAAGATGGGAACACAAGATGTCCTCAGATGGAAATATTTGACACAATTTATTAATTTGTTTTCTGAGATCAGCTACCGTGCTTGCAGGAGTCTCGCCTCTAACGGCAACCTCATACTCCAACTCAGACTTTTGTAAAGAAAGGAACTTGATCGGAAACGACATCACGAATACCAGATTATAAAATAATAAAAAAAAAATATTAGAAAAAAAATTCAACAAAAGAAAAAAAATTGAAAATATATATTATCTGCTTAACACAATCGCTTAGGGTGGTAGCTTAAAATGGCACACAAATTACACAAAACAAATGAGGTTAGTTTGATCAATGGTGTAAAATACTCCGTTCTGTTACAATCAATGATAACAGAACGCTTTGGTTTATAAAAACTACTGACTCTAATGATCGTTGGATCCAACAAAAAAAAAACTACGCAAAACAAAAAAAAAAATATTAATAATGCAACTGGTGTGAAAGTAGCTTTATAAGTATCTTTGTTACACCAATTATACCACAGGAGAAAAAAAAAAAGGAGGAAAAAATAAAACCAATAAGAATCGATAATTACAAAACAAAAAAAAAATACTAGCCAGTCTGTAAATTATGCAGTGATAATCCAGTATGTAGGTAATTATAAAACAACAATTAAGACAAGAAAAGAAATACTACTATCACATCAGTTACCGAAAACCAAAAACAAAAAAAGCGTTTTACAAATAAGCCATCACCGTACAAAACTAACTATTTACTACTAGAAGCGGAAACTGATTTAACCACGTTTAAGGGCGCCAATGTACCGCCGCTGGTCTATTTACTATAGGTGCAAAAAAAACCAGGGTAGGCAACACAGGTATATATATTAATATAACCCTACCAGTCGGCGAGCACATAAAATTTATAAGGTCGTGGTAATCGGCCTAACCAGTTTCCCCCTCCGTAGTGCGGTACTCCCCTTGTGGCGTGTAGTCTTGCCGAAGATGGTAGACGGCCGGAGTGCGGAGACGTAGCCGGGTGTGACACGGCGGAGCAACCTTCGAAGCGCTAGTGCGCGCAGCGGCAACAGCTGATTGGTACGGGGTAGCCTTGCGAGGTGGCAGGCAAAGCAGGTGGTGAAGCGATGGTCAGGTACAAAAAAAAAATAGTACCGTGGCACCTGAAATTGATATAACCCAATGATTAACATTTGGTTAATCAACGTTCCGATCCGGTAGTTCCCAGCACGTCACACAAAGGAAATAAGCATATAGCAGTTTTGACGTGGCGGAATAACCAGAACGGAGTTTACAATTATTAAGTATTAAGCTTTAATAGCGTTAGGCAAAAACATAAAAAAAACAAAAGGGAAAAATATACGTTATAGTAATATTTTTCTTTAAAACAAAAAGGGTAGACTGCTTGTGCAATATATTCAATTATACGTATAATGATGTAACAGATTAGAACAAAGCAAGTAAAATATAATTGAATTTAGCGTTCCTTAATGAAAAGACAAACTAACGGTTACTTACCCGTTAGTTTGAAATTGCAAGATTAACTAGAAAAGCAGCGTCTACAGTGAAAAAAATTAACTTCGTATGCCATTTGAAACTTACCCTAATGCGGGAACACTTCACAAAACTTAATAAAGCTTTTATTTTATACGGAAAAGGAATGGTAATTTGTCCTCCAGTTGGCTAACGCGCACAACTAATTTTGATACGGACGTGTGTCGTCAAGCTCACAATAAAACTCGAGACGACTGCCGTGTGTCGAGCGCGGGCGCTGGTCAGTGAGCGGTCGGCCGTCCTCTCCGCACGTCGCTCGCCCCCCGCTGGCAGATCGAACTTGCGACTCATCATTGTCGTTTCGTTACAATATATATATATCGGTGAGGCCATGAATCTCCAGTGAAGGTCCAGGGACGGACCTCTTTATTCTACAGCGCTTGCCTGATGCAGAGGCTGGCATATAAGAAATGTCATGTCATATTTAGATTAGGGAATTATCAAGAATGTAGACTGATTATTATTGATCACGTAGTGTTGAAGTACTTTGGAATATTGATGTGAATGTTAGGAGAACTGGAAATATATCATGGTGCAAAGTAAAAGGAATATCATTTCATAACCAATACCATAGAATACCTCCTTCTGCTACATCAGAAGTGATGGACGAAACATGCCCACAAATCGGAAAATAAATGAGGAATGACACTAGTTCGGATGACATTTGAAGAAAATTTTGCAATGAGAAATGAAACAATACAAAACGCGATGAAATGAGAATGTGGAAGTTCATAATATAATCGACGTGGACAATGCAAAACGTAGTGATGCGACTCAGTGGAGCTAGAGTTCATATAAACCAAGCCATCCAATGTGTCATGATGACCGAAGGAGTATGGATCGCAGATAAGTAGCCTTAGTCTAGCATCAAATGTGTTATCATACGAGTAACCTGATATCATACGAGTCAAATTAACCTTATTTATTTTTCAGTTGCGGAAAATCGATAAGACATGAAATAATGATCTACCACGTGAAACCAAGAGACCCAGGAGCTAACACTGAAACCGATGGTTTGCTTGGAGACATGTCTGCTGCAGGTGTAAGTCACGTAGAGAACTATGGTCGGTCTGGTAGTATAGTAAAAGAAGGTTTAATGATGATGATATGATGATATCGATTTAATGTGTCGCAACAATGGCTATTGTAAAAAAAGTGAGAAAAAATAAAGAGGAAAGTAAAAACAGAGGTAAAAAAATAGTACCTACTAAAAAAAAGTGTTAAATAGAGTGAAAAAAGAGAAAAGTGAAAATGAAAGGTAAAAAAAGAGTACCTAGTAACAGAATGGAATTACAAAAAAAATTGAGTAAAAAAAGGATGTAAAAAAGGTGTCAAAAAATGAAAAAAAAAAGGAAAAAAGTGTGAATAGAGTCCGGGCCAGCATAGAACTGAAGGGGCGATGTACCTGAAGAGTCTTGGAGAGACTGGGCCAGGAGTCTGCAGGGTTTGAACCGGACCAGACGACAATGACATAATTGCGACGTTTCGTAGAGTTTTATGAACCAGATTGGTAACCAAATGGCCAGACCATAGTTCTCTCCACTATGTTTTAAGTGTCCACATTTAAAAAATATCAGACTTAATGAGCGAATTATTCTTGACTATAAATTAATAATGATGAATGATAAAAATGAATATGAGTGAGGTTAATGTAGTCAGAATAGCCGAGCAAGATACTGTTGAGACTATTTTTACAGAATTCTTATTATCCACACGAGGCCGTGCGGGTCGTCAGCTATGGCCGAGTGAGTAAACACAAAAACAACGTGTTTCGGACCCAGCAGTTAGAGCAGACCACATGCTTTGATCCAGTGATGACGTACCAAGATAAATTAATCCGCGCACGAGGACGAGCGCACGTCAGGATAGCCGTATCGGTGAGGCCATGAATCTCCAGTGAAGGTCCAGGGACGGACCTCTTTATTCTACAGCGCTTGCCTGATGCAGAGGCTGGCATATAAGAAATGTCATGTCATATTTAGATTAGGGAATTGTCAAGAATGTAGAACAGATTATTATTGATCACGTAGTGTTGAAGTACTTTGGAATATTGATGTGAATGTTAGGAGAACTGGAAATATATCATGGTGCAAAGTAAAAGGAATATCATTTCATAACCAATACCATAGAATACCTCCTTCTGCTACATATATATATATTTTCTGAATCTCGGAAACGGCTCCAACGATTTTCATGAAATTTAGTATGCAGGGGATTTCGGGGGCAATAAATCGATCTAGCTAGGATTCATTTTTAAAAAATGTCGTTTTATCCGTGTTTTCAGGCAAAGAAAAATGGCTACAATAGACTCTTCCTGACATCTATTGGCGAGTAGCTACACTAAAGCTAAAGCAGATGGCGTTGTTAAGCAATAATAAACCGAGTTAAGCTCGGTCATCCGGGTGCTATTAAGTCTACTTTGCAACAATCCGCGGTTAACATGTATGATGGTATATACTTTAGGACATGCATGGCACTTCCCTCCTTACAACGGAAACTTGGACTACAATAATTGAAAGTATATACCAACATATATACCAGCACCAACACGTGTTTTACCCCAAAACGGAGCATTTTTTCAAATTATTGTGTCATTCCCAACGAAGCGAGGACTGTTACTAGTAATTTAAACCTACAGTCACCATTTACAACAAATATTAAAAAAGAGACTTAATATTTAATTTAAAAATACTCCTGTCAAATAATTCTCGGAGTAAAATGTTTCGCAGCAATACCCTTGATAATTGTCGCAAGCGTACGTTTGAAATTTTTACACTCCAGCGCGGTCTCGAATTCTCAGATTTAGGAAAATAAATGGTGAAATTCTGGGATGTGGATCTTTGTGATCCAATGGGATTTGTGTGTCTGTGTTTAAAGTAAACAATTAAATACTTCAGTGGGATCCCCATGCTGATACAAACCAAAGTCTATGTTTTATTATGATCATTAATTATTACACAAAGTAGTGACAGTGACAGCAAAGGAAAGCAACAACCCATAATTGTCCCACTGCTAGGCTCGTGGTCTCCTCTCACAATGTGAGGGGTATAGGCCATATTCTACTACTCTGGCCAAGTGCGGATTGGTAGACTTCACACACCTTTGAGAACTTTTGTGAAGAACTCTCCGGTGTCCAGGTTTCCTCTCGATGTTCTCTTTACCGAAGCAAGTGATAACTTCCAATACGCACATAATATTTGAAAATTAGAGGTGCGTGCCAGGATTTCAACTCAGGCCTCTGCGTTCGGGGGACCAACGTTCTAACCACTAGGCTATCACTGCTGTGATAGTGATAAGGCTGGGTTAGCAGGTAAGGGTTCGAATGCTGCAGTCACCTATTTTTTAAACGGTTTTATGAGCTGACCATGTTCGTGCGGGTCAAATCTTGCAACCTTAATTAGATGTACTTCCTCTATCCTCAGGGGTAGAAATTTTGAAGCACGACCTGATACACTCATTGATAGTAAAAAAATTATCCGACTGCTAGGAAGAGTTATGTTTTTCGCGCGTATCTGATATGTATGTATGTATGTATGCATGTATGTATGTATGTATGTAATATTCTTTATTACCTCATATCTTCCAAACCGCGGAATGGATTTATATAATCAAGATATCGTTAGATTCGTCGTAATAATCCAAGTGATGTTAAATAAGTGAAATTAAAAAAAACAAATATGGTGGCTGTGAGATGCTATTATTTGAAATATCAAAAAATAAAAATAAATCGAATAATTAAATTCAAATTAAAGAGCTCATCATAAGGATTTCAAAAAAGTATATCATGATAGGTTTTTTGACAGTAAGCAGTTTTTTTTTATACTAGTAGTTATCAGAAGTTACCTAAGTTGACACTATAAAATCATGTACCTATGTGGGTTTTAAACTAAATGTAATGGTTTATTCTCAGATTAAAGAAATAAAAGGTTTATTTTACACGCTTTATTTAAAGTTATCTGATTATATTGTACTAGATTGTATCTTGCGGTGAATTACAAAACTGGCAAATGAGAGTTTTTAATTATACTCTCAAAGGTTTGGGATGTGAACACTTGGCCACTTTTTTATTTTGATTAATTGCTAATGAATTAGAACGACTTCTATGCTATAACATAGTTATCGTATGCAAAAAATATTTCTAAGGACTTTAAGGTATTCCAAAAATATATATTAAACGGGTCTTATACAAGCCACGTCATGAATTTATGTATGTTTGTTCCTATATGGTTATAGAGACTATTGCAAACGCGTTGACGGATTTTGAAGATTCGTAAATCAACTGATTCGTCTTAACCTTGCAAGTGCTACTAAAGACTTGACAATAATCAAAATGATGAATTTTGACCACGACAACCAGACGTCATATTGTCAAAATGAAAAAACATATCGTTGTACTAAGTCAAGTGGGGTTTCGTTGAATAGTTATTAAAAAAATATTTGTAGGTTCGTTTCATTATTTTTCTAACGATATAATTATAAGGATTAAAAGTTGTTTAAACAACCATTTATTATTATTTATTTATTTCACTCTTTATTGTTAACCTAAAAAACTAGATAACAATGGGCGGACTTAATGCCTAATATGGCATTCTCCACCAGTCAACCCTGGGTGATAAATGGGTGTAAATTTGCGGTAGGTGCTAAAAGAAATATATAAATACATAGTTTTATAAATACAATACATACAAATTTACATACCATTCTTACCATTCTTGATAATTTATTAACTCCCTTTTTTCTTATACTCGTATCCCAATGGGAAACGCCTTTACGCGTTCCACTCCATTGAGTGCGGGGTGGATATGTGTATGTATAAATACCCACTAAAACTCAGCGGTCTTTTTCCCTCAGCTTTTTCGTGGGACGCCTTTAATAAAATGACAACATTGCGAACTTACCGTCTTATAATTCTTAAAAAGAAGTTAATGAATCCTAATTAAAAAGTGTAAAATAAACTAAAAAGAAAAATAAAGCGTGTAAAAAAAAACAAGCCCAGTAGTTTCAAATGTTATCAAAAGTTTATTTTTTTCAGTTATTTGTTAACTGACTTTCAAAAAAGGAGGAGGTTCTCAATTCGAATGTATTTTTTTTATTTTTTTTTATGTCTTATACCTCATAACTTTTACTGGGTGTACCGATTTTGATAATTCTTCGACTTGAAGTCATCTTTTTGTTACAAACAGTAACAAAACAGTACAGTTTGTTTATTTATTTCAGAAATAAGTCGTTTATTTAAGTTTATATTCTAAGTTAGCAGACTAAATGAGTTTGAGTTCTGATGAATTAGAACGACTTCTATGTGTAAACACAGTTATCGTATGCAAAAATATTCTGTAACAATTGCATCTGGATAGGTTATCTAAAGTTCCGACTGGTCTTATACAAGCCACGTCATAAATTCATTCGCGTGATTCAGAAAACTAGAAGCGACATCTAGTATTGGTAGAAATAAGTTCGACAAGCACTTCACCCCTGTTTCAGTACTTTGCTTCGGAAATAAGCCATTGTTCCTTCTTAGCTAACAGACTAGTGAGTTCCAGTTCCTTTATTATTTTAACAAAGTTTTATGGGTTGAAGCTTATTTAGCGCAGCCACAATAATTTTTCAAAGGAATTTATTTTCCGGGCACACAATTCCAAGGGGTCACTCACTTATGCTGTTTACTTGCCCTTGTTTAACGATACCTCATTCCAAGAGCTCCCACTAGTCAATATATTTATTCACGAAGCTCATATAGACTAGTATGATATAAAGACTAAAATATATAGAGGAAAGATCAATGGAAACAAAAAATGGAACTTAAATAAAAAAATCTACTTACGTGCGAACGTAGCTCGAAGTCTGAATAACACTCGAACACAATGTATTTTAATCAGCCATTGCAATTGGTGAGAAGTCTAGGGGCTTCGCGCAATTTAGTTTTCAAATAGTTTTGTGTTTAATGAACAGGTATTAAGTGTTACTTAATATAAGGACTATAGCTATATAGTAGCGCCAGCTCGACCTGCGGCATTGCTCAGTTTTTCAGGATAATAAGTACCCTATATCTTATTTCAGATCATGGTCTAACAGTGTGGAGAATTTTATGAAAATCTCGTTTAGTACTTTTTGCGTGAAGAGCAACAAACATCCATACAAACTTTCACATTTATATTATTAGTAGGATAAAGATAACATGAAATACTTACAATATTAGTTTGTTGTTCCTTACAATTACATTTCAAAACTAGGGTTTTCCCGCTTCGCTTGTGGTAGAGTGATTTCGAAAGGAAATTTTTAATTAATTAATTTAGATTTATATGCCCGAGGCTTCGCGCTCGTGGATATCGATTTTTTACAAATCCTGTAAGAACCCTGAACTTTTCCGGGATAAAAAGTAGCCTTTCGGTTAATCTAGGGTATATGCTATCTCCAGTCCAAATTACACCCAAATCGGTCAAGTAGTTGTGACATGATTGAGGTGCAAATATCCAAACATCTTCACCAACTTTCAGATATACATATATTATTATAATTAATAATTATAATAGGATTATTAAGAACTTGTAATCATCAATGACAGACAAGTTAAATACCTATTACACAATAATATTTTATGTAACAACAGCGATATCATACTTTATAATTATTCGACTTAATTTGGTGAAAAAAGAAATAAGTTTTTAGTAATTATTTTAACTGTCGCGTTTGATCGCACACTTCATTATTTTTAATTCGAATAAGTGTGAAAGGAATAAAGTAAATTTCGACGACGTAAATAGTGCTCTTTCGCATGTGTCGCGTTGGTTCACTATCAATAACTTACTTTTAAATGCAAAAAAAACTAAATGTATAGAGTTTGTGCTACCTAATGTTAAAAAAGTCAGCAAATCTCTTAAACTAAATAATGAAACATTGCATATGGAGGAATCAACGGTCTTTTTAGGGGTGACCTTAGATAGTAAACTTCAATGGGGCCCACATATAACAAATCTCGCGACAAAACTTGGTAGGGCTGCTTATGCTGTTAGGAGAATAAGGCAGTATACTGACGTCGAAACTGCTAGGATAGTTTATTTTGCTTATTTCCACAGTGTTATGTCATATGCCATCTTGCTGTGGGGCAAAGCAGCCAATATAGAACAAATTTTCATTCTCCAAAAAAGGGCTGTTAGGGCTATCTATAAACTTAAGTCTCGGGAATCTTTGCGTGAAAAGTTCAAGGTAATAGGTATACTTACAGTAGCTTCCCAGTATATCTTCAATAATGTAGTTTTTATAAGGAAGAATATAAACGCGTATAAACAAAATTTTGATATTAATAATCGCCAAACAAAAAGAATGTATCAATTAATTACGCCTTCGTTCCGCCTAAGTAAAGTGCAACGATCTTTCATAGGGCTTGGTGTACATTTCTATAATAAAATCCCAAAAATAATACGTGACTTGCCAATAGAATCTTTCAAAAAACGTGTAAAAACACAATTGTTAGGCAAGGGATATTATAGTGTAAACGAGTATTTAAATGACAAAGACGCATGGAAATGATTAGCTCTGCAACCAGTTCCACTCAGAATAGTAAACTTTTGTATGATAATATATTTTTGTAATATTTGTTTTTTAAAAGATGTGCTGAGGAGTTTCTTTAGGCTTTTCTTCTCCTCCATGACAAAGCACCTTTCGAAAAGCCAAAAAATGACGTGCATAAGTGTATCAATGATACCTATATGAATAAAATATTTTGACTTTGACTTTGACTTTGATTCTGTATCAAAAGTATTTTTTAAAGTTGCGTTTTGATGTAGCTTCAAAATAATGATGAAACAGCACCGACGCGTGAAGCGGGCTGCGAGCGCAGTCTACCATAATTACTGCTTCACGCAGTAATGACTGCAGCACGCAGTAATGACTGCAGCTTACACCCAGGTTTGCAGAAAGCAATAAAGTTACACACTACACGCAGTTCAAGTATTGTAGATCTAGTACTGCAGACGAGTAATAACGTTCTATGTTGTTCGAGTATTGTAGTCATTTATTTATGTAATTTTTTTACAATCCCACCTTATAATATAGGTTGTTCTCATCATAATCTGCTTTTTTGCTGGTTTCTTCTTCCAGAATTAAATTTGAAATAACTTATAATAAATTCTATAAGAATATAATTGTTAGTAAGATAGTTGTTACTTAAGTAACAAACGCCTCAACTCAGAATCACTAACGGTTACTTTAATCGCTCCTTAGTAAAGAATCACCATACAAATCCTGTACTAAGGAGCGATTTAAGTAACCATTAGGGACTCTGAGTTGGGGCGTATGAGTTTTATCTAATCTATCTATCTAATCTAATATCTTCTTGTATATAATTATGTATATTCTCGGAGTCTCGAAAACGGTTCCAACGATTTTCATTAAATGCAAGTGGTTTTGGGGGTGATAAATCGATCTAGCTAGGACTCATTTGTAGAAAATGTCGTTTTATCCGTATTTTCTGGCAATGAAAAACTGCTACAATAGACTCTTCCTGACATCTATTGGCGAGTAGCAACACTAAAGCTACTTCAGTAGATGGAATCGTTAAGAAACAGTAAACCGAGAAAAGATCGGTCATCCGGATACTAGTTAATAATATGAGGTATGATATAATGAACACCCTATACCTACCCCCTTTAATCTTCTGCAATTGTCTACTCCTTTCTACTTCCAGAAGAAATTGGTGCTTAGAAACAAACAGTTTATTAAAACACTAAAGTCTTCATATTTTAATGCAACGGGTATTTATGATTCGTACTTCATAATACTGATATTTCGACCCAGTTACATGGATCGTAGTCACGGTGCAACTGCGGTGGCGGGGAGAAAATGCCTATGGTAACTTCCTTGGTATTATATTATAATAAAATACGAATCGTGAGTTGCATCCCCATTGCATCAAAATGTTCGGTTTCCGCGATGATAATCTACTCATATTTTCAAACTATTCTTCAAATTGGTATGCAGCGTGAAACACCTTGTATATTTCAGTATGTTTTTCTTGCGATAAAATTCTTGTTAACGCCAGCAGACTGAGTGGGAATGTCGTGGGATGAGAGCAGGCGGTGTTAAATTAGATTTCACTTATCCCATTAAAGATGGGAATTATTAAATGGATGACGAAGCAATCTTTGCAAGGAAAATAACGATTAACCTGCCCTCGATTCGCTTTTAAAAAACTCCTTGCGTTCTGAAATTATGGGACTACTCGTTTAATAGGACTTTTATTATTATTTATCATACTATACATTATCATATGAATTGAGTGGTCCCATTTGTTTATAATCTTCTTTGTAAAGAAGACTATTGCATTGTTATTGCAATATAAGATCCACGTAATCTTCCATTCGTTAACCGCTCTATTCAAATCATATGGAAATCTGAACAATAGTTTTTGAGGATATCGCACGCAAAGATATAGAGACTTGTATCTAATTTACTATGTATTATATAAACATTGAAGTATAATGACATAGAACAGACGTCTCGAACAAAATGTGTGTCCCGCCCGGGAGGTTCGAATTTCAAAATTGAGCCCCTGTTCTCCTTTCAAAATGGAACGAATCCATTGAAGATTGAAGCCAAGTGGCGCCAATGCATTGGGACATACATGGTGTTCGGGGTGTCTGTTCTATACGCTAGTAATAGTACTTCAATGTATATAATAGTATTTTTTATGTATATCTTAGTGAATGAGTTACCAGAGTTTAGAACTATCGTGATATTGACTAGCTTGTATGTCGAATAGGATAGGCAAGTATAGTAAGTAAGATCAGTTTAAAATTTAGTTAAATAAGTAATAAAAAGTAAGTTTTCATTCAATGCAGCAATATTGTAAAAAGTCTTACAAACCTAAGCTTCAGATTAGTTCGCGTGCAGAACTTACACAATTTTTGCAATAGTTCCGTTTTGTAAGTCGTTTAATAAAAATAAATCCCGTTTATCCTTTCTTTTAATTTCATTAGTTTCACAATATATAAGGCTGTATTGTTT
This sequence comes from Thymelicus lineola, assembly GCA_963932265.1. Lineage (NCBI taxonomy): Eukaryota > Metazoa > Arthropoda > Insecta > Lepidoptera > Hesperiidae > Thymelicus > Thymelicus lineola. The sequence continues at coordinate 14,521,264 of OZ010693.1, read as the reverse complement.
TAGAGTTAAGAAATTTTTTTATTTTATAAGTTTGTCCTAAAATATTTTTAATATTGTTTAACGGTGATTCATCATCATCATCATCCATCAGCCCTTGGATAACGGTGATTATTAATCCATAATCCCCAATACACCCTGGAGATGAGTGGTGGAGTATACTCTTATCTAGTTGGCCTCCACCAAGGCAGAGACCTATGCTCAGTAGTGTGCCTGTTATTTAACATAGGTACGGAAGCTAAGTAACGTTCAAACGTGAGATCACACGTGACACTTCTCCCTTTTTTTATTATGTTACCTAACTTTATACACACCGACAAAAATTTTACTACCTACTATAATGTATAAAATTTTTCATCCCTGCTTGACTAATCGCATTCTGTCAATAGAGAAATACCGTGAAATACGTTCTGATTCGAGTTCAGTAAAACCAAAAACCACCAACGATAAAGCAAAGAATCGAGACGCGAATAAATTCCTTTATTATTTCCTTTTCGGAACGAAATATCACACGTTTTTGCGCACTTCCAATTTTATTCGAAATTACAAAAATGTATTCAGAAAAGCGTAAAGCAAGAATAATTGACGTTATGACGTTTCATTATAGAAGAGAGGTTGAGACCAAAACTTTTGCTTCTTACACGATTGCGATTATTTTTGTCTGTCCACTTTGTACGTATGTACTTAGCAATGATCTCGTCTGAGAAGTGAGGCTTTTTATTTTTGGGGATAAACAGACACAGATTTAGTTTTTCAGATAAATGTAAAGACATATCAAATTTTAATACACTCTTAAAGTCCAGATATGATCTGATCAGAGACACTCTTATCTGAAGCTGGGTAAGTCGGGGAAAATAACTTTTCCATAGAAAGACAAGATGGATGAAGACGAATGTCGTGAAGAAGAATGTATTTAAATCCGCTTTATAATTGTAAGAGGAGAACCCAGTCCACCAGTGGAACGATGATGTGGAAACGAAAACTAGGAATTCTCTTGGTCCAAAGAAAATTCTAAATGTCGAATGTCGATGTTCTAAATGTAAGTGTCCAAATGTAACAAAGTAAGCAATTGCAAATTTTTGATGATATAAAATATTAATATTACTTATATATTTGAAGCTTCAAGAGAGAAAACTGGCTCAAACTAAGACTTGAATGTTCTATAATAAAATTCTATTCTTACATAGTCACGATCCAATTACAAAAGTAGCCAGTCTTCAATGGTATATTTTAGGATTTACTTTAATTGTCCGGTGTCAAGTTCCTGTTTTAGTTTACTGGCAATCTTGGTCCTATGTTTAGGGTTCACTGAAAATCCTTTCTTTAGATAAGTTTGTAATTACGTTTAAATTGATTACACAAATAGGTGGATATTTTGCCAGCTGTGCGCAGAAAAAGTTTTATCAATAGATTTTACAAGTTTTTATTTAAAGAAAATCCTCCTTTGGGTCCTCCTCCCCCTACAGGGCACGGGTCTCTCTCTTTATAACTGACCTAGAGTGTACTGCGGCACGCTTCGTCAGTACGGATTGGATTCCTTTCCAGGTTTAGTGGTCAATCCAAGCTTCTGAAGTTTTATGCTACGCGAAGATCTCCGTGTAGTGCTTATTACAATAGTTTTAAGCAAATGTGTTCCGGTTATACTAGACTACTAGTTACACAAGACAGATGGCTTCTTTTCTTAGGGGTAACATCGCATCTGGGACCAACTTCGAGAGGAACAAATACTGACAAATACTAACTGGACGACTACATTATATTTACAAACACGATAAAGGTACTAACTTCCACAGTCTTGTAACTTATTGAAGTTAAAACTTCTTTAGGCACGTTGAGGGATTTTTGAGGTGTGATAAAACCAATCAGCTCGCGACATTGTCAGATTTTAATCGACACCTACCTGTGGCGCCATCTCTGAAAGATGTACAGAACTATAGTTACTTAATTCATAGACTACTAGATACTTAATAAGATTGTAGTTTACATACAATTTACAAGACGTGGGCATCCACTCACTAAAAATGTAATGAATAAAAAAAACTTCATTTGAAATATTTCCTGCACAATAAAATATTTCCTGACGATTCATAAAATACAGCGTAATTGTGAACGACGCGGACGATGCCGATAAATGTGCGGTCACCATAATTGTTCAAGTTTTTACTTTTGTCGGCACTACGGAGTGATTTTTTTATGCCTTATACATGTGCTAATACGAGTAGTAATATAACAGGACCAATTAACATACTTCATTCCTGTTCGTTTTTTGTCACAGATGTCCATAGGCGGTAGAAGATGGTGGTACTAAGCTCGTTTGTTATCCTTATCAAATAACAAGTGAAGGGCTTACAAACCAAACACACGTTTCTTTAGTGTTAATACTTAGTAGTGTAGGAACTAATGAAAATAAATTGTGATTATGCTGTTAACCATTAAAGAGTTCCCTCGAGATTCAAACCTTTCGTAGTATCGGGTCATATTATCACAAAAATGCTTTGTCATCAAAACTAAAGCAATATGTAAAATTTCAACTGTTCAGGATAAGAAGAATGTCTGATTCAAATTTCAAATTCATTTATTTGCACGAAAGTGGGTTTATAACCAAGTCTTAAAATTGGGTAATCATAATATTATGTCCTCTACATTCCACCATATAAGGCATGCAAATTTCATTATACTAATCCTGACTTAGATTCCTACTTAGGTATATTATTATGCATTTATTTTCATTATTACAATAATTTACGTTCATATAATATGTCAATATTACATTTTTAAATTACTAGTCTATATAAATAATTTTTTTATTGGACATTTGACCCACATGATGGTTGCAAAATTCGACTTACACAAAGAGTAAGCTAAATAAAATCCTGTAAAAAACAGGTAAGCAAATAATGATCACGGAACCATTATTATGTCTCGAAGCGTACTTTTCACCATCGATATAACATCGCACTTTTGCTCAGATTTTCCCTCATTGTTGTTTGTTCCACGTTGAAGTTCTGATAATGCATTTACGGAGCTAGCTTTTATTGTATTCGCTTTGTTATTATGATTTTCTGGCTCAACGTGCATTTTTTCGCAGTTATTTTTAATTTCAGTAGTACCTATTGTTTTACGAGTTCTATTGCGGTTACTGTATTGTTGTTTTAATGAGATCCTGGTTATTTATTTGTTTATTTTCCTCATACCTAATTCTTCCTTTACTATTTTATGATAATTATGGGAAACAGACCGAAGAAGAGTAAACTCTCTTGATTGTGAGTTGTCAATTAGTGATCACCAAATAGTGACACAATAGCACTTTATAGTGCGTAATTGTTTAATAGTGAACAGTCGCGTGGAGAAGAGACCACGAGAAGTTATAAATAAATTAATTCAGGTGCCAAATTTCTCCATTAAATTACTTTTCCTTGAATGAACTGGAGTACTAACTACTTAAAAGATTCTCAATTACAAGAAAACAAAAATAACCAGTACCCTTCAGTGAAAACCAATCTACACCTAACATTTGAACTAAATAGAATCGACACACTTCTAACGAAAGGCGGAAATTTTACGATCCTGGAGATAACAAAAACTTTACACCACCTTGAGTTAGCAACAATGCAGAAAACCCTCTTACGAGCACTTGCGCCATATTTTTCGGAAGCAAGATTAATTATTTCCCTAGTGGCCAATAGATTAATCGTGGTTATATAAGGACTAGTCTCACTAACGAAGATATTAGGAAAGGAAAAAAAGGTGTAACTTATAAGTTTACGATATGATTGAATGTTAAAGATAATGGTAAAAGCGTTACCAATATTTAACGTTACGGCCATGCCTATACGCTGTCAAACGTGGAAATTGTACAAATTAATATTGTTTTTTTATAATTCAGCAATAATTCACTTTACTTCAGTACATTATATTATTAGTAAATATTTTGGCCTTATTATCGATTAAAATATTTTACATTTAATTTATAAAATATATTTAATGTACTGTTTTGAATAAGTAACAAAAATAAGCATTCAATAATTTCGAAGACAACAATCTTGGTGACCTTATTTATTTTACGAAAAAACAGAGCGTATATTTTGGAAGGTGTCAAAATATATCATCCCAAAATAATAGAGTTTATTAAATAATAGAGTGATCAAATTAATCACTGTATCAGTTATTGTTATTAAATAACGTCCGAAACAATATCAATCAATTACTTTACGATATTAATGGTGAAATCAAAAACAATTCCCAATCGCATTCTGCTAGGTATTTTGAGAGCGATTGCAGGTATTTTTACGACAAAATATTATTTTCCCATTTCACCATTCTCGAGGTTTTCAATTACAACTTTAAGCCTCTTTTCAATTTAAAATTTGCGACGGAGATTTTTTGATTGTACAGCAAATAGCTTTGATTCGTTGGCAATGTTTGCCAGCTTTATTAAATCGCGCGCCACAAAATTCCAAGGAGTGCTTACGTACGTACAGGTGTGTCTTTAATCAATTTTCAATCTTATAACCTGCTCGATAAAGACGGCGGAAATCGTCTTGGTGAAATTAAAATTTAATTCACCACACGCTCCGTCGAAGACGTTAAGTGCTTCTGTATTATTCAGGAGTCAGGCGCGATATGTAAAAGCAATATTATGAAATGCTTTAAGGTGTTCACTCCTTATTCTCCTGAGCCTTGCTAGATCATAATTATTATGTATGCCAAAGGTTAGGCCTTGTTCTTAAGGTACCTACTTCGTTTTTTTTACGGTTGGGTTCACAGGTTGGGTACAGTGTCATGAAAGATGTTTCAAAAGGGGCCAGTTCAATGTGAACTATCTCAAAATCCATAAGTTCATTTGAAATTCAGCATAACTAAAGATTTTGTTATTAATGGAAAGTTTTGTGGTCATATTCAGATGCAAATTTTGACCGTGATATGGATAAATTATCCCATTCATTCAATAAGAATAAAACATCCCACTCTGACAATTATTAGTCGGTTAACCATTGTGACGTTGTTTTTTTTTTAATAAGTGTCACTGTACTACCAAAAATAGCGTCTCTACTCCTTGTGCGTAACAATCTACTGTAAATGTGGGACTTTAGAAAAGTTAGACTTTAGAAACATTTGTAGTAAGAAATCTATTTTAGGCTTCTTTACAAGGTAATTTAGTATTTACATTTTCCACTTATTTTTACTGATTGTAGACAATTAATTTAAATTCAACAACAACAATTCAACAACTGATATCATTATACGTGGAAGTATTCTTATTTCCTTACAAGGAAAATGTTATTATAACACAGAATTCTTACTACAACTCTCTCAAGCGGAATACTTGATGTATAATGAAACACATGCGCTCTGTCGTTTTATACGTTATGTAACCAAAACATGAGAGATTTTCAGCGTTAATGGCTAGAGCTTTCTTAATTTGTTAAATATTACCATATTATCCTAAAGACTATGATCAACATAAAAAAAGCCTTTTATTCCATGCTCATTATTTACACTGTACATTTCAATTAAATTTTATTACATTTATTTTAATTAAAAATAAATTTACAAATAATAAAAATTTATCATATATCATAAATAAAAATTATTAATAAAAAATTTATCAAGATACATAACGAAGCATTTATTCCAACAGAGTTTTTAGAAAGAGTGACATCAGCATTGCTGACGTCACTACCCTCATTATTTTCACTCATTATATGACTCAGATGATGAAAACACAATATATTCACAAAACACTTTATTTAATACACAAAGGTTTCTTTAAACTTTCACAATAATCTAAACTTAATCTTATTTTAACTATGAACTATTACAAAGTAATAAGTGGTACTTACAAGACACGCCCGTTCGGTCCAAGAACCAAAATTAAAGTGCCTGAGCCCTGGTACCTTACCGACGGTCAGCACTGTCGGTCACCTAACCAAAAAAACATCATGGCGATCGAACGTCACCGGAATTTTAACCACAGCGTGTTCACTTTTAAATAGTAATAATTCAAATTAATGTTTCATAATTCACAAATTAATTTTAGAGTAATTGTCGAACAAATAAATCATTTTATAAAACATTATTAACAAAACTGATATTTAAAAAGCAACAATAAACAATGTTGATTATGGCGCCCTCTGGCTGCCTAAACAATCAGATGTGTAGTAAGAAATTAATTTTTAATTCTAATAATTCAAATTGATATTTGATAATTCACAAATTAATTTCAGGATAATTGTAGACTAATGAACTCATTTCACAAAGTATTATTAACAAAACGGATATTGAAAAAGCAACGATAAACAATGATTCTTATGGCGCCCTCTGGCCGCTCAAACAATGTGTTGTGATTACAACTACTGAAATTGAAAACCTGCAAAAACCATCGTTGCTTTTTTAATATTTTAACTGGACAACATATTATTTTAAAAATCCTAAATTAATTAACAATTCATTATAATTCATCAATAAATTAAACGAAAATAATTTTAACAATAATCAAATAAAATCAAATCAACCTTAAATTCAATTGAAATAAATAGTAAAATATGCGTGTAAAATAAGGTTCAACGCAAATGCGTCGACACGGCCATGCTGCGGGGCGGTGCGTGCTCTGCGCCTGCCACGGTTCTGAAAGTAGAAAAGTATTGATTTGTACTAGGTATCTGGACAATGTACCTAGATAGGTTATTTAACCTTAATAATTCAGTAAGTTTAATTAGTAGGTCATCGTAGTCAAACACCTGATGACTCATTGGAAATATTGAAATACACTTTTAAATGACTTGTGCACTCAGTATCTATACTGACAATACTGACAGTATATTATGACACGACTAATTGCTGTACTTTAGGAATGAGCTGTGATGATAATAGGTAAATTAATGTTCTCGTAGAACGTGTTTGTATGCTCCACGCATTTTACACGTTTTATTTGTTATTAAATGCAAATGTCTCCACGCATCCTTGCATTTTTAATTTAATATTGTGGTCTGGGCGGTCTCGTACGCCGTGGTCCACACAGTTGAATTTTCATAATAGGTTAATAATAAATAAATAACATATTTCGTTGTAAAGCTCAAGGGAAAATGTTGCTGTGGTCTGGGCGGTCATGTACGCCGTGGTCCACAGAGGCTCTAAAGGAAAAGGGGAAAGGACGATGCTGTGGTCTAGGCCTTTATTTGACCGTGGTCCACAGAGGCTCTGAAAGTGACAGCTTAAGGAGGGAAACGGGAAATGCAAGAATAGTACAGTCGTGTAATGTATAGACTTATGTTAGTTCATTACTGTTATCACAAGCAAAATATTATTACTGGTTAATTGTCTGATTTGGTTAAAACCTTAGAACAAGTTATGAAACGAACTCACCGTTTGTTTAGCAATCAATCGCCGTCGCAGCTCGTGATGTTGATGGCTGCGGGTCGCTGGTGTTCGTCTGGGGCTGTAGATCTTCGGGGTTTTTTTGTTGGCCGTCATCAGATGTCGACACGGGTCCCTGGTCACCCGGCTGCGGTGCACGGCGAAGCTGGTCGTGAGCGACCTTACGAGGTCGCCCTCTTCCGGTTACTCGTTTAACGATGTATCTGTCCTTGTCTTCAATCCTCAGGATCTCATAAGGCTCACTATACTTGAGGTCAAGACATGTTTGGTTACGAGGATTATTTTTAATCAACACGTAATCTCCTCTTTGAAACGGTCGTATTTTAGCCTTATTTTTGTCAAACCGTTGTTTTTCATACTGAGCGGCAGCCTGCATCTTCTGTTGGACTTGCTGGTCGAGTACGTCAAAATCAACAGTCTCATCATCAAAATTCACCAGTCTCAGTAGTTGTGGAGGGACACTATGCTGTCGGCGAGTCAAGAGTGTGAGTGGCGCCATTCCCGTAATACGATGAGGTGTGCAGTTAAATGCTAATTGCAGAGCTTCCAAAGCAGTTTGCCAATTTTCGGTTTCATAATTTTTAATCATAGTCAACGCGTTCTTTAGTGTAGCCATTACGCGCTCAACTTGTCCATTTGCTCGGCTTACTCCTGGTGAAATCGCGTGAATGTTGATACAGAAGTTGTTACAATAGTTTTTGAAATCACCTAAAAACTCCCTTCCTCCATCTACTATTATTTGTACAGGTGTTCCAAATAAATGAATGGTACGTTTTAATGCGGCGAGACAACTGTTCTGGCTTTTGTCATTTGAGTAACTGAGGAGCAAATATTTGGTGAATGCATCTATGGTGACAATCACATATTCGTTCTGACCCTCTTGGTTTCTAGAGCCTAATTTGCCTGTGATATCCATATGAATTACTTGGAATGCCCCAGTTGGTTTTTGTATTGGGTGAAGTTGCACTTGTGTGGCGCCAGATGGACCCTTCGACGTTTTGCATACTATGCAATTGTCCACAAACTTTCGAACTACAGAACTCATCTTATCAAACCAGTAGGACTCTCTTAGTTTATGCAATGTCTTCTCCCATCCTGGGTGTTGTAGAGCAGTATGGTAAGAGTTTATTAAACTCCATTGGAATGACTTCGGTACCACGATGGCTTCATAATTGCCGAACAGCGAGTCGGTAAGACGTTTTTTGAGCACTCCCTCTACCAGGATATAGTTCTCTACTGGGTTGCCGTTGGTAATGGCATCAATAAGTAAGCGTAAGTCACTATCTCGTCTCTGTTCTACCTGAATCCATTCCGCGTCTCTAGTCAAAATATTGACCGCACTCTCCATATTTGGATTTCTACTGAAGAAATCGGCATGCTGAAGATTTTCACCTTTACGATATTCAATTTCAAAATCGTAATTTTGAAGAAACGCCCACCAGCGATGGATTCGTGGAAGTAAATCCTTCTTGAATTTGGATGCCTTTAGCGCGTTGCAGTCTGTGATGACTTTAAATTTGCGCCCGTACAAGTATTGACGAAAATGTTTGATTGCTCTTACCACCGCCAAGGTTTCAAGTTCATAGGAGTGGTATCTGCTCTCAACCTCGGTGGTACGCAGGCTCATGTAGGCGACTGGATGATGTCGCCCGTTGACTATCTGCACTAACACCGCCCCATAGCCGATGCTGCTCGCGTCGGTGTAGAGTTCAATTGGAGCGTCTTCCTGAAATATCAAAAGGGTAGGCGCAGTAGACAAGTGTTGAACAACATAATTTCTAGCCTGATCATGCCTTGTATCCCATTCCCATTTCGCGTCCTTTTTCGTTAACTCATACAATGGTACCATAACACGCGAAAAGTTTGGTATAAAACGTCTAAAATATCCAGCTAATCCGTTAAATTGCCTTACTTGTTTAACGGTTGTGGGAATAGGGGCTTTCGTTAAGGCCTCTACTTTCATCGGGCTAGGACTAACTTGTCCGTCTGATATAATATTGCCTAAGTATTCAATAGAACGTTTAAAGAAAACCGTCTTCTCCACATTGATCGAAAACCCAGCCTCTTGTAGAGTCATGAGTATTCTCTCAATGCGTGACAGACCCTCTGAAAAGTCTCTACATTTTGTTAGCACGTCATCTACATAAACTTGACATAATGGATCGGAACCGTAAAGTAGAGGCCCTAGAGCTCTATTGATACATCTTTGATAGACGGAAACAGCGTTACTTAACCCAAACGGCATAGCTAAATACTCATAAAGGCCATCGGGCGTTACGAAGGCAGTTTTCTCTATGGAACTTTCTGACACCGGGATCTGATGAAATCCCGCTGCCATGTCAAAAGTAGAATAGTAGACACCCCCCGACAATTGATCGATTTGATCAGAAATAATAGGTAAAGGATAGTGATCCCTAAGAGTGTTTTTATTCAACTCCCGGTAGTCTACACACATGCGATTTTGTCCATTTTTCTTTTTTACTAGAATTATAGGGCTGGAGAAAGCAGACGTACTCTCTCTAATGATATTATGTTCTAGCAACTCTGTCACAATTTCTCTGACTTTCTCCCTTTCAATAGGACTCAACTTGTACGGCCTGCGCTCGACATATCTATTGGGATCTTTTAAACGAATTTCTAGTTCACCTGTGTTAACTCGAGTACGAGGATATCCATGAATAAACAAATGTGTATATTTGGTCAACAATATTTTTAATTCGTTTATCTGATCCTCACTAGATAAGTCCGTATTAAGTTTATCAAATTTCTCGTCTTGTGATTGCATGTGATAGACCACCGGTTGATGAAGCAATTTGGCACCCTGAGACGTAACTAATACACTTAAATTTGTATCCTTTATAAGATTAGTACCGATCAATATATCAGAGCATATCTCATAATCTGGAACAACATGAAATTGTAGTTCCACGCGTAAATTATCAATCTCACAAATGACCGTTAAACTAGTCAAAGATACCAACGTAAACTGCCCAATGCCCTTCAAGTAATGGACCTTATTAACGCGCTTACCCGGAATTTTCGCAGCTACCGACTCGCGCACCAATGAACATTCTGCTCCACTATCAAAAATTGCACTAAATTCAAAATTTCCGATAGTTATAGGTATCCAAGTAAGTTTTGGTTTACCAACGCAATTTACGTTTGAAATCACGGCGCGTTCGCGTTTATAACATGTGTCATACGTATGACCGACTTTGGAGCAAAATGTGCAGGTAGGTTTGACGAGATTTTGCGTTCCGTTGTTGGAATCATGGCGCGGTTGAGAAACTGTGCTTTTGTTTGCAAGACGACAATCACGTGTATCATGATTAGTTCTCCCGCTAAACGCGGGCGTTTACTTAAATTTTGTGACGTCTGATTCGAATTTATACGTTTTGTTGGACGTATGGATGAAGCAACAGAAATTAACTCGGGTACGGATTTCGCACGTGCATTTAATAACTCAATTCGTAATCGTTCGTCATTAATGCAACCAATGACAGCTTCAACCGCATCATCATTCGTCAACTTATCTTTAGTCACACGTTGCCATAATACCCAGGCTTCAGATAGAAACTGCGCGATATTTTTACTACCGTGGTAAACATGTTCTCTAAACCGAGTTATATCTCGCGAATATCGACTTTCTGGTTCAAACGTCGTGATCAAAATATCGCGCAGCTCCCCCCAAGATCCCGTAGACACCAGCCAACTGTCTACGTATAACCTTGCGCGACCTTTTAGTAAACTGCCTACTTTCATTCGTACGTCATAATCACTTAGGTTGTACGTGTCCATTGCAGTGGTCACATGTTTACACCACTCACGGATTCCTACATTACTGTCTGGATCATATGATGGCAAAAAAATGTCGTTAATTTTCACTTTAGAATCAAACGTCGACATACGATCCGTCACGTGTTTCATCATCTGCATCATCTGAGCAAAGAACTCGGTTGGAACTCCGCTAACAGAAGTATTCGCTACAGAAGTATTTGCTACAGAAGGTGTATCAGAATGCCTAGAAGTGGGTGGATCTCCCAATTCTGATAACGAAGCATTTATTCCAACAGAGTTTTTAGAAAGAGTGACATCAGCATTGCTGACGTCACTACCCTCATTATTTTCACTCATTATATGACTCAGATGATGAAAACACAATATATTCACAAAACACTTTATTTAATACACAAAGGTTTCTTTAAACTTTCACAATAATCTAAACTTAATCTTATTTTAACTATGAACTATTACAAAGTAATAAGTGGTACTTACAAGACACGCCCGTTCGGTCCAAGAACCAAAATTAAAGTGCCTGAGCCCTGGTACCTTACCGACGGTCAGCACTGTCGGTCACCTAACCAAAAAAACATCATGGCGATCGAACGTCACCGGAATTTTAACCACAGCGTGTTCACTTTTAAATAGTAATAATTCAAATTAATGTTTCATAATTCACAAATTAATTTTAGAGTAATTGTCGAACAAATAAATCATTTTATAAAACATTATTAACAAAACTGATATTTAAAAAGCAACAATAAACAATGTTGATTATGGCGCCCTCTGGCTGCCTAAACAATCAGATGTGTAGTAAGAAATTAATTTTTAATTCTAATAATTCAAATTGATATTTGATAATTCACAAATTAATTTCAGGATAATTGTAGACTAATGAACTCATTTCACAAAGTATTATTAACAAAACGGATATTGAAAAAGCAACGATAAACAATGATTCTTATGGCGCCCTCTGGCCGCTCAAACAATGTGTTGTGATTACAACTACTGAAATTGAAAACCTGCAAAAACCATCGTTGCTTTTTTAATATTTTAACTGGACAACATATTATTTTAAAAATCCTAAATTAATTAACAATTCATTATAATTCATCAATAAATTAAACGAAAATAATTTTAACAATAATCAAATAAAATCAAATCAACCTTAAATTCAATTGAAATAAATAGTAAAATATGCGTGTAAAATAAGGTTCAACGCAAATGCGTCGACATACATGATAATTATAATTCTACCTACTTAAGTATTTAAGAGCCATTTCGCAAAACTCGGTTGATAAACTATAGGTATTTGAAGCGGCTCCGCGGCGTGATATTGCCTCGCGCGGCTCGCGTCGCGCTTGACCTCAGTTCTGTGCGAGTAATCTTCTTGATACTTTCAATCGTAAAAATTTTAAAATTATGAACATATAATTTTAATTACACACTTTGTGACCACATACATGTATCTGGTTTGTGACAATATAAGTTTAAATAACAATTAAGAGTACAATGTAGTAGTACCATTATCGGTAACTTATTTACATAATACATTTTAGGTACCTACTTAGGTACATCACAATAAAGATGTCCAATAGATGCATATTGCAAAAATCAATATTTTGGCAAATCAACGTGAAAAATTAAAAATCACGTTTTTTCAAGGTGATCTATAAAATGCAATATGCGTCCATTTTGCCTGCGATATTCGCAGCGCGTCGAAATACATAGGTATACCTAAATTCAAATCAATCGGAGGGTATAGAACCGGGAAATCCCGGAACCGAAAATCCCGGGATTTACAAAGGAATACGGTACTTTTCAAAAGAACCAGGAAACAAAATAAAAGAACCGGGAAACAAAATAAAAGAACCAGGATTTTCTGAACTTTTGGGAAATAAAAATATGTCGCGTCGTGATACAAAAGATAACGTAAAAATAAAGGTAAATACAATCCATACACAAAAATGATTACAGCTTTAAAAAGAAGATATTCAGAACGTCGGCTACATGAAGCAGCTATACTAATATAATATTATTTACACAACCCAGATCGATATTTTTCTAATATAAATGAAGATGATTTAACTCTTTTTTCTCGTCCAAGCAGTGCTGAATTGTGCAATACAATTGTGTTGCTTTCATACAATTAATACGAAACTTATGTTTGCATGTAAGGTATAATAGTATGATGGTTACTCAATCACGGCAAACGACTATACGGATTTGGGTAGAAAACAGTTTTTCCCTATTTAATGCTCCTGAGAGATAAAATAGGAAACGCGATACTAACTATTTTCACGCGGGGAAAGCCGTGGTAAAATAATCCCGAAAGAACTGAAAATCCCGGGAATCCCGGTTCCAGCATAGGCGAGTACCGAAAATCCCGGTAATTTAAAACAGGATCGGTTTTCGATACCCTAATCATTACCGTGATACAAAAGATAACGTAAAAATAAAGGTAAATACAATCCATACACAAAAATGATTACAGCTTTAAAAAGAAGATATTCAGAACACTATTCTTTGAATGTTAAAAACGAATTCTTTATTGTTTTCTGTTGGTTTACAAAACAAAATATTGACAATAGTCTAGTATAATAGATTATGAGAAACGAAATTCGCACTTTCCTCCCAAACCACTTGCTCTACAAGAAAAATGTATGGCACATAAAATGTCAATCTTTTTATGGGCTACAACTTTTACCCGATCCTTTCGGAAATCGTCTAGGACGCACCGTTTAGGAGGTATAAGGAGTTTTCGGAAAATTTGGGAGGGGGGGGGTTAAGGTTGGGCCCAATAAGATTGGGTAATGTTGCAAGTATGAGTTCCACAGGGCGGATGGAAATTCAGTCGGAAATCGTCTAGGACGTACCGTTTAGGAGATATATGGTATTTTAGGAAAATTTGGGGAGGGGGGGGGGGGGGTAAAAGTGGGTTCAGTAAGATTTAGCAATAAGGTTTGGCGGTTTACTAAAGGGGGTTGAAATTTCCGTCTAAACTTGTCTAGGACGCACCGTCTCCGAGATATCCGGGATTTCCGGTTTTCCAAAAATCTATATCCCGATATCCTGATCTGCCGATCTGCGCCTACCTGATGAGTGCGGTATTTGCCCGGATGCCTCCCAGATTATCACGACGCAAAATTCCACTTTTGGGTGAAGAACTGAGGGGGGGGGGGTATAGGGGGAGGCGAGGGGTTGTGAAGGGAAAAAATGAGAGGGTGATTTGTATTTGTGTTGTGTATTTGAGATACGTGAGTTTTGGGGAGTTGACGGAACTTGGGTGCACGAGAGTTTCCAAACAACGAATGTATTATCTTTGACTAATAATAAGTGACTATAGCTGACTAATGTCGGAGCTTCTATCATTCCAACATTTTGGCTTAGCAATAGGGTCCCGTTGACACCGTTTGGGTACGGAACTCTATAAAGTACAGATTGATCTAAAAGTTGTATAAATAAAGGGTATGTGTATACAAGTTATAATTATTTATTATTTTTTTTCTATGTAAATATGTAATTTACACATATAACAAAAAACCTAAATACTGTAAACAGTAACTAATGTCTAAAAACGGACAATGTTTTATTTCAAATTACAGCAGTGACTTCCAACCCAATAGGGGTTGAATTTCCAAAAATCCGATAGCCTAAAGCCTTCTTCGATAAATGAACTATCCAATACAAAAAGAATTTTTCAATTCAAACCAGTAGTTCCTGAGATTAGCGCGTTCAACCAAACAAACAAACAAACTTTTCAGCTTTATAATATTACAATAGTAATAGTATAGATTAGTATAGATATAGTTATATTTTGTACATATGTATGTTCGTGATTTTCTCCGTTACTACTTACACTACATAAATTGGAAAGAAATAGTTACTTAATTTCTATTGTTTTCTTCAAACCAAAGATGTTTAAAGCAGAATATTACGCAAACGGACCCCTGAATTGAAAAATGGTCTTTTGAAACCTATAATATTTTTGAAAGACCTTTTCAACGATACCCCACATTAAGGGGTAGACGAAGAAAAAATCATACGGAACGGACAGACGGACGGACGGAAGGACGGACGGCCGGACGGGCTAGCCGGCCGGTTGAAATAACGAACGGACTAGACATGATTCCGATTTGACTACAAAACCCTGAAAATTATAGAAAACTAAAAATAATACAATTGACTGTAACTAAAAATTCTCACGTGATCAAGACTGTTCAATGGCAATATAATTACGTTACTTTTACGAAATCTATTCCTTAGATGGCTAAAGCAAAAATTGACATAGGTCCGACGTCCAAGAGTGCTGCCGCACGACTGATTAGATTTCGCGCCAGTTCGTATCTTTATATGGTAAAGTAAATTCGTTTTAATAAATTATTTTTTGCAGTAAGATAAAAAAAAAAATTACGTGTCATATTCGACAAAGACCATATTTTATTACTACATAAATTTTTGATGGGAAATACGCTTTATTGAATACAAAAATCGATGGTAAAGTCATGGCATAAACCATGAAAATTGGTAATGTTATTGAATTAATTTTGAAACGAATATTATAGTAATCGTATATCCCTTGTAATAAATGCAAAATATAATATATGAGTGTTCTCTAGACATTTTTTTTTACTCAATTTAATAAAACTTAATAAAGAAAATCAGTGTATGAAATTGACTCTGTCGTCCTTTTGCTGAAAAATAGTTATGCTAGATTGACAGTTACGCAGAAACAAATTAATATTTTCAAAATTCCGGTAAATGAAGATCCAAGATGAAGGATTGATCTATTTTATGAGTTCATTTGCCAGCATTAATATCTTTCTTATGATACTAATTTTTGACATCAAATTCTTCATTCCGCGCGTCTAACCGCGAAATGGCTCTTAACGCGTACCACGATATGTACAAATAACATGGAATTTTTGCACACACATCTCAGTACGTATACAAGGATTCCTTCTGTCATCACAATTTTGGAAGATTCTTATTAATGGGCATAATATTATGTTGAAATCATCAAACAAAGTGGAATTTTATTATGTTAATTAGTTATCTATAAACTTTATAATCTGTTGCTATCTACTCTATAATCTATATATACTGCTCTTCTGTCTGTAGATCTCACATAATTATGTTTACCATCTACTCGATCTTCAATTCTAAAAGCGTTATCAAGCATCCTTTATTGGTGGCTAACACGAATAGTCGAAGTTTTTAATCCGCTTACAAACTTCGGACAAGGTTGAATTAATTTAGTTTATCCATGCGTCTCATGGCTTAATTTTATTGATCCCCAGAACACAAGTTAATATTAAAATTGACTTTTAATTAGTCTTTGTGATATTTTAAAGATATTAATATAAATATAATAATAATAAATATAAATAATAATAATAAATATAAATATAAATAAAAATGAATGTTGCTAAGCGCATAACTCGAGAATGGCTCGACCAATTCGGATATTTTTTTTGTGTATATTCCTTAGAGCCCACGGAAGGTTTTTAAAATATTAAAAAATAAAAATAATATTTAAAAAAGTTTGCAACTATTAGAAAATGGATTCCCATTGGGATCAAAACTTAAATGATGCTGTAATTTCTTCAAAACCTAAGCAAATACGAAAATTTTTTGAACATTACAATTTGGCGCATTTTTTCTTTTCCCATTCATGAAATATACCCCACTGTAGTTCACTTAGCAGTTCACTTAGAAAATGGCCAAAGAGTATATTTAGGTGAAACGAAGTTCGCTGGGTCAGCTAGTATTGTATAAAAATGTGTTGAAAGCTACAAGGAGTTTCTTTCGTAATTTCTACTTCCATGATACCTTCTTTTGCGAAGTGCTAGAAATAATATGAATAACGTGTCTCAATGCCTTCAGTTTCAATGTCCATTAGTAAACTGTAGTGTCCAATTAAGACAAGTGAACTTCGTACTCGTACATCACTTCCATATCATTAAAAATCTCATTAATTTTGCCAAGGGTTTGAATAGAAAAAAATCTTAATTTGAAATAATTTTCAATGGGGCTTAGTGCGTAAATTTTCTTAACCTATTTCGTGTGATGACTTCTCCAAATCAGAATTTTTCTACTACTGATTGGTCAAATCCGTTGGTCCATGAAGCAACTGTAGATATTTTAGTATTTTAATATATAAAAAAATATCTTAACAAAGGGAAAAACAAATAAACAATATTAAAATCATGTGTTGCTGTTAGCATGGAGTCAACCCCCAATGTACACCCTTAATCTCAAATTCTAAATCTATTTTGATTACATTCATGGAAAATCTACCCTTCATCTCATTACTTATCTATTACTAAATATTGATCATAGGTATCGAGCTCAGGAATCGACCTCAGTGGTTTAAAGTTCAAACTACTAAAGTACTATGTATTTAGCGTAGCTTACTTCTACCGGCTGTCGGCTCCCCGGCTCAGCTCTGGAACTTTGTTTTTGAAATATGCGAAATATTTTGTAAAATTTTCATTAAACTTATTTATCTTATTTTTACCTAGACGATGTTGGCTGGATTTTTTATGGAAATAGCCGGCAAATGAGCTGAAGATCTATCTGATAGTAAGGGGCTATTGTCGTCCATGAACATCAGCAACACCAAAGGTATCACTTAAAACCGTTAAGTGGTTTTGCATGAAAGAGTATAGTATAGTATATATACTAGAATGATTCTCTAGTATATATTATGTATACATATATGTATCTGCTATTTCCCTCATGTCCTTGTTATTCAGATGAGACTGTATAGTCTGATAACTCTCTCCGATTCTTTTTAATAATGATATTTAATGATTCACGAGTCATGAATAACGCCTCAATCGACCCGTAAAACTTAATTAAATTGTGAAGAGCCTTCAGATGTTTCGTAATTGTTTTGGCTATACCAGCCTGAAATGGATTTTTAGATGCACGCTAACTTTTAAATTGCCTATTTGCATTTAATACGGATAATACAGCATTTAAAAAGAGGGGTTTAAATAGAGGTATTTGCTACAGTTAATTTCAGTAATGCTTTAGCTTCTAAAAACAACTGTGTTCTTAAATCTGTTTCTATTGCAGTGTCCAAGAGCTAATTTAGGAACCTCTGCTTGTTAATGTGTTTCTGTTGCAGTGTCGAAGAGCTTATTTATTTTTACAATTTAGGAAACTAAGGGCTTGTTTCCACATAAATCCCTCAGTGATAATTCGGTTTGACAAATAAATAAAAATAAGTTGAATCCTAAAAAAATTTTTTTTTTTAAACGCTTTTATTTCAATAATGTTTAGTTTATAAAATTAGCTACAAGTTGTGAAAATTTCAAGTCTCTACGTAAAATAGAACATAGAGAATTATGCGTCTAAAGTCTGAAAATCGTTTTTTTTAATTTAACAACAAATAAACAATGAAAATTAGTTTAAAATATGATGTTCGTGTATTGTCATCGGAAATACACATGTCTGCCAAATTTCATCAATTTTCACTAAAGGGAAGTCATTCAAATTAACGTTACAAGATTTGATGCTTTGAAGATTTGATGCTTTGATGCTCCGAAGTGAAGCTAAATAAAAGCGTTTAAAAAGAGATACATGTACGAATAGTCCATGTTTTTACACGAATCTTATTTATTAAACAATGTTGGCACTATTTTTTTTATTGAAAAACTTCTTAATTTAAATTATCTTAAAAAATTATAAGTACAAGATTTATATCTGTTGATTTTTATACGACTTTAGAGTAGTCCTACGTATGACATTTAATATTATTCTTATCAGTGTATCAATCCACAAGAAGAATAATACATTTTATCCTTTCTATGGCAACAAAATAAAATTGTATATCATCTCCGTCTTTCAATACATAATTTATACTACAGATTTGCCCATGGGTAGTCTGTTATTACGTTCGAAATCATTTCGAAATGTTAATTTCATGACTAGCTTCGTAAGTTATGATTTAACATTGATAATAACAAACATTATGTAATATGATACATGACGGATCGAGTTTGTTCCATACTTTTCATACCACTCTTTTGCTGACTGTAGGTATATGCAATTCAAGTAATTATAGTATCTACATCTCATGCCATAAAAAGTACCACCGAGAAGGAGGCATCAAAAACTACGACGTCAACGAATTTCTTACATATCAAGAAGATTAGCAAGGACTTTTCAATGTGCTACGTCTGTAAAAAAACAGTGAGAACAATATTCAAAATTCAAATACCTAATAGGTGAGTGAATAAAATTTAAGTTTCGAGCACAGTCGGTAAAATTTGCCAGTTTAAAGCCTGTAAAATTTGATGGCCCAATCAGGGATCATGCAAGTTTCAGTGTACGGCAGTGATCGCTACACGCGCACTGTTCATTGACCTCACTTGGACGCTGAGCCAAAGTCTAACAAACTCCTGCACAGTCGGCCAACGGAAATGTTTAGTCTGGATTTCAGAACAAAACATCTGTATTCTGAGGCGTAGGAGGCTTACCCTTGTATTTATCGCAGGGAAATGAAGGAATCCGTGATACAAGAAAAGGATTCTTGCGACATATTCATAACCAAAGAAGTAGATCCCTTCATCAAATAATGAAGTGAAGTTTCCACTTCAATTACGCCAATTATACATAGAGCTGTATTGGACATCTGATACATGCATAGCTAAGTAATGCTTGAGTAAGGTTTATGAAATGAAGGATTGATATGACGAAAGCGCAGAGAAAGAGTCTTTTTGCAGTCTTTGCTTAACCATACAACTAGTCAACCTACTCGCGATATATTTTTTTCGAATAAATTGGATATAAAATATTTTTCATCCTTTAAACAGATACTTGAAGGTCTTTTCTATTTCGCATCTTCTATTATTCGACGACTAAAGTTTTTACTCTGTGACCGAGTCATTGTTAATAATGTCCGGAATATTTAATATTGTCGTATTATCAGCTGACCTGCACACTGCACAGTTGTTGTTTATATAATGTTAGAATTTACATAATTAAATATTTTTGCACCAAAATACTAAAACTTCAAGTTTACACGTTGGAGCTGCATTCAGAAAACATGCTGCAGTTACTGCGTAGTGCAGTTTTAGTGTAAAACAACTTTTAGCTACATACTGCTGCAATATGTAATGGATTATTTGTGGTAATATGCTTCCTATTTTAACTTTAGATAATAGCAATAAAATTTCTAGTTCTCTTCGTGCATCTATTGAATAATGGAGGAAAAGTAATCTGTCAGCCTTTCGAAGTTCACTTTAGACATAGGCCTCCCCTAGTTTGCGTCAATCCGACCGATCCTGGGCCCTCTGAATCCAGCGGTTTCCGCTGTCTTCCTTATGAGTCTTCAGTCCAGCTGGTCGGGGGGCAACCTTTTTAACTGAGACGTGGTCGCTATTCAAGGACTTTTGCAGCTTATCGGCCAACTGTACGAACGAATAGCGTAGCTTAATGTCCATTAACTTCGTATCACCTTACTTAATCCTGATTGAAATCTCACATCGTGGTAAGGCTTGCCCGGCTAGCTACCCATATTAAATACAATCATCTTGTATTTCGGTTGCAGTATTGAAGAGTATTCATGAGCGAATTTCTTCTTTGGAACGCGTGAGTGATACTTTTGATTGCAAAGATCTACACGAACATAATATGAAGGAACCTGGTGCCATAGCTACATCCGATGTTTAAACAGTTTTTAACGTCTTAAAGTAAATAATTGTATTTACTAACAAATTCACAGATGTTTTCATATATATTTATGTTATTAAAGGAATGTTTCGGCTGTTCGTCAGGCAACAAAGAGAAATCTCATCAACAAGGGCCTTGTACTGTATCATTACTTTAGTGCTTGTATAGAAAAAAAGATATGGAAGATGAGATCCATTTCGTTATTATACTTCGTTTTATTGAGTACTTTTTCTGACCATTATATATTAATTCATTATTGATATAATATTAAATATACCTATAGATTATACTTAGTCAGTGTTTTATGTAATCTTAAATGTAAATGTCTTCTCTGCACGAACGTTTTATTTCTTTAATTTACATATCATTGAGCTATTTGTTATCTTATCTAATAATAGGAAATCGCCCTCGCTTTTCTTCGGGAAAAATAGTAAAAAATAATAATATAGCCTATGTCACCCGGGGATAGTGTAGCTTCCCAACAGTGAAAGAATTTTTAAATCGATTCGGTAGTTTTGGAGCCTATTCAATGTAAACAAACAATCAAATCTTGCCTCTTTATAATATCAGTATAGATATAAAAAATCTCATATCAAGGTGTTACAAAGTCTGTAACTTTACGAACTATGCAATGATTTTTGTTGTGATTTTTATAAAGAAGTTCCAAATATTTCGACGTCAACTTGACTTCGTACTTTTGACAGAAAACAATTTACCAACTGCCCGTTCAGTAGTATTCTACGATGGCAATGTCCTCAAGAATTATGGCAAGGGAAATTGTCTATATTAATATTGTAAAGAAATTTCGTTGCTATTCCGGGCGGGTGAGGTTGACATTTGCATGCCTGGCGTTCTCTGAAAGCTATTTCCTTGAGCAGAGGGAGTAGACTAGAATTTGTGGTGTTATATCTCTGTCTATCTGAATAATAAGTGAAAAGGTTGAGAGATTTGAGAAGTTATTTGTAGGTGAGTTATTGGTGAAAGTACGCTGATAAAATGGATTTTTATCTCAGACATTAATCACTAACGGTTTCTATATTGTTATAATCCAAATGTTTCTTGTTTTCTTTTCTTTCTGTTCTATGGTTTTAAACAATCATATGAAACATACATATAATACACATAATATTCCTTCTTAAATTTTATAGTATATTCTATCTAAAGTTTAATAAAAATCCGATATATAAATATATACATATAGATGTACATTTTAAATATATAAAAGTTCAATAAACCGATTTTTACGTTGTGATTTCGTCTTTGGCTAACTTAACTCCATGGACGTGAAAATAACCCAGACGTTACCTTGTCCTATCGAGAGTGACGTCGCCCGCTTACCAAGTGTGCGTAATTTTTAGTGCGCATTTTTAGTGCGGTCCGACGCGGTAATGGCGGCCGATAATAACAACATGATGTCAATGTGTGCGTGTGATACTGATTTTGTTGCTGAGAATCCGTCTGTATTTTTTCAAGTCTGTGCCTAACTCCTACAAATTATCGTGTATTTTTATATTAGTATTATTATGTTATTATTCTGTTTATAATTTTTATTTATGCATTATAAATAATTAATGTATTCACCTACTACCTTTTTACCAGCAAGCATAAAATCCGTTAAAATCCGTTAGGAATAAAGTCTTTCCAAAGTACTAAATGTTAATGACGTTACCACGAAGAATAAAACCTACCTAAATAAATCAAATAAAACGTGATATATTTATTCAAGTACATAAGCAAGTAAAAATGGAAATCCCTCGTTCCTTGAGATCTCAAATCTGCTACAACAACGAATTATTCCAGTCATTCCCCGTCTTTCATTTCCATTGCAAATTGATCGCAAACACATCGGCTCAGTTACAATGGCGGTGGTGCGAAAGAAAGTTTATTTTAGAAAATTGGAAAGGCAGCTTAGTGTGTTCTTGTAATGGGAAATTATTTGTGTTGATAAGACCGCCGCCGCACTTGGATTACTCTTCGTTTTCGATCGAGAATCAGAATTAAAACGTTGTCGAACTAACTAGCTCATTGCAGCAGCGATAGCCTAGCGGTTTAAACATTGGTCTTCCGAACATGGGGGCCCGAGTTCGAATCCTGGCACGCACCTTTAATTTTTAAAAATTATGTGCCTATTACAAGTTAATTTCCACTTGTTGCGGTGAAGGAAAATGTGAGGAAACCTCCATACTTGAGAGTTCTCCATTATGTTCTCAAAAGTGTGGGAAGTCTACCGCACTTGGCCAGCGTGGTAGACTATGGCTTGTTAGTACCCCTCAAATTGTGAGAGGAGACCCGAGCCCAGCAGTGGGACAATTATGGGTTGTGACTTAGACTAACTCATAGGTTTATTTAACTAGTCAATTAATTAATTAACATTAACTAGTCATCATCTTCTTGAAGTATGATATATTAAAGAAATATGTATGTTGTAACTAGTAACTACACCAGAATAAATTTTTCAACGATTTCAGAAGTTCAAGCTCCATGGTCAGATTTCACATATTTATTTACTACGCAAGCAAGCTGCAAGGAAGCAAAAATTGACAGCATGCGTATGACGTGCGTCTACGTGGACAGGAGGCCTGAGAGGAGGTTTTTTTATGGAAATAGCCGGCAAACCAGCTGACGATCCACCTGATGGTAAGTGGCTATCGTCGCCACATGGTCGCCACGTCATATGGTGGCTGATGAGCTCAAGCGTGGTAGCTATCCAGGCGAACCCAACGGAGAAATAATAATAGTAATAATGCTATTAATTAACTATTAAAATCAATATTACCAATAGGTATAATCACTCGAGGGGACCTATCAACAGCGGACTGGATTTAGTTGCCTCATACGATACCCATCCTGCGTGGGATTGGGGCTAGTATTCTAAACGGCGAAGGTTCGCTTGGATTCAACATTTGTCACCAGTGGGGACAAATGGGAAAAAAATTCCCATTTGTCACCAGTGGTGACAAACGTGGTGGGGACAAATGGGAATAACCCACTGAAAAGAATCTAACTGCCAACTTTAATAATTTCCGAAGAAATATTATTTACAAACGTAAGTAGGGGCGTTGAAATTGATTCGGCATAGTAATGCCTACGACAGTCTCTCCATCACGCCCGTCGCTTCCCCGCATAATTTCCTCAGCTGTACGGGGAATAAATAACATTAAAAATCAACTTCTGCTTCAGCGGAAAACGGACGTTTTTTGCCTTTTTCTCTACGCTGTGAAAACGTATTATTGGAGGATTCTGTCGAATTATCATATCAAATAGGAATGATTGTCTTTGTCTTATGCTTTTGTTTGAAACGAGATTATTGTATTTTTGAAGATGCCAATAAGCTTCAAGTGATTCAATGATGACGCTGCAATGATGTTGATTCAACGATGTATGGGCATAGGATAATAGGGATGTTAACACTAATTATAAATTATGTCTAAACTATTGGTACTGGTAACATTTAAAGACCTAAAATATGATTCTTTTATCGAAATCAATACAATAAATTAAATATCATTCATTTAAATATCATTAAATAGATTATTATTTTCATAATATTTTTGTGAATATTAAGTTTCTATCTATTACATAAAATTGAATCCTAAAATTAGTTAAAATCCCAATTTATTGGCCAACCTAAGTGCATAAATTCTTAAGGCTCCCGATAAGTCGTGGTGCTTTATAACACAATCTTGTTCTTCCACGGAAATAATTATTGTGCTTTGCGTTTTAGTATTCGTATCAAGGGAGTTGTTAGTGTTTTAGAAGAATCACAGCTCAACACTTTCTTTGAAAGAACTCTTAAAGAGATTTTAAAATTTAGATTCTTGCTACGTATGTAATACCTTCGTAGAACCATTGAGAGCGATCGACGTAAAAGGACAAAGAAGGATTGAAAATTCTGAGATTACATATGTGCACGTTTTCACACTTACTTTGGAGCATAATAGAATTTACCTAAGAATTCTTTCGTTTGAGACCAAATTACTTTCATGCAGTTAAGCACCCATGCATCAGATCAGTTGATTTCAGTCATTCATTGTAGTGTAAGCGGCTCCACTCTTGAACCTAAACCAGCGTTTACACCTTGTGGCCTCTACTTACCGAGGACTGAGGAGGCCAATCCAAATGTCGGAAGTTTTCATGCCGTCCTAGGGCCTCAGACATGGCTTAACGACTGTTATTTTATGATAATAACCGGGATCAACGGCTTTAATTCACGTGCCTTTAGAAAAATATTTGCCACTAGTGGTCATGGAGTTTCTGCTACTAGCGAGTAGAGGTACCCATTCAATTACTGACGGCGCGACCAGCTGTTGCTTCCGTCCACAGAGTACTTTATATAGTTATGAAATAGAGGCACAGCTTACAAACAAATATTTAATATTGCCGGCAGCGCCATCTAACGCTTTTGGACTGAACTTTTTACTTTACAATACAGCAGGGTTTAGAACCTATAATTTATTTGATCAAAGACTACCTAAACTGTTAAAGTTAACGACTTTTGTGCAGTAAACTTTCTCATTTTATTCATATGGCCGATTACTTGTAATATATTTTACAAAGAATCTCAACAGCGTGATTCACAGTACATTTTTAGCGCCATCTAATACTTTTAGACGGAACTTCTAAGACACACAGTAAGTCTTCTATTTTTTCCTTTGTTCTGAGAGAAAAAACCTTGGGAAAAGACTTAGGATCGACACAAGCCGCCGGGTTGTGAGCGCTTAATAATTTATTACTTTACATTAATTTATTTCTAGTAAAAAATAAAAATAGCAGAACATTTTTCCTCCAGACATTAATGAGCTGAGAAAGTATTTTAATTTGTGTTCTAATCTTGATTCTTACAAATGGAATAAGTAATATTCATCTTAATTGAAAAGTCTTTTATCTGGCCTGAAATATTATGATTAAAATATCAACGATAGAAAATTGACTGATACCTATTACATAAAGATGGAAATTTTTTGTGTCGCTTAAATAAAAAATCTATTAGGGACCAAATTAAAGTTACTCTAAACAAAGAATAATATATTTTAGTTTTACGGATTATGAGATTAGTAAATCTCACGCAGTAGCGTTAATATCCCTATGAATAGTAATTTATCAAATATTAACCATATACATACATAGATATCGGTTAGTTACAGTATTATTATTATCTAACTGGTGTTGTAACCGGCAACAATAATATACATTATTTTTTAATCCAAAGGCATTTTAAATTGCTTTTTCAATTTAATTTCAAATATTCTTTACGGTTCTCTGATAAGAAAAACGAAAAAGTGGACAAAATTCAACAACGCGACACAATCTCTATCTGTCAAACCGCTTTGTTACAAAAGGATTATTGAGTGGAGAAAAGTTGCACGGATTATCGACCTATTACGTGTGCTGATAGCGATTACTCGAAGTCATAAACCATAGTAATTGTCCCACTATTGGGTTCGAATCTTTTCTAACAATGTGAACTGTACAGGCCATAGTCAACCACGCTGGCAAAGAGCGTATTGGTAGATAGCAATTACTCAAATGTCTTTTAATAACGGTTTAACAATTAAATATACAAAAAGTCGTTAAATTATACAAAAAGTGAGGTTAAATGCTTATAGAACTCGTGTGAGTTTGAGGTTATTTTTTATATCTCTGATGTATCTTTTATTATTTTTATTCTCTCTTTTTTGGCTGCCAACGCATTAGTGATACCTTTGGTGTTACTGATGTTCATGGGCGACAATGGCAATAAATAAATAATAAAGAAAATAAAATTAAATATATATAAAAATAAAAAATATATCTGCGTGTTACTAACTCCTTGACAATGACATTACGCAACAGTGGCCAATTGTCTAGTGCATTAAAAGGGGTGTGGCTTTGTTAATACCGTTAGAGATTAAACATACAATCATTATGTTTTCTTCAAAGTGTCAATCATGAATACGTTGAAATTTGATCCTTGGGAAAATAGTTAATCGTAATTAAACGATTTTATTAAGTTTACCCTGTTTTTTTAGGTTAAATCATGCAATTGGATAAGACCTACTTACTTTCTTTCATTTTATGGATTTGATATTTCACTATTGCTTAAGTTCTGATGACTTGTGATGAAACTTAACGGTTAACTGTGTAGTCTCATTTTTTTTGCGATAGTATATTGACACTATAAAAGCTTGTCTTTTCAAATTTTTAGCTTGTTATTATTTTCTAAAATCTTAAATTCATGTGTGACATAGCAATTCATACGTTATCTGAACACGTAATAAAACTGAAATTCAGTTCGTACTCAGCTTACTGCAAAACTGTCAGCCTTCGACGATGTGGAATCCTTTTCGAGTATTTCCCCAAACTTCGCAATGCGCATGCTCTTGTTTTATACTTATTTCAACAATACAGAAAGTTTACTTCAAAGTCGAAAGCTAAAGTCCGGAGCGACAGAAGATAATCTGATGGATTTTTAAAGTATGTACTTACTTGTTTATTTTGAAAGACTGAGACAATATTCTTTAGGTTTTGTTAGGTATATGCCCAGTGGATTTCAAGTCTTTCATTCTGTTCCTACAAATCAAGTTGACTACTATTTCTTGTGCGATCATTCTTTATATCTATTTTAAACAGTGATCGTCTGATCTACTTATCGTCTTATCTTTTCGTCTTATTGCGGGATTGATTGGTAATATTATAGGAAACCGAGAGTGACATAATTTCTTGATCGCTACCATGCTTTGGAGATCATGGTAAGTTGCCGTTCTTATCGAAATACCAGTTCTTATCGTTAGAGATCTAGAACTCTTATTTAAAAACAAGAAATCAATCTCGGTTACCTTTACTCATACCTTTTGATCTTCTATAAATCTTTTTCGGTTCCGCATGTCCGCATGGTCTACAACGTCAGTATGACACTAACGCCATCTATTAGCAATACTTTGAACTACAAAAATAAGAGCCAGAAGTAAAAGCAATAATATTATTTGTCGCTACTAATGTTTATTATTTTATTCATGAACAAATTTAAAACTATGTATTTACATTGTATAATAAAGAAATAAACACAAAAGTAAAATTTAAATGCGTATATATATAATTATAATGTATAACTAGCTCCCTGCTTTGCAGTACCTAAAATGCTGGCAGCATTCCCTCGCTGTATGGCAATACTAACACGCTGAACAAGAAAACTGCCAGCTCTAAGGTCGCTCGTCTTCTCCTTTTTTAAAATAATTTTTCTAAAAAATATTTGTCGCTTAATTATCTCGTAAAAAGACATCGAAAACCAAGCATTCATTCATTCATTTATACATCTAAATACAGCTGTAGTTCTTTGTTATATATCATTAGAAAGAACCATATTCTTCATCCCGTCTATGTGTATCCCGCCTAAGGGCATGGGATATTTTCGTCCGGCTATTTCAGTAGCGGAAAGGCATCGGCATCCGCCGCTGGGGGTCGGATGTAGTCAACATCCGATGCTTAATTGTTCCCCAAGACTTTTTGTGCAAATACTTGTTGTGTCCTGTTGATCATTAATGTATTGGGATGTCCGGTTTTAGGTTCTGAGTCGACTGTGAGTACATTACAATGAGTGCATTAAACCCAATAAAATTCATTCATTACCCCATAAAAATTATTCATGAATGGACGCTGGAATTTAGATTCATGTTGTATATTGCAATGAGAAAAATTACATGAGATACATACAATTGTATTGGAATTTGGTTTTAACAAATGCGCGATTAAAACTTAAAACGCTTTTTCAAAAAATGATGGAAAAGGAAGGAAAAGCGACAAAAAATACCCAAGGCAAATGAATTAAAGCCCGGGAAATGAATTGCCTGGAACATGAATGGTTTTATAAAAGTTCGTAATAGGCCCGCTGGTCGGGTGTGCGCGTAATCAGAACTGAGTTTGGGGTAGATGTTGGGCAGGTAGAGTCGGTGACGACAACGATGCTCAAAGACACCGCGGTCTTTGAGCGCACCGACTTCTGTCGTCATTCGATGTTGGTAAAATTACGAACATCGGTAGTATTTATCTATCACCGTATTTTAGATGTTATGTTATTTATTAGCCGCGTGCGCTCCGGGTGTCCACACTTTTTGTTTTTAATGGATAATTTTGTCAAATTTTAAGCACCCTTTTTAATCATATATTTGGAACAAGAATCGAGTACTTAGTAGGTATACCCTATCAATATTTATTTATTTATTATTTATTTATTTGTCCATACACATACTAACATTACAGGTAGCCTAATGCGTTAGTATTATATATCAAAAGTCAAAATATCAAAAGAAAAAAATAATAATAAATAAATAATATCAAAAGTTTCTTACAAGTCACCCTGTATAAATATTCGAATGATCCCTTTGAAAATATATTTATATAAACTAATATTTCATAAACTTGTGGCACGTGCTTTATCTGTGAAACTAATGATTTATAGAAAGTTATTTATAAAAAGTATGCATCTGTTCGCTAGGGGTAGTGGGGTGCATTAACCTCAACCCACTATAAACTCACCCTTACTGGACCGGGTGTTGTGATTCTATTTCTGGTACCTCTGAAGTAAGAATAATTATGGTGAATGAATTTTCAATATTTCTAGTGCTTATTTCAAATAAAATAATAAATAATGTAGATAAAGCATTCCTAACAAAAAAAATGTAACCAATTTTGAAAGTGAGTATGTGAGTGTAAGTGAAGCGTTTACGTTGCCAAGTTACAATTTAATTCCCAATTAACTACACAGGAATATTGAAGTATAATGTCATAGAACAGACATCTTGAACAAAATGTGTCCCGGCCGGGAGGTTCCATTTTCAAAATTGAGCCCCTTTGAAAATCGAACGAATCCATTGAAGATTGAAGCCACGTGGCGCCAATGCATTGGGACATACATGGTGTTCGCGGTGTCGGTTCTATACGCTAGTAATAATACTTCAATGCACAGAGAGGATTTTTTGTTTAAGTTACACGATATTCCAGGAGGTACTGGCAAAACTATTATAACTACACATACGTAGGTATTTATGTGTCCTGAACAGTATTTGGTTCCCGGAACAGACAACGTTAAAATATTTCGAGTGATAATATTTAATACTTATAAAGTATTTGTGAATCTGATATTTTAATAGTTAAATTAAACGAAATAATCCCTGATAATTTAAACCAAATAAAACATCAAACCAACTTGATCGCATCGCAAATATTGCAATCGAATCATTTAACCGTTTCGCTGCACAGTATTCGATTTGAACACAATTTGCGATGACTGATCAAGTTTGCGCGCGAGCAGGCGGTAAGGAAATGTGGCGCGCCTGCTTCCGCCGCGTTTCCGGCGACGTCAAAGTTCAGGCCACAGACTATACAAGCTGTGCACAGAACACAAATCTTTCTAGTATCTACTCTGTAATCTGTTATACGTATTTTATAATCAAGATGGAAGTGGTCTTGTAGTATCTACTCTGTATTCTGTTATTATTTTATAATTAGGATGGAAGTGGCAACAAGACGAGAATAAGCGTACGTGATTGCTCTGTTTCAAAGATATTAATTTAGATTGTGACGATATTAAATTATGCCAATATGTAAATGATGAGTAATTTAATTTAAAATTATATTGTTATTTTTCAAAAATATTTTAAAAATTAAATCAAATTTTTGTTCTTGTATATTGTGTGTTAATTTAGGGATCATTGAATAATAAAAATTTTAAGTTTTTTAAGTTATACACAAAAAATATTTTGCAGTCATTCTAATTGTGGTCCTTAGTTTGACGAATTAAGTAAATGGTTAATGGTTATTATTATCTACTAGCTGTGCCTCGCGGTTTCAGCCGCGTTAATTTGTGGAAAAACTAACTACTAAAATATATGATGCTATAGCATGTAGCCTTTCTCGATAAATGGACTACCAAACACAAGAATAATTTTTCTGTTGGAAGCAGTAGTTCCTGAGATTAGCGTGTTCAACCGAACAAACTTTTCAGCTTTATAATTAGTATAGATTGTATGTAGCTTGCCCTCTGTACTTATTTTTTAACCATGTGCTCGATACTTTTACCGGCATTAACACCGATGTGTAATGCTAAAAATAAAAACATTATACGACGCCTCCCTGTCGTACCGTGCCTAATGCTGTCACACAATATAATAAACAATCAAATAATTAATAATTATTAATAAGGCGCGGATTAGATTAAGTTTGTATCAACTGCTCCAAAGATGAGCAAAACAGAGGCTCAGTAATTTGGCATGTAATAGAGAAAGTTAAAGTGAATAATAAATTTCTTATTGAAGTGTTAAAGTTGCCTAAGCGAAACTTTTTGGTCAGAAAATGATTTTCATAATAAAATTCATGTTAATATAGCTGTTAGTCGTATCAGTCGTTACTTTGCGGAAATTCACTGTTCTTAAGTTAGTATTAGTTTACTTTGCAACAATCCGCGGTTAACATGTATGTTGGTATATACTTTAAAGCATGCGGGGCACCTTTCCTCCCATATTTCTGTTGTTTTCGTTGTGAGAGGGAGGGAGATACCACACATGTCTTAAAATATATACTATCATACATGTTAACCGCGGATTGTTGCAAAGTAGACTAATACTAACTTAATATTCATCTTAATGTTACATAACGGTGTGACAGACGCCGCTTGCTTCGCAATGCTACTGTAAGCAATCAAAATCCACGTTTCTGATAACTTCCAACCTGATTTTATTATTGCCTTTTTATTACGAGTTGTATTCACACATAATATCGCATATCTTTTGATGTATACGAGTATGTTATGCGCGTATCGTTTACAATTCCTGTTTCTTATTAAATGCGTATTTTTTGGTTCAATATATATTTCAGTTTGTAAGATGTTATGTGAGTACTCATGATATGTATTGTGTAGTATTTAGATGTGACAACGATTCCTGTTCAAATCTGTTTATTTAGTTATATATTGTTGCAACTTGCAACGACCGCAATCCTGAACAATAAATGAATAAAGAAAGAATAAAAAAAAGTTAATCTGGGTTGATAGCAATACGACAGTGGTACTTGAAAGCGTAATATTGTTAAAGAATATTTCTAAGAGACTTACTTTTCAAAACGTTGATGTTGATAACGATCTGTAAAAAAAGAAAAGAATTATTTCGCTAATAATCTTAACTTAAAAATTAAAAAACCTCCGACAGTTTTATTTACACTAAACATAGCTAAGAAAACTCTCGAGTCTCGACTAAGTCACCTTTCAAACAATAATAACTTGATCAAAATCGGTTCATCGGTTTGGGAGCTACGATGCCACACACAGACAAACAGACACACAGAAACACAAACACGTCTAACTTATAACTTAGCTGTTTTCTCACACATTTGTTTTACACCTCACATAAAAAATAATATAAGCTAGTATCGATAGCTGTTGAAAATTTTCTTTCTTTATCATTAATTTAATTTCTTTTCATGATTAATTGTAAAATTTTATTTTCTAATAACGTCTTTTTCATTATGGGTACATTTTATTGGTACATACCTTATTATTAAAATTTTGTCAGGACATACGAAAGCACGCAGAATTAATACGCTCTCCAATAAAAAGCAAAGCAACAACCCATAATTGTCCCACTGCTGGGCTCGGGGTCTCCTCTCACAATGTGAGGGGTATAAGCCATAGTCTACCACGCTGGCCAAGTGCGGATTGGTAGACTTCACACACCTTCGAGAACTTTATGGAGAACTCTCCGGTGTGCAGGTTTCCTCACGATGTTTTCCTTCACCGAAGCAAGTGATAATTAACTTCTAATACGCACATAATATTTGAAAATTAGAGGTGCGTGCCATGATTTGAACTCGGGCCCTTTGGTTCGGGAGACCAATGTTCTAACCACTAGGCTATCACTGCTATTACGCATACGCTCTCCAATATTGTAACCTAATTATTTTAAAAACATCTTACGTTTTTTGACTACCTTGCGAGATAGACGGGTTGGCAAGCGTCCTTCCTACCTCCTATACAAACGTTACTTTCGGGATTAAAATGGCAGTAGGTATAGAGAACTATGCTCTCCAAGTAAAATATATCCTACCTGTTTACAGTAGTAATTGCCTAGTCCGTTGTTCAACAAGATACACACGAAACAAGAGAGTACTCAAAGATGGACAGTGTGTATAACCAATTACTGTCCTTGTCAGTTACTGTAGGTTGAAAAGAAAGACAAAATAATCTTGAATTAAACTTTAAAAAATCCCCGACAGTTTTATTTACACTAAACATAGCTAAGAACCCTCTCGATTAAGTCACCTTTCATAAATAAAACGAAATCAAAATCGGTTCATCCGTTTGGGAGCTACTATGCCACAGACAGCCATACAGATACACAGATACACAGACACGTCAAACTTATAACACACTTCTTTCTTAGTCAGGGGTTAATAACGTGAGATATAAGAATAAGAAAATATTTATTACCACATTACAAAAGCAACACACAGAAGGTACACATAAAAGAAGAAAAAAAAAGAAGAAAAAACAAAAATGACAAAAATATAATAAACACAAAAAATATTAATATCACCAGAAAAGTCTGTGTGTGCTGCAGTGAAATATGGAAAAAGGCTCATTCTCAGCATATGCAGCAGTCTACGACCACTGCGCTGATTTTCAGAATGAGCCTCGTGAGTAAAAAAGTCAGTCGGTAACAGCAACAGCAGGTACATAGTTAATAATTAAGAAAAAAACAAATGTGCACACACAGATATGACTTCATAATGTCTACACGTAGATGCCATAGTTATGTTACCTTTATTTAGGTCACGCGCTGCGTCACTTAAATGGACACCATACTGAAGAGACAGGCAGAAATTCAAAGATAATTCTTTGTCTCGTTGATCTATCCAACTCGTGTTAAGTTATTCTGTAGTTAGGACTTAAAAGTACTTTTTGATAGGCTAGGTCGTTAGTGCAACTCAACTTGCTAATGGAGAATACATGACCAGACTTTACTGGCTTGGTCAAGTGTTTTATTTATTCCTTTTTACACAACCTGGGAACACGTTTTTGCAATGCGAACTTAATCTCTGGTGCTCTTGTTTCGAGTTAAACTATGATGAGGATGTGTGTAAATACCTATATTGATTTATTTGTGGTTGAATGCAGGGGAGTAGTGACATGTTGAATGGATGTATGAGGATGATTATGATGTTTAATGAAAAGATTATTCATTTTAAATATTTATTTTTCATATAATACACGTATGTTTATCCTTTTTCCATAGGAAACGTATGCATTTGTGCATTGATTTGTGAATCGTATACACTCTTTATTGATTCCTTTTGAAAATATACTTTTTAACCGACTTCAAAAAAAGGAGGAGGTTCTCAATTCGACTATTTTTTTATGTTTGTTACCTCAGAACTTAGGACTGGGTGAACCGATTTGGATGATTCTTTTTTAAACAAAAGCTGGTGCTTGTCGTGTGGTCCCACATAAATTTGAACGAGAGATTTGAAGTCGGTTATTTTTTGTTAAAATGTTAGATTATAATTGCTTCGACCAAGGGTTGTCTAAAGATATTTTCTACGAAACTCGCAAATTTTATATCGCACGATGATAATTTTGCTTTTACAAAAAGAATAATAAACACCTAAAGAATTTAATATTCTGAAAATATAAACTTCGTTCAACAAACTCTCCGCGGATTACGTTCGGGAAATCGATGGAAGCAGGATCGAGCAGTTTTTCAAGTCCGGATCTGATAAAATATTCCGTAACTCTGGGGAGTGGCACACGGTCTTAAAAATGCAAGTGTAATTTATAACACTCTGTTGCACGTAATAAGGTTACGGAGAAAGGGAGGGAAGATGAATGAGCGTATTGTGTCCAGGGATTATAAATAATAAACACGTATACTCATTTTCCTGCAAATAAACTCTCTGTCGCGGTTTTTGTAAGGGCTTGTGCTCACAATCGGTTATGCTTTAAGATAAAAGTTTCTTACAAAGCCGCTTAATGCAGTCCAGTCGGACTAAGTCTGAAATAAAATAACGCAATATTTTGATTTAGCCTAGAAAATTTTAACAGAATTGCTTTTTCAAAAAGTCTATTGCTACAACAAGTAAACAGCAGAGTCCCATTTTTAGGGTTCCGAATGAACGAAAAATGGAACCTTTATTGGATGACCTACAACCAATTTGGTAATCCGAAACTGCTGGACTAAATGAGTTAAATTTGGTACTCATGTATGTGTTCTTTTGTTACCCAAAGACGAAGGTATAAGAAAACAACAGAATTTTGATTTTTTTTTAACAAAATCCATAATCAAGAAAGAACGAAATTTGACCATTGCCCCCTTATCTCAGTAACTACTGAGGTTAGAAATTTGAAAAAAAATACAGAAAACAGTTCTTCACTTATTTATTTATTACAGGAAAACCTATAAGAAGTCTACTATTATAGGTATGATACTTATAAAACTAAAGTTTTTTATACTTATAAAACTAAAGTTCAGTGTATTTTACAGAAAAATCTATGTTTTTTGTTCCTTCTATTTATTAATGACGTACGTTTAAATATATAAGAATTATCCAGTAAGAATCCGAAGTAAAGCTGATCTTATATTTCTGTTCCACGAGTCGGTAGTCCAATTATGTCTTCGTTAGTGCTTTCAACACGTTGCACCTAGCTTAGAAGTTGACGAAACGCTTCAGTTTCATTAGAATACAAATTGGAAATTTAACGAGATTCGTGGAGACGTGGTTCAGTGCTGTGATAGTTTGAGTGGTTGAAATTTGTGTCCTTACACGCTATTGGAACTAAAGTTAATTTCCTCGTCTTCGTTCGTCGAAACTTATAAAGCTATTTAAGATAATTCATTAAAATGTATAACCGATCCTTCTGAATTTCAAAAACTATTGAGCATAAGATTCTGAAAGAATAACACAAATAAGTTTGAAGCTCCCTGTTTACTCTTGGATACCTTTTTTGCAACTTGCTTTTAATATATCTGAGAACATGGTGGCAATATTAAGATACTTAAAAGTGTAAAAGAAACATAAGATTCATTACAAACTCAACTTTTTGATTCTAGAAAATTATATTATGTTTATTTTTGAACAAATAATTCTACGGAATACTATCAGAAGACTTCGTTTTTCTTTTACCGAGTTGTTTTAAATACAAATTGCTTGTTTTGAATTGAATACGACTGCTGAATATTAAAAAGGCAAAACGTAAAAGATTTTTTGTAAGATAATTCTTCGGTTTAGAAGTAGAGATAGGTATGATTTTTATCTGGACCAAAAAATAATAACGATAACTTTTACATTTATACAGGTAGTAAATGAGATTACAAGCTGGAAGGCTTTCTTTTCTTTCGTAGCTGGCAACGCATTGGTGATGGTGGTTTCGTCTTACTGATGTCATGGGCAACGGTTATCACTCTCTCTCATGCGAGAATTACTGAACGAATTGTCATGTAATTTACCATCCAGATAGACCACAATCTGGAATCAACTTAAAATTGTAGGCGTATTAGGGTGGCTTAGAATACTAACTCCTTTCCCTCGACGAATGGGTGTCGTAAGATGTGACTAAATCCGTCCCGCTAGTAGGGCCCCACGGAGGGATTATAT
Source organism: Thymelicus lineola (assembly GCA_963932265.1). Classification (NCBI taxonomy): domain Eukaryota; kingdom Metazoa; phylum Arthropoda; class Insecta; order Lepidoptera; family Hesperiidae; genus Thymelicus; species Thymelicus lineola. The sequence goes on along the minus strand of OZ010693.1, from coordinate 14,484,811 downwards.
GGAGGGACGCCCCCGGTGTTGTTAATGTCCATGGGTGGCTTTAATCACTTACCATCAAGTGAATCCTCTGCTCGTTTGCCTGGTCAAGGTATAAAAAAACATAGTACTTATTATTCCAGAAAATGCCGGCAAAGCGTCGGGCAAAGCCATAGTTTGGAATATTAGGAGCGTTATCAACGCGTTTCTGACAAAATCTAACTCAAGCAGTTCAACTAATTAATTCTAAATTTCTAAAATATTACATCGTTCATTTTGTAAAATAAATAAATTTATTACATGGTGATATTTTAAGGACAGCAGACATTATGATTCACGAAATTTTAACCACCCCTCACAAATTGAAAGCATCGGCTTATCTTCAGGTGATTGCTTTGATATTCACTTGAAACTCATTTTTTTTTTGGTTTTTGTAAATCTTAGCTATATTTAACTTCAAATGGTGATTAAAATTGTTTTCGAGGATTAAATAACCCTTAGTCATTATATTCATCAATGTATTTTTGACCGATCATTATCAGGTTGAAACGGTTTTCATCCTCAGAAACAATTCAAAGACCGATTGGACTACTGGCGCGTCATCAATATGCTCTGTTTCCATAAATTTCAATAATTTGTCGAATCAAATACAGTAATGGCAAATAAATTTCTACTACAGTCCATCCATCAAGTCGCGTCGAGGCGTGTCAAGATGAAAGGGGAATGAGGCGGTAAATTGCGAAAGTGAGGCGATGCATGTTTAAAGTAAGTACTGGTAACACAGTAATAACATGATAAAGTTATTTATGATCACTAAATAACTATCATTAGGTTAAGTGTGGGAAATTTATAGTTAGTAACTTATTGATTGATTTTCGTTTCTTTAAGTTTTTAAGTGTTAAAAGTATTGAAGTATATTTTGTCAAACAGGAGACTTATATCATTTTCTTTAATTAATTATTAGTTAATAAATTTTCTCTCAACCTCACTTAAACCGCTTAATCATGTGAGAATTGTCTCTTTCTGCGTAAAACAAATGTTCTTAAAACGTGAACTATTTAATAGACAGGACCTTACAAAAATTATAATAATGAAACTTATGAATTTTAAAGAAAAAAAATATAAATTAGATATTAATACTGGGTGGACCATTTGCCGGCTGTTTCAACTTATAAATCATTTTTAAATAACACTAGACTTATTTTACTCATTCACTCATATGTTAGTAATAAAACCCTAAACGCCTTTAAAGATTTAAAGGAGCCGACAGCGACGAAGGATGAATTAAAAAACCATTAAGTGAGTTTTATTTATTTTCTTTAGTTTCACCCTTCAGCTTTGAGGGTGAACGACATTGTACGCTTACTATGAACTTGAAATAAGTCGCGCGGCAATGCGGCTTGCGTATTAAAATAAGGTTCTTTTCGTTTATGCTCACACACAAGTAAACTAATATAAGTAGGTACTCTTTGTGTTAGGGATACACACACACACAAAATATAAAACGACCAACTTAGACTTACTAAGTATTATACAGGAAAAATCTTGGAGAGTTTGTCCAGGAATTATGTGATTTAATTCATCAAATCCCTGACCCAACGAACGGTAATATCCATCTGCCGATACGGGCGAAGTAATTGACATTTTACATTGGGCACCTCAAATTATTGCATTCCAATTAGTATTATCCAATTAGTTGTATTGTATTTAGGGTAATAATGACAAGTCAATTCTGTACTACTTTCATTCGAACCACGCCCAAGACGTGTACCATGACGCATGATGCAAGCCGCATGACGCAAGCCGTAAGCCGCAGCCGCAGTCGCAGCGGCATTGCGTCTACCATTATCGTACCGACAGCAGCTGAGCGTTGCATTAGCGCGGATAAACAAAGGGTGCTCTGATTTATGTTAGAAATGCCGAACGAGTAATGTGTGGAAATACGGGTGGAACCGGGCTCGGAAGTTGATACGCTGGCGTCATAATATGGACTTAGGTACATTGAAGTATAATATCATACAACAGATATCTCAAACAAAATATATGTCCCGCCGGAAGGTTCTATTTTCATAATTGAGCCCTCGTTCTCCTTTGAAAATCGAATGAATCCATTGAAAATTTAAGCCGATCGGCGCTAATTCATTGGAACATACATCCTGTTCGCCGTGTCGGTTCTACGAGTATACTAGTAATGATACTTCCATGCTTAGGTATTCGCTCTCTCTCTGGAAAATGTTGTGATATGCAGCTATCGATAAATTATTACCGATACTGATAACGATAGAAGCGATCGCTAGAATAAATAATAAAACATATTAATAAAAAACAAAAACACGCAAAAATTACTGAACGGATTTTCATGAAATTTAGCTCACAGGTAGACCATGATCTTGTTGGAATTTTAAAAAAAGAATTGTATGTATATTTTTTTGTAATCCTCCTTCCAACGTTATGCTTACTGTTTTGGAATCCTTATTTTATCATCTACATTGTGGCATATACAACAACTTTTCTAAAAATTCAACTTTAAACTGCTCTCCTGTAAAGTTAGCTCAATGTCGCTTAGTCAATTTTTCCTTTCAAGCGTCGATTTGTAGGGTACTAAATAACATAAAGGGCTGAGTGCTAGTAATAAATATGTTTTGCTTATGTTACAAACAAAACCTAGCTACATAAACATTTCTAAAAATATTTCATGTATTGAATTAGCTCCATTACAGCTAAAGATATCGAATAGCTTTCTCTTAAACTTAATACATTCTCTCACAAGCTATATCTTTTCATTTTCTTAAGGCATTTTAAGATTCTTCTTACTTCTGTTTCCAATAGTTGTGGAACTTGAATAAAATGTTCCACAGTTTTCTCGCCCGGCGAAGTTCTATTGATATTGATAAATGGATTATATGAGTTGTTACTGAAGGAAATTCTACTGAAGGGAATATTGGCACAAACAGCCACTTGTCGAATTATCGACTTTTCGTTGTCTATTTGAAGGCAGTTGTCTATTTGGAGTTGCAAGTTTCTTGCTGCCATTTGCTTATGGTGGCCATACACGGTCAAGTGTACTTATCAAGTTTGCAGTTTGACTTGATGCGGCATCCAGTGTGCATAAGATAACTATGTACAACAATATATGGCCAGATAGCATACCGTGGCCACACACCGTCAAGTTTACTGGATGCCGCGATAAGTCTATCTTTTTTTGGAGACACATCATAGACGGGCGGGGCTGCAGAAATATAGATAGATAATATTAATTAACAAAATATTTATTTCTTCTCCTATTATCTGAGATTCTAGGTATAAGTATGTCAAGTTCTAATTTAATCTATTCAACTCTTTGTGATACCGTTTCATCATAAAACTGACAAAAGTTCTAAAATATTTAACGGAAAGCACAAACCTACATTTCAGTACAAAGATAATATATTTAACGTACTGATTTGATCTCGGTAAAATATGATGGTCTCCGGTCTGTTAGGACTGATTCCTATATTGTACTGATCTCAAAATGAACAAATATCAAAATCACCTTTTCCCAAAATGATTGATTTTCTAAATGTCTTTGTTTTAGAACGCCGGAAACCCTTATTGTCTGACAGAAAAGGTACATTCATGATATTGACCCACTTGTTACGGATTGAACCTATGAGTATATTATATAGCAAGTAATATGAAAATAGAATTCACCTTAATTAACAATTAATTGGTAGGCGTAAGGAAGTTGCTTTGAACCGTACATAGCATAAATTTAACAACGTTTCAAATAATTATAAATATTATAATGAGTAATTTACCAACAGCGAGCACATTTGCAGATGAAATTGTTGAAATAAACAAAGCCACAGGTGTGGAGACAACATTAAATACACACTGTAATGCAGCCCGCGTAAATTATACACCCTTTAATTTGAGAGCCTGGGACATACCTACTCTTACTTAGAAAATACCGTTTGTTAGTACACTCTAGAAGAGACTTACGTGTAAGTATTGATACTATTATTTTTGTTTAATAAGAAGTCCTTTATCGTCGTTATTTCAAATTTTAATTTCATTTAGTAATGTGATATATATTTGGTTTAATTTGATTGTTATTATTTTATTAATAATAGATTCATAATTAATATTGTATTGTAAATCTTTATCAGACTATGTATTACTATACAAACTTTGGAATAGAAAATTTAAATTAATATTGTATGTAGTTTGATACGATACGAGTATTGTATTTATATCAATCAGGAGATCTGTCTCTTCGTTTTGTCTCAATACGTTAAGAGTATAAACACAGTAGGTATCTCCATTTCATTGTATAATAAAAATGGATTTATAACAATTCCATCATATGCATTTAAAACTGGAGAAAAGAGTCAAAACTTAAGAAAATTTTGATTTAATACATAAAATGTAGATGATGACGTAAAAAGCTTCATCTTTTTCACTATATTTTTTATATTTTCATATGTTAATAAATAAATAAACATCAATTGCATTTGAAATATGTAATTGTTTACTTTAAAAAACACCGTATAATATTATGCTATACTAATAATAAACCTAAAAAATAACTCATGAGTAACCGTTTATTCACAGAATTATATTTCACAATTTTCGCCCAAAAATGTGTCGTATACGTTGACAGGCTCGCCATTACTTTACTAAATGTCAAATAGCAAAAATGTCTTTACGTGACTTTATTGATGAATAAGTCGATTCGCCTAAGGCTGTGGACACGAGATCTGCGACCGGTCGGAGCGATGGCGGTCCGGAGCGGCGCGGCGCGAGGCGATAAGCAGCGGTGTCTTGCGTGGGCACAAAAAAAAATGTTCGGTCAGTCGCGTTAAAGTAGCATTATATAGAAAGGCAATATTTATTATCTGTTTATTTATACTTTTGGAACTTACTTTTATTGTTGAAGCGATGGCGAAAAGTGACACTGGAAAAGCGTTTATAACAGACCCACTTCGAATAAAAACTTATTTTATTTATTATTAATGGGTCAAAAATATGACACGCTTGGTTTTCATACAGAAGGTACATACGTCATCTATTCGGTTGTAAGAAACATGAATTTACGTCGAAGGGAATTATTGGAGCCGAGTCTCACTCAAATCATCCAATAAATTAAGGAAGAAATAGTTTGGGCGAATTTTCTACTCTTTATAACTAAGTTGTCATTCAAAAAAATTATAACTAAGGTAAACGCGCCTATTACCGCCAGTTTAAGCCGACTTTGTATGAACTTCAGAAAATTAGATATATGCTGTTATGCTAGAAAAGGTGTTTTAATTTATTCTTTAACATGATTAAATATCCTATGATATTCAGTACGTAAATTCAGTATTAAATCACAGAATATTTAATAAATAATAATTGAATCTAAAATAGCGATTGCTTCTATTACCGACGCATGGATGATGTTTGTTTCTAATACCGTTTTTTATGTTTCCATTACCGACCACTAAACTAGTATAAAATTAAAAAGCTGCCTGCCATCAAAAAAGGTATCATGATATTATACCTTTTTGAAATCCTTATGCTGAGCTCTTTAGTTTGATACCCATACTGCATTATTCGATTTATTTTTATTTTTTGATACTTTAAACAGTGACATCTCACAGCCACCATTTTTTTAATGACACTTATTTAAGAATACTTGGGTTATCAAAACGAATCTAACGATATCTTAATTGTATTATTTGGTCCAGCCGTTTGGACGATACGAAGTAATAAAAAATATTACAGACATACATAATATACTTAGATGATCACTTCGGTGATCGGTGGATAGGGCGAGGAGGACCTGTGCCATGGCCGGCGCGCTCCCCGGACCTCACGACGATGGATTTCTATTGGTGGGGGGAGGTTAAAAGTGTTGTGTATGCTACGGAGTATTCGAACAGAGATGAATTAAAATTAAGAATAGTGACTTTGATAAAGTTCGAAGTGAAGTGTTCTTGTGCTTAACCGCGTAAAGGACAATTTGTGCAAACGTGCTGAACTCTGCATCACTCGAGGAGGTGAGCATTTTGGACATCTGTTAAGGCTTGTGTAAATAATAAAAACACCCGGATGGAACGAAGTTTCTTTCGATTTAAGTATTGTTTTGTTGTACAGCGCCAACTCTGTAAAACTCTGTGAATCACTTCAAAAAAAGTGTCGTCATTCGTAAGAATCAAAAAGTGTCGTAATTTTCCGTCTAGCCCCCTTTCACAACGCGCGATAAGGAACTTCGTTCCAGAATCAATACGTAAAACTTCAATCATTGTAAATAAACCCCAATTTAATCATTGTAAATAGGTATGATTCCCCCGTGTGGTGCCGGGTCCACTTTGTAGAATAGCACCACTCCTACGTCTTCCTGGAATGTCGTAAAAGGCGACTAATAGGATATTCCAGGAGACAAGCAGTAGTGTCTCCCTGCGGACTAAGAACATCTACTGCGGTCACCAACACGCACTGGCCAAGCGTGGTGACTACCGGCTACAACCCCCTTATGATAGCCACAACCAAGCCTCGGCCCAAAGTCCCCGGCAGCCCCGCTATTCCTAGTTACGGTAGCGGCTATGGTAACGGCGGGGCAGGGGGTGTTAAGAATCACCGGCAGAGATCGGGTTACCAATCTCAAAAACGACTTTTGCACCTGGCAACATATAACACCAGGACACTGAGGACCGACGACAAGGTGAAATAGCTGGAAGAAGAGATAGACAAGTTAACTTGGTGTATTGTGAGTTTATCTGAAGTCCGAAGAGAGGGGGAGGACACGATAATACTCAAATCCGGAAACTTGTTCTATCACTGGGAGGGCGAACATCTGTACCAAGGTGGTGTCGGGTTTCTCGTTCACAAGTCCCTCGTCAACAACATTGTGCAAGTTGGGAGCGTGTCATCCAGGGTAGCGTACCTTACACTCAGAATATCCAAACGGTATTCGTTGAAGGTTGTACAGGTATATGCGCCGACTTCAACACATCCTGACAATGAGGTTGAGGTTATGTATGAGGACATAAGCAGAGCCATATATATATATGTAGCAGAAGGAGGTATTCTATGGTATTGGTTATGAAATGATATTCCTTTTACTTTGCACCATGATATATTTCCAGTTCTCCTAACATTCACATCAATATTTCAAAGTACTTCAACACTACGTGATCAATAATAATCTGTTCTACATTCTTGACAATTCCCTAATCTAAATATGACATGACATTTCTTATATGCCAGCCTCTGCATCAGGCAAGCGCTGTAGAATAAAGAGGTCCGTCCCTGGACCTTCACTGGAGATTCATGGCCTCACCGATATATATATATAGCTCTAAAGCTCATTTCAATGTTGTGATGGGGGACTTCAAACGCGAGACTGGGCATGCAAAGCGGCGCCGAGATGAAAGTGGGTCCCTACGGTCCTACACATTGGACGACGGAACCACCGAGGACACTTGCTGGCTAACTTTTTGGAGAAGGAAGGTCTCTTCATGATGAACTCCTTCTTCAGAAAGAAGCCGCAACGCAAGTGGACTTGGATTAGTCCTGATAGTTCCACGAAAAGCGAGATAGACTTCATTTTGGCAGACAAACGGCACATATTTAATAATGTCTCTGTGATCAGCAGGTTTAAAATCGGAAGTGATCACCGACTTGTAAGAGGCACATTAAATATCGACCTGAAGCTGGAACGGTCACGCCTGATGAAGTCTACGCTTCGCCCAACACCTATCCAAATCCAGGGATCCGAAAACTTTCAACTAGAGCTGCAAAACCGTTTTGCGTATCGAGAATCGTGCACGTCAGTGGACGAGTATAACACCAGGATGGTAACAACTGTCCACGAGGTAGAGTCGAAGTATTTCAAGACCCACCCTAGTGGTAGATCTCAGGTTCTCTCAGAACAAACTCTCGGTCTTATGAAGGATCGACGAGAACTATGTGTGCAGTCTCCAACCTCTATGAGGGAATACCAACGGCTCAATGAACAGATCTCCAAGTGCAGGCACGCGATTTGCGAAAACACAACGCAAATCGTGTAAAAAGCACTATTGAGCGAAACCAGGGCTCAAAAGTGTTCGCCGGGGATCTGTCTATTGGGCAAAGTCAGCTTACGAGGTTGAAGACCGAGTCCGGCACCATGGTGTCGTAGAAACCCGAAGTTCTGTGGGAGACTGAGAGATACTATGTACTGAGAGATATTGTATGCCTCCTCTCAAGCTCCACCTCCTCGCGAGGAGAGCGACAAGCGAGCTAAACTGACCCGACACTACACCGAAGATATCCTGGTCGTCAGCCTGTATGAGATTAGAAAGGCTCTCAAACAGCTTAAAAACAACAAGGCACCGGGAGATGACGGAATCACAACCGAGCTTCTGAGAGCTGAAGGAAAACCCTTTCTAGTGGCGCTCCAAAAACTGTTCGATTCCATCATCAACCGGAACTACCCCGGAAGCGTGGAGCAGAAGTGTGGTGACGCTGTTCTTCAAGAAGGGCGATAATGCCCTTTTGAAGAACTACAGGCCCATTGCACTTCTGAGCCACGTTTATAAGCTGTTTTCGAGGGTCCTCACAAATCGCATTGCACGCAGGCTTGACGACTTCCAGCCTCCCGAACAAGCAGGATTCCGAAAAGGCTACAGCACCATAGACCATATACACACACTGCGGCAGATTATACAAAAGACCGAGGAGTATAATTTGCCGTTATGTGTTGCCTATGTGGACTATGAGAAAGCCTTTCATTCTATTGAGACCTGGGCGGTACTAAATTCTTTCCAGCGGTGCCGGATCGACTACCGGTATATTGAGGTGTTGAAATGTTTGTACTCATCTGCCACCATGTCCGTCAGAGTACACGACACAGCAACGAGCCCCATCCAATTGCAGAGAGATGTCAGACAAGGGGATGTCATATCCCCAAAACTGTTCACCGCTGCGTTGGAAGACGTGTTCAAGCTGATGGAGTGAAAACGACGTGGCATTAACATCAACGGCGAATACATCACACACCTGCGATATGCCGACGATATAGTCATTCTGGCGGGTTCCCTGGAAGAACTTGGTACAATGCTCGGGGACTTGAACAGCGCCTCACAATGGGTGGGTCTTAGGATGAACATGGACGAGACGAAAATCATGTCGAATGTCCATGTCACACCCGTACCGGTTGTTGTTGATGGCGCTGCTCTCGAAGTTGTGGACAATACAATACCTAGGACAAGTGATCCAGATTGGTAAGTCCATCTTTAAGAAAGAAGTCACTCGTAGAATCCAACTCGGATGGGCTGCGTTTGGGAAACTGCGTCATATCTTGTCGTCCAAAACACTACCTCAGTGCCTGAAGTCGAAGGTATTTGAGCATTTTGTGTTGCCACTGTTGCCACTGATGACATACGGATCCGAGACATGGTGCTTTACTATTGGCCTAATCCACAAGCTCAAAGTAGCGCTGCGGGCTATGGAGAGGGCTATGGTATTTCTCTACGTGATCGCATCAGAAATGAGGAGATCCGTAGACGAACAAGGGTAACCGACATAGCTCAAAGAATTAGCCAGCTGAAGTGGCAATAGGCTGGCCACATAGTGCGAAGGACCGATTACAATAAGAGATTTTTATAAATAAGACCGTATGGGTCGGTAATAGAATTAAGTATGAAGATTACATTATTCTATTAGCGACAGCAAAAATAAACAATAACTGGCTAAAATTTTTGCTTTAATGCAAACGTGTTTTGATGGATGTCATTGCTATGATAATTTTTCGGTATCAAAAAGTTTCTTAGTTTTGATATGAGATATTATTTAAAATACATTGCCATACATTACTAAAAATTATTGCTTACGTCGAATCTTGTTTAAAAGAAAATCTATGAGACAAAATGTATGGCGTTAATTGATCAAATTATGTAATATACTCTTAAGAATCAAACAAGTTAAAAGAAACATCGAAAATAACGTATTAAAAGAAATAAAATCTAAAATACTAACTGTTGTAAAACATCTAACAACGCCATGAGGCGGTATTAGAAGCAACTTATGAATATTATGTTTCTATTACCGCTTTAAGGTAAAATTCGAATTAAACCACAAAAAATAGTCAGAACGGTAATATTAGATGTGAATCTAGAAAACCAATATATTATTTAATATATTTACACATTTGCCTGCAGGTATACAAATTTTATTTAAGTTAATTTATCTTAAGTAATAATTATGTTTACTTACGTAGCCGGGAGCGCAACACTATGAGACGGGCGTCCGTTGCGGGCGCGTCTCAGTTATTATCGAATTATTCTGTTTGCTGATTATTTACGCACACACACTTTATTATTTTTGTTTCTCAATATACATACCTAAAATATTTTTAGGCTACAACTTTCATGAAATGTATAGTATGCCTTAAAATAGTGATTTAAAAAACTGTCGGTATTGGAAGCAGATTTTGGGGTGGCGTTATTGGGCGCGTTTACGTTATTCAGAATGAGTTCAGTATTCAGAGTGAGAGTAAAAATTATAACTATGGAGAATTAATATTTTGATGATATTTTGGAGAATAGTTAGAGAATGTTTTTATCCCATATATATATATTTTATGGTCCCATAGTATGCTTAGGCTGTACTATTGTTTACATCGCTCCATATTGCCGCCACCGCCCCGCAACCGTCATCGCTCCGCCAGTCGCAGATCTCGTGCCCCCAGCCTTAGTTTCACTTTTTGTTGTCGCTTCCAATAATAATATATCAACGTTGAAGCTCTCACAATTTGGGACGCTTATTTCATCTCGAGAAAGCTAAAAGGGTTCCCTCAGAAGTACTTGGTCTTGTGCTCTGCCAATAAAGTTTATCCTCGAGAACTGTTTGCCATTAGAACAGTGCTGAGATTTTATTGAGCTGAAGTATTGACACTTTGCTCTTAGAATGCTCATTGCGTCCTGTGAAATGTTTCAATCGAGATTTTAATCCAGCAAGCTTAACTAAAACATTTTGCTTCACATCTTAGCTTTACCTTGGCTTTACATAAATTATAGTTTTATTTTTATTTTTACCTTCGTTCAGTAAGCCGTTCGATCGTACGATGAAATAAATAATTTGTCTTTGACTTTACGAGTAACTATGCAAAACTAAGCATAACTATTGTATTATTTTCTATAATCCATTCCTTGAAATACAACTATAGTGAAACAGGAAAGCTATGTTTATTAAAACGAAAGGGTAAACACATAAACACTGCTGATTAAACAAAAAACATAAGAAAATATTAGTTGTGCCAATGTAAGGATCTTTAAAATGACACAACTAGTTGTGCATACATAGTGTGTCCATCAGGAAACCGCGATTCCTTTCTCGAATTATTATCGATCCTTCAAACTATAATATGTGGCCAGCCGATTGCCATTACAGCTAATTCTCTGAGTTATGTCGGTCACGGTTCACTAACCTTATCCTTGTTTAAAGACTTTCATGCGAGGTTTCGCTTATAGATCATTGAGTTTTTTATAAACAGTTCAACAGCTCAGTTCCCCCTTTAAGACAATACGGGCTAAATGGGGCATGACAACCCATTTGACTTTCAGGGGATGCAAAAAACAATATAAATGATTGTGGTTATTATTATCATTGTGGTTATTAAGGGTTGGAAGATGTTTTATCTGCAAAACGTTTAGTTAACTAAATAAATGAAATAATAATAATTATGTTAAAAAATATTTTGAGCTTAATTTTTCCAACACTATTTTTTTTTAGAAGTCTCAATTAATAAACTCACATAAAAACTGTTTTTTTGCAACCCTTGACTCCAAAAAAGTTTTTGTGGTACCTACATCGGTTGCTCGACCCTTTTCACAGCATTGAAAAAGTACAAAGTAAACTCTGAAAAAACATATACGAGAAACCGAGACTTTTTACGAAACTGGAATATTATTCTTTTCTTTAATAATATTATTTGTTAATTATACATTTCTTATAACTTATAAAAGCTTGCTGCAAAAAATAAGATTTTGATAGACTTGATACAATAAAGTTAAAATACTCGTTGTTTTTACATGCTTTTATAAGCTTGATCTTATGTATGTATGTGTATATATGTAACGGAATCTTTCAACGTAATTTTCAAGACGTCTGATCTTAAAAATTTGCAATACAATAATATAGTTTCAGCATATTTTTAAAATGAAACCAAAGGTGTTCGACATGTTGCCAGCCTAGAAATTAGTAGTAATACGGTAGTACATTACTACTATTGTATTAGAAATAGTGGCGGCTGACATTCAAGTTCAACTTAAATCTAAATATAATTAATTTAATTTTAAGAAGCTATTTATTTCTACTGGTTACATGGTAGACAGTTTCAAGGTTCAAAGGTTTGGATGTTATAATTCAGTCGCTTGTTTTTAGAGTAATTTGGGGTAAATGGACCGCGAGCTGCGACAGTCAAAGCTTAACGGCTGAGAAAGGCGATAGGTACACCCGATTGGAAGGAAAATTATGTTCTTCGTAAAAACGTCTTTCTTCACGCTGAAGTATTAAAAATACTAGCGCTTTGCCCGTGGCTTTGCTCGCGTTTTCCGTGATAATACCCGTATAGGTTATTCCAGATCTAGGATGAGTTTGAATTTCTGTTCTCGGTCTGGGTGTGTGACCTTGTCTTTGTGTGTTGTCCATGGCATCCAAGACATAGAGAATTCTAGTGTGGGGCTATGAGTGTGAAGCGTTATTAAAAAATATATTTAATGGTTTTTGCGTGAAAGAGTAACTATCATCCATCCATCCTCACAAATTTTCGAATTTATATTTGTAGGATAGGATTAAACTTCGATCGCAGTGACTTTGACTACTGAACAACGGTTAAAGAGTTTGATAATAACGTAAACAGAGTGATACAGTAATTAATTGTTTTTAAATAGCGAAATATAATATGATAGAATCGATGTTTGTTTCCATACCACCCACCACATTACAATTTCAATGGCAGTTAGTATTTTTTACTTCTTATAAACGTTATTATGTATTGTAATATCACACACAAAGTAAAATTCTGTTGTAAAATCCTGGGCCTTCTCAAGTAGATATTACGAGTATCTGTCATAATACTATACTATATTGAAGTCAGGCTTTTGACAAAAAATAAGCTAAAAAAAAAAGAAAATGTGTGCAATTCACACGTGGTAGAAGTGAAACTTTCCAAAATTTTGGTTTCAAGTAATGATATGAAAAAGCAATAAATCGAATCTTAAAGCAATAAATCGAAGCGCCATCTATGAATACAACTTAGCACTTTTTAAAAATCTATCTAGCAATAAAACGAATGTTCTATCTTACTCCTCACGCCATCTATGAATACAACTTAGCATTTTTACTGTCTGTATAATCGACAGAATGAAAGAATGAAATTCTTATTTTTTGTTCATAAATTCTTTGAAAATATTTTAAAAGAGCATTTGAAAGTATTTACAAACAGTATAAAAATAAAACTAAAAAAAAATAAAACTAAAAAAAAAGAAATATTGTGGGACGCGAACCTGCGCATCAGGTATAATGTGTATCTACGTCCTGACCATTGAGCTACGGACAACTTAATTTGGATGACGAAATTAGCGGTTATATTATCTTACCTGTCGTTGCATCCGGTTTCAAATCACTAACGATTCTAAAGAAGTTTCACTTCAATAAAGTTTTTCCATCAGTGGCAAATATTATGTCCGTGCGATGACCTGTTCAGAATGTTTTGAAAGGGACTTCGTACGAAGCCAAACACTATTAATATTTTATAAGTATCATAGTGCAGCTTCTTATCATACCAAATCAAAGAGCTCGCTGCATCCAAAATTCTTCATACTTTTTTAAGAAAAAGAGGCTGTAATTTTGCTTCTTTTCAAAGTGTAGCAATAGCAGAGCTTACTGTCTGTTTAATTCTTAGGTCATTTTCAAGATATTTAAGTTTCAATTAAAAGTATTACTTTCTTGCCATGGTACTGTATGAGAATAGAAAGACGGATATAGAAATAGAAAGATAGAGAACAGAAGAAAATAGATACAAATACCTACCGTCAGTTTCTTAAAGGCTGAATGACTTAAAATCGTCAATCGGGTTGCTAAAAACACGATTAACTTTTCCCTAATAAACGTTTCAGTAACTCGATTTTTAATCGACATCAAAAAAGGAGGAGGTATTCAATTCGACTGTTTTTTGTGTTTGTTACCGCAGAACTTTCGACTGGATGAACCGAACTGGTCCCACTTAAACTTGAGCGAGATCTGACGAGTAGTACTTGAATGATCCCCTAATTTTGAAGTCAGTTATTTTTTGTTAAGAATTATATTGACACAGCTGTTAAGTTTACATACGTGTTAGTTGATTTTGATCAGTTTTTCAGAAAGTGGCGGTTAGTGTGTAGTAGTTAGTGTACTATAAAATTTCTTTACTTATGCTGAGGAGTTGTATTCTTAGTTTCTTTCATTCTTTTAAGCACCTAAAATCATTCTGAACAGCAACAGAAGCTAAAATTGACTTGCATAAATCAGTGACACCTTATCTTACCTAGTAGAATTCGAGTATTATCCTCGTAGATTCAAGTATTAAATCTATAATTAATAGATCCTATTGTCTCGGTCCCAAGAGGAACACCCCAACAATATGTGGCAATCAATGATAATTACAATTCAATTATATCCACTGTACTACCAGCGCAAACATTGCTAACAATATTAGCTCTCTATTAGGCTTGTAATAATTAGATGTAGCTCGAGTTATTGGTCAAAAATAGTTTTACAACCGTTTAAAAACCCTTTGAAGGCATAAGTTTAGTAGTGGTTCTTTGAAATGATTTCGCAGAAATTTGAATATTCGATACCGCACTCTACGCGAGATATGAAAATTTACCAGGCATGGTCAGCATGCAAAATAGTAACGTTTTCGTACACCAGTTGTTAATGTCACCTATCCACATTTTTATGAAGGTTGATTATAATTTTTAGATTAAGTAATCTATACTAATATTATAAAGAGGAATGATTTGATTGCTTGTTTGCATTGAATAGGCTCCGAAACTACTGAACCGATTTAAAAAATTCTTTCACTGTTGAGAAGCTACACTATCCCCGGGTGACATAGGCTATATTATATATATATATATCGGTGAGGCCATGAATCTCCAGTGAAAGTCCAGGGACGGACCTCTTTATTCTACAGCGCTTGTCTGATGCAGAGGCTGGCATACAAGAAATGTCATGTCATATTTAGATTAAGGAATTGTCAATAATGTAGGACAGATTAATATTGATGGCGTAGTGTTGAAGTACTTTGGAAAGTTTGGAATATTGATGTAAACGTTAAGAGAACTGGAAATATATCATGGTGCAAATTAAAAGGAATATCATTTCATAACCAACACCATAGAATGCCTCCTTCTGCTATATATATTTTTTACTGTTTTCCCGAAGCATGGTGAGGGCGATTTTCTAGTGATTGATAAATGTAATGATTTTTAAAACTAACTAAACCGAAATGGGACCTGGCCAGGTATCAATTAGGTATGGAAATATATTTTGTTCTTGGCTCTCGAATACAGAAAATATAGATATTTAATGCTTATCAATTACTTACTTTAAACGCTTCTCTTAAAAAAAACGCTTGTATATTAAATAAGTTCAATTTAATGACTTTCTTTATTTTTTTCTTGTTCTTAATTATATTTTTTACTAACAAAATTCGCATGATTTCCTTTATTATATATAACTTGTGCATTTTACACTATTTGGCGCAAATTATTCTCTACACTGTCTTTCTTTAACTTACAATTATATACCCTACATTCAGGTAAAGCTCTATATAGAGATGATTTGTAGCGACATGCGAACTCTACACTACATATTCTGTTACAATGGACCTGTTTGCTTCGCTCTACAAACAAAGTCGCTCAAGTTAAGTGTTTAATTTTAAATTGAGCTTTGTTAGCGTTTCTAATTTTATTATGAGGTGACAATGGAATTTCATTAACGTGGCTGAATTGTACCAACCAAACAAATAAAACTGGTTGGAAATAACGCTACACACTAGCCCCATATATAGCCCCATACTAGGATACCCTATGACGTGGGTGCCATAAACAATACACAAAGACAAGAACACACACTCAGGCCAACAACAGAAATTCAAACTCAACCAATGATATTTAAAAACTATAGATACGTCATGCCCTTTAAAATCAACCAAAAAATCTCTTTCGAAAAGAGCTACAACACATACACGTTTATCTTTTGTTTCACTACACCAATCACACTACAATAATACACGAAGGCATTGTAACGCTGTATGTCAAATCTCAAGCACTTCTGACAACAACAAAAGCGTGCCTATCGTCTAGTATTGACAGAGCGACTACGAGCACACGAGGTCAATTGACTGCTCTTACGATCTTTATCTTCGGCGCGCTAGTGACATATCTACCTCTTTTTTAAGTAAAAAAGAATAATAATGATATTATAAGTATAATATCATTGAACTCAACATTCAAATTTCCACCTCGCTGGGAATCGAACCCAGGAACCTACGGCGCAGCGGTCCAGCATGCTTGCCATTACGCCACACGGGTCGTAAAATAACAAATCATAATATTACAAAGTATTGCCAATAAACGTTTAACAGTAAAAAAGCATAACTTAAAAATTTTGAGATTCGTGCAGGGTGCGAACCCAACACTTTTGTAACAGAGCAATCTTCGAACCATATGCTATTCTGTCATCATAAAACATCATATTTAAAGACAGAAATAAAACACGAATGACAACTCAAATTGAATTAACGATGATTTCTCACCGACAGGGTTAAAGGTCAATATAACAAACCTTGTGCCCTTGCGGTAGAATTCTGATTACTTAAGCACTTCAGCCACAATGCGATGAAATTTCAATATTTATCTAGTGCTTCACTATCAGACGTGATAGAATTGTAATGACTATTATTTGCACATTTAGGTACTTATACCCAAGAATCTAATATCTACATCTAGAGGCCACGCTTTGAAGAAGTATTTGAAGACGGATCACGTGATATTCAATTAACAAATTCGACCAATCACAGGCCTGATTGACGTTGACTTCAAAACTCATAGGCCTCGTAGCTAATCGTATCGTTGGTCTGTGATGTTAAGAATACATTACAACCAAATCAGGAAAATCTAATCTATTTAGTTTATTTCTATTATTAGCCGTCAAACAAAAGTACAGATTTTGTCTTAAGACGAATAGACTGAATGTGCTTACAAGGTGTATAATTAAACCACACATTAATTATACAAGCTAACGCAAAGACAACAGCTATATTATAAAGACCCAAGTTACATTAAGCTATTATAAGCTTAAGTGTATGTTTACATTGCTAATAATTGGTTTTATTAAACACAGAGGCACACGGTCGACTTTGAGAGTAAATCTTTGTACTTTACTTCAAAGGTACATAGCACACTTAATACAAATATATATTAGACTATATTGACGACCCGCGTGGCGCAATGGTTACCATGCCAGATCTCCGCGCCAAGGGTCCTGGGTTCGATTCCCAGCGAGGCGCAAATTTGAATGATGAGTTTGAATTTCTGTTCTCGGTCTGGGTGTGAGTGTCCTTGTCTTGTGTGTTGTCCATGGCACCCACGACACAGGTAATCCTAGTGTGGGGCTGTGAGTGTGAGGCGTTATTATTATTATTTATTATTATACTGTTTATTGTAATACTAGTAGATATCCAGCGTGTTCCACTACGTTAATTTTTTTTCTGATGACAATGACAGTGTTGACGCGCCATCTTAACGCCATATTATCTTCAATTTGTTGTATGGGGAAAGTAGAAAATTTACTTTATCAAGTTTTAGTGGTGTCAATCATCTTCGGATTATTGCCTTTCAAATGAAACCATTTTGAGACATATCGGTTGGATGGTTTCAGAGTCTATAAAAGACATCCGTACAAACATTTTTTGTTTTTTATATTATACTAGGAAATTGCCCTCGCTTCGCTTCGGGAAAAATAGTAAAAAAATAAGGAACTTCGTTCCAATATATAATATAATAATATAGCCTATGTCACTCGGGGATAGTGTAGCTTTTCAACAGTGAAAGAATTTTTCAAACCGGTTCGGTAGTTTCGGAGCCTATTCAATGCAAACAAACAATCAAATCTTTCCTCTTTATTATATTAGTATAGATAAATAGATAGATTCTTCCTATACTCCATCTGAATACTATTACTACAAAACCGATAAATTTGTGTTCTTTATTAACTTATCCTTTATTATCTTTTACACAAAATGACCCACGGAGTTACGAAGCTATAAATTAATTTCATAATTTGACGACCCTGTAGTCTAGTTGGTAGCGACCCTGCCTGCACAGCGAGGGTCTCGGGTTCGATTCCCGGCCAGGGCAGATATTTATGTGATCGATAAATATTTGTATTCGGGTGCAGGGTGTTACTGTGATGTGTTATATGTGTCGTCCATGCCACCCGCGACACAGGTAAAAACCTACTGCGGGGCGGGGGTATGAGTGTGTAAGCGTTTATTTATTTATTTATAGATTCCAATTTATATCTGTCGTCGTATATTTAAAGGTAAAATGTAAGGGTACGATTCCACCAAAATAGTGTGCAGCACATTTGTTTACAAACATTTTGTGCAAAACTCCAGCATTGCACTTTAAGCTAGTATTGCGTTTAGCTGCTGTCTCCACCGGCAAGGCTGTGCGTAACTTTTGTAAACGCACAGTGTGGCACACTTGTGCACAAACATGTTCACTGAGAAGAGTTTTCCGTCTTCAGATGTTAAATATGGACGGGCTGGATAACGTAGTGCTTTGTGCTTCAGCTTGTGTTTTATTATTTAGTTTGCTTAAAAAGAAACGAAGAATAAAAGCAAGACTGAGTTCGTGAACAACAAGCGTGTACGCGTCGACACGAGTCCACTGCATACATGTGTGCGCGCACAAAAGTATACAGATGTGCGTGAACAATTTTAAATGTTCGCGCACAATTTGTTACTGTATGCCCGAGTGAGTCGACCAGCGTGAACATTTGTGTCGTACACTGTGCATCACAGTGCCGCACAGTTCAGCACACTGGTGGAATCAAGCCTTTAAAGTTTACAAATTCCGCAATTTTTTCTATTCATTAATATTTCATCATTAATACAATATTTCATTAATATTTCATTAATACATCATTAATATTTTTTCTATTCATTAATTATTTAATATATAAAATAAGTTAAATCTTAACTGTAAACCCGTCTGATAGTACTCTTAAATCGCGATAAAGCCGACTAATAGTAGAAGAGCTTATTCATTACTTTCTTTATGACTCTTACATACGCCAACGCAAGGAAACTATTCCACACCTTCATGATACGCGTAATGAATGACGAGGTAAACAACGTCGTCTTTAAACCGGAAGGATAACACTGAAAACATTTTAGACCAGTGCCGATAATTTTTGAAAACAAAAAAAATTATAGTAGGATGAAACCCATTGCAAAAGGAAGAAAGTATAGTAAAAATGAAAGGAAAAATAATTTACGGGCGATCTGAGGTCGGGAAGTGGGGGGTGAATTTTCGATTGAAAATTAGGGTGCTTTTTCGATATTAAGTCAAAGTAAGGTGAAAAAATAAATGTTTCAAATCAAAAAAATTACCGTATGTTTAGGACATAGAAAGGTAAGTTTTAACAAAATTTCGTGAAAAAAGAAATATTTTTGTAAAAGATAAAAATGAAAAACCAAAAACTTGCTTATTTGAATTTTTCACATAAATTTTGAGGTTATGTAAAAAAGAGTAAATACAAAAGTTGTTGATCTTTTTATTACCTACAACTTTGCCATTTAACTTTTTTCCATAGGACTTGTAGTTTTGCTGGAAATTGAGATAAACCGTTTTTTACCCTTAAATCCACCCTCCCCCCCATTTCCCGACCTCAAATCGCCCGTAAATTATTTTTCCTTTAATTATCTATTACTTTTTATCTTATTACTATTAAGTATCGGCACAGGCCTATTTATGGTGAAGTATTGCAGAATCTACTTACCTTCTTTACCTATCGATCGCTTATTTTATACAAATTCAATAAGGATTTTCACTGTCATTTCTTACTTTAATATCTCAGTCACTTCAAATGATTTCGCGATTTGAATCCTACAACGCTATGAATGAGATTTGAATAGTATTTTGATGTACAGTCACAAAAACACTAATCTTTCGTCTTACATTGAAACGTAAGAAGAATATTAAACCCTAGTGAGCAAAGAAAACGATTTTCCAAAACAATTTTGCGGTCATTGCTCCTTACGGTCCGGCAAATTTAGTACTTTATATTCAAAAGCTGGACTGTATTTTTTACGTAAGTGTGTTTTTAGGGTTTTGTGTGTTGACTGTGTACACTAGGTATAACATACGACGTAAAGGAAAAATGGAATGATATATTGTTTTAAACTGAGCTTTTGTAAATCATAATGTTTTTATCATTACCATGTTTCCATTTATATACAGCTTGGTTATAGATTTAAGGCTTTCTGTCCATGTAGACGATCACACACACACGTCATATGCACGCTGTCTTCAATTTGTACCCTAAGTGGAAAAAAGGCATAAGGTGAAAATTGCAATTTTACAGGAGAGCAAAAAAACTGTTAAAATATCAGTAAGTAGTCAAAGGAATTTACATTACCATTTCTTGCACAAAACCGTCAATATTAATGATAAAAATTTGAAAAAAATTGAACATATGCAGCTTTTGTTCCTCTTTCCAATCATATTAATAACTAAAATTCAAAGTAACATGACTTATGCTTTTTAAACGCTTTTATTTAGCTTCACTTCGGAGCATCAAAGCATCAAATCTTCAATATTATGATCAAAATGCTACTCTATTTACACGGCAATAAGGTTATTAAACGCTTTTATATTTAGCTTCACTTCGGAGGATCAAAGGATCAAATCTTGTAACGTTAATTTGAATGACTTCCCTTTAATGAAAATTGATGAAATTTGGCAGACATGTGTATTTCCGATGACAATACACGAAAATCATATTTTAAACTAATTTTCATTGTTTATTTGTTGTTAAATTAAAAAAAACGATTTTCAGACTTTAGACGCATAATTCTCTATGTTCTATTTTACGTAGAGACTTGAAATTTTCACAACTTGTAGCTAATTTTATAAACTAAACATTGAAATAAAAGCGTTTAAAAAAAAATTTTTTTTGGATTCAACTTATTTTTTCACTGAGGGTGCGAATTGTCGCTCGCTTGTAGCTTGCGTGCATCCTGCATATATTAAGCGCATATTTTTTGCGAACATTATAATGCACAGGTGGAAGTCACCAGCTTGAAAACTGTTGATGGTAAACAAAATTATGCCAAGGCCGGCCAATTACATGTCAGACAAAACAATCTCCAATCGACGCGTAAAAAGTCCTTGAACTGATACCATTACAATTTTCACTACGTCTAAATCCCGTCTGGTCTAAAACCGTACAAATGCAATTGCGCAATTCTCTCTGTTATTCGTAACGAAATTGATGCGATAATCGCATGCAATGAAGAACAGAGTGAGTGTTATCGCTTGTATTGCTCCGCCCACACATTGGCCGCATATTCCACTTTCTCTAACCGTGTCAATTGGTGAGCGAAAATGGCCGGTCCGGAGCCAAGCTGCCGCGTGAATTTTTTTATCAAATTTTCCGCTTCGCTGGTAAATTAGGCCGTCCGCATATTTGCAACTTTGACACTGCAAATAGTTAAATATCTTGTTTGGATGACTAAACGTTTTTGTACTTGTTAGTATGACCGTGAAACTAAGTCTTATTAACTACTGAATAGAAATGATTACATACCCAGTTATAAAATTACTGCGCTAAATTATTGCGCTAGTTAGTTTGAAATTTTTTTCGGAGAGTTCATTAGACCATACTGAAAATCATCTGAATGATTGCCAAAGTAGACCAGCTTGGCGATTGGCTTACCTCAAAGCCTTTATTAATTACTCAGCTGGTTGGCAATAAATTGATTATTGTTATGAAAATAATTATAAGAAAAACCAATTAGCCACTCTGTGTTAAGTTGTCACCGTCACCATTACCGCCACCGTCAATGACATCAGTAACACCAAAAGAATCATTACTAATTGTCTGGTTGCTGGCAAAACAAGCGACTGAAACACGTAAAAAACCCGGTTGATATTAGAAAAAAACTAGTCCCAACATGCAATAGTACAGCTGGGATTAAACTGTGTTAAATGTCTCCTCTAATATGATGCGGGATGAGTCATTAAAATTAATATAAAATGCTAATCAAACGTGTGCTGCTAACCTTGTTGCGAGCTGTAAATTACATTTTTCCGGAGCGATATTTTGCAATTTACCCACTCAAATGTTAAAATGTATAAAGTTATATTTTAGAAGTAGGTAAATATATATTCAGAATCTGGATTCAGAAGGCTCAGGACTGGTCAGAGTGGCGCCAGTTAGGGGAGGCCTATGTCCAGCAGTGGACCTCCAAGGGCTAATGGATGAATGGATTATATTTATTTGCCTTGCCTGGTACGCTTTTTTGCATACTTCACCAAACTTAATTCTCCAAGGCAAGTATAATAATATCTAACATAAAGGTAAATAAATAAAAATAATGATGCGAGCGGAATTCAAATTGAAGCGCCCTTTAGAGACCATTACAAAACAATAGGCCTTAGTTAGTACCTCACAGGAACCATAACACTACGAGTACATCACTATTATTTCCGTCCGAGCGAATTCAAAACCCGGACTTTACGACCTGGCCCTTATTATACTCTACTCAGTATGCAAATTAGCGGATGGGAATAGAGAGCTCAGTTTAGTGTTTCGAGCTTTTGATGAATTACAGAACCTAGCTTAACATTTTACAGTTGAACGTTTTTAGGTATATCGTGATCATCAGAAAAAATATATGTAGATATTTTTTTGTCCGTCCGGGTGTCTCCATCATGCAGTACTGTATGTGTATGTGCTTTTTTATTTTATTTTTATTTTATGAAAAATTTATTTTTTTTCTCTTAAAGAAACACTTTTCGCATGTCTTTACAAAATATTAAGTATAAAGTGTAGAATCTTGTATTATATTTCACAATAGGAACATTCAAAAATAAACCCAAAACTTGAAAAAAATATTTCCATATCTTAGTGATTTTCATTATTCCATATATTTTAATTAGTTAAAATGCGTTTTTAGGTTACTGAGAAAAGATCAAATTGAAAATAAGTCGCAATTATTTTCGCTCTTTTACAAAATGAAATAAAAATCTTTATTTTGAACCACTTTTTTGTTGAATTCTCTGAAATTAGGTAAGCTCGTATCATAGGGGTTAGAAAATGACCTCAATTAAAAAGTTTCCGATCTTGTTTAGGCCGAAAGTTCCCTCCTTCGTGTAGGTAAGCATTTAGAAAGCGAAGAAACCCTTATAGTCCAATAAGGTACAGTGTATACCAAGATTCCGTTTGCTGTAAGTAAGCTTAAAGTAAAATAACCAACAGAGCAATATTGCCCAAATTAAATTGTATCTTTAATTAAATAATATTGGTTCATATTTCTTTCAAAGTTATTTTGTTTCTGTTCTTACGAATATAATTATATAGAGTATATAGATATCATTTTTCAACGGTAAGAAGCATTACAGTCATGTATAACATGGTCTGAACCGTATTTAAATAAGGACTATTATGACAAGAAGAAAAAGCGTTCAAAGACATGTGTCGATCCCAAGGAATCGGTTGTTTGCTATACCTAGATATCAGTCGTTGTACCAAGTCGGAGGTTTTCGGGTAATATAAAAACTACATACACATGGGTTGACTGTAGAGCGTCATTAATTGGTTGAAGCCGCCAACTACTTTTACTAATTTTGTGAAGTCTGAATGGATCGAATCGACTTACGAGAGTTTGTACTGCATCTCGTTACAGCGTAATCAGAATGCAAATTAGGAAATTGAAACAGAGAGTGGAACGCGATGCGATGGCCCGTAAAACTAATTATAATAACGGAGTAACTTAACTTCAGATCAATGGCGGTACAGCCATACAAGCCAAAAAACCCAGCTTACTATCATTGCTTTATTATCATCACTCTGCAGCTGTTAACACCCATATTATTTGTTGGTAAATATTATACGTATGGAATGGAGTGTTCTGTGTTGTCGGGCAAAAAATCCCGAGATCCTGGGTTGTACGACACAACTGGACTTGCCTTGTTCTGACGGCCTAGGCACGCCACTGCTTTTGATGTTGTAAAAACTTAATCATTACAAGATTTTATTTAATTTTACCTGGGTCTGAAATTAAATCCCGGTGTTCTGGCTGGGAAAATTCGAAAATATCATTAAATTACAATATTATTTAGGTTTTAGTAATCGTCAATGTTCGCGCCAATAATGGCATTACTCTGTGGATGCATTTGCCTGCTCCCGCTGTTCCCGCCAAAATTATTATATCTTCTATGAAAGCGCGGCAATCCATTCCTTCTCTATTTAATTTCCTATCCTCCCTCTCTTTCTGGCAAGCGCACTCTTATATAGCGGATTCACTCGCACACCGCCGAGGTTTAGACAGTCGTAAAGAAGTCTCCCGCCGAAATCGAATGCAACTCGCGCTCATTATTGAATATAATGAACTAATCCGCATATTATCTAAAAACCGCATCACCGCCGCCGCCGCGCCCGCTAAATAACTCTCATAAAGCAAGTTATATTACTGTGAAGTGTAATAGTAAACCTAAACCATACAAATACGGCATAATAACCAATAAGAAGTCAAGAAGAAAGAAGATTGGAGACATTGAAGCAGCCGCCTAGCCGTTGGTGCTAATACGAGTACCAGTCGAGTCCTGCAACCAGGTTAGTGTGCTTGCCAACCCTCCAAATAACCCTTGACTTTCTTCCTTCAACGCATACTACAGTCCACTATATAAAACGCCCGCATGAACCAGTAGCAGTCTTTAAAGTCTGCATCGCATTCACACCAAAAGTTTTTGGTCACTTCGAGCCGTATAAAATTGGTCATCAACCGGATTCATATCCTATTATATTTCTATTACTTTTTTGCAAATAAATTTATGTGTGTAGTATATTCCGCTCGCATTACATACACCGCCTACTATACATATTTATTTAATTGCATTTGCAAAACGCACCGCACCGCTTTTACTATTGTACTTCATTGTTGTGTAACTTTCTATATCTAATATCGAAAAATTATACTTAAACGCATTCCATATTCCGCATTTATTAATACACCATTTTTGTATTTACGACAAATCGTATTAAGTACAACTCATTCATTGCTCGCATAATATTTTTGTACTTATACTCGCATAATTTTTATTAACGCGTAACTTAACTTTGTTCACAAAATGACTACTAAAGCCAAATATCATGATGCTAAGACGATTTCAGACGACGAAATTAGTTTAAAAATATTAATCGCTAAACGTAATTCCATATTTTCACGCATGCAATCAATCTATGATTTGTCAATCAGTGCATTGGACGCTGACTCGCAGAATTCTTTGCTTAGTACCGCGGCTGACCTTGAATACTTACGCGATGAGTTCAAGGACACTTTGGAAGAATTTAATATTAAGAATTTAAGGGTAAATCCAGACGCGGAAATAGATTTCCAACCTTTAAATTCTTTTCATGACTTGTACAGCCGCGTTAAAAGTAAAGTTTCAAAATTATCCGCTCCGCATTCATCCTTGAATTTAGATAACAATAATTTACCCGCTAAGTTTAAGCCCTCGCTCCCGCCTATGGAATTATTAACTTTTAATGGAGACATACGACACTGGTCTATGTTCTACCAACAATTTAAAACGCTAGTCCATGAAAACCATCAGTTAACAGACGCTGAACGTGTGTACTATTTAGTCAGTAAGTTATCAGACAAGGCATTATCTGTCTGCGCAGGCCTTATGCCTACAGCTGAAAACTATTCAGTGATCTGGAACGCACTTATCCACAGATACAATGACGAGCGTGCACTCGCTACTACTTACATAAATCAGCTGTTAGAAATAAAAAATGTTAACGCTAATACGCCCGCTGGTTATCATAAATTTATGGACAAGTTCGACGCTTCTATTAATGCTCTTAAGCAACTTAAAATTGATGACATATCTGATTTTCTCTTTTTAAATATAGCGCTTAGAAAATTAGATAGCGAAACTGTAAAAGCCTTTGAAATGTCGTGCCGCAAAGTTAACATACCAAGATATTCTGACTTAATTCAATTTTTATTCGAGCAAAATAGGGCTTTGTGCCATACACTTCCCTCACCGCATACATCGTCTGGAGATAATAATAATAAAACTAGTATTAAGTTTATTCCCGCACCTAATAAATTTGTTAGTAAAACATTTATTAACACCGACTCATCGCGTTCATGCATTCTATGCAAGTCTAATGAGCATGATCATTTATATGTCTGTCCGCATTTCTTAAAACTCACTACTCACGATAAATATAATTTTATAAAACAAAATAAATGTTGTACTAATTGTTTAAGTAATAAACACGCATTATCGGTGTGTAAATCGCAACGCAAATGTAAACATTGCTCCCGCTCGCATCATACTTTACTTCATATTTTCAATAATAATAATACAAATAAATTCGATTCATCGCTCATTAAAAATACGCAAAATTCATTTAACCGCTCTCGTTCTGATAACGACGCTCCGCACAATACTAATAAAGTCGAAGATTCTACGGTACGAAATATTTCGTCTCGCCCGCATTTCTTTAGCAACCCTTCACGCGATACCAATAAGGTCGATTTTTCTTCGACAGATAAGCAAGAGGGACAAAACGCGTCTTCGTCTTGTAATGTGTCGCGCGAATTATTAAATAAGCCTCATTGTTTTACGACATTATTAGGAACCGCGAAAGTTAAAATAGTAAATAAATATGGCCACAAACATTTTCTTCGTTGTTTAGTGGACCCAGGCTCACAAAGTGATTATATAACAAAGGATTGTTGCAAACGCTTATCTTTACCGATTTCTAATAAAACTCCCTTCAATAAAGTACACGGAATCGGTGGAATATCGCAAAGGATTTTAGGTGTCACTTCCTTACAGTTTACATCCCGCTTTGATGATAATAAGATGTATCAAATTAAACCGCTAGTAGTACCCACATTAACGGGTCAATTACCAGAATCAGCCATAGATATTTCTAAAATAAATTTCATAGATAAAATACGCTTAGCCGACGATTCATTTCACCAGCCTGGTGATATTGACGTCTTATTAGGAGTCAACACTTATTTAAAAATTTTATTAACTGATAAAATAATTAGTTCGCAATCTCCTAGTGCCATTGAAACCTCACTCGGTTATATTATTTTAGGAGAAGCGGAGACTGAAAACAACTCTGGCCGCATCGGTGGTCCAGAGATACATTTGTATAGACAACCTCGCATCCTCCGCACCCTGTGTTGACATCGCCGTCGACATAGCCACTCAGCTGATTCAAATGTTCCATCGTGGTAGATTTGAGTTAGTTAAGTGGACAAGTAATAGTTCAGAACTATTACAACATATTCCCGCAACGCATCGTCAACTGGAAACCGTTTCCTTTGATGACAATAATATTTTTAAAATATTATCGCTTCGTTGGCATCAAGCTAACGATAGTTTTTGTTTTCTCGTGTCCCCGCCGCCGCTCGCATGCACTAAACGTGCAATCTTATCCGCAACCGCTCGTTTGTACGATGTTTTAGGATTAGTTGGTCCAGTTATTCTCTTCGCTAAACTTTTAATCAAAGCCTTATGGATTCTCAAACTTGATTGGGACCAGACTCCGCCCGCAGATGTTGTCAAAACGTGGCAACACTATATTTCAGAGCTACCTCTGATAGCGCGCTTACAGTTCTCACGCCATATGAGAATTGATAAAAACTCGCAAATTTCGCTACTCGCGTTCGCTGATGCCAGTGGAAAGGCATACGGCTGCGTGATATACTCGCACGTAGTTAATGGTGACGACCCACCGGTAGTCACGCTGCTCTGTTCCAAGTCCAGGGTGTCTCCCTTAAAAACGGTTACGCTGCCTAGACTCGAGTTATGCGCCTTAGTGTTACTCGCTAAATTAGTAAGTACCGTTTATGATACGCTATCCGCGAGACATCCGATTGATAAAATTTACGCGTTCTCGGATTCTGAAGTCGCACTCTGTTGGGCGTGCTCTTCACCGCACCGATTTAACACCTTCGTTGCTAACCGTATTTCGCAGATACAGTCTTCTTTATCATCTGATCAATTTTATCATATCGCAGGATCAGAAAACCCCGCTGACCATATTTCCCGCGGACTATTACCGTCGCAAATAATAAATTGTGATCTTTGGCTCAATGGTCCCGCGTGGATTACACTACCTAGTAGTGAGTGGCCAATAAAACAGTTATCTTCTCATTCTACAAATTTACCAGAACAAAAAACTGTTTCTCATACCGTTAGCAATACTCAAGAACATCCTCTTATCACGCTTAGTTTGAAATTTTCAAAATGGAGTAAGTATATCCGTTCGGTAGCTTACGTATTAAAATTTATAAATAAATTACCACGCAATAAAACGATAACCGTTTCTGACTTGGAACACGCTGAAACTATCATAATGAAAGTCGTACAAAATATCGCTTTTTCTGAAGACATAAAAAATATACAGAAGGGCTTACCTTGCTCTTCCGCATTACGTAAATTATACCCTTTTGTCGCGGACGATCTACTCCGTGTGGGTGGACGTCTACAATATTCGTCATTGTCACAATCGCACAAGCATCCAATATTGTTACCGAAGAATGGGCATATTATAGACCTTTTGATTGATCATTATCATTATAAAAACTTTCATGTTGGCCCGCAGTTCTTACTCGCTGCTCTACGCGAAAAATATTGGATACTTTCCGCACGTCGCATAGTCAGATCTCGCGTTCACAAGCGCAACGTTCGCTTTCGGCACAAACGCATAGCGACAACGCAACTAATTTTATTGCCTCGCGTTCGTACTTAAACGAAATACATACATTTTTACAATCTGACGTTTATTTTAAATTATTTAATCAGGTCCTTACTGATAACCGCATTACTTGGAAACTCAATCCGCCAAATGTGCCTCATAATAATAAGAGCGGAATTTGGGAGTCCAATATAAAAGTAGTTAAAAACGCATTTATTTCGCGTAATAGGCAAGCAAATTCTTACATACGAGGAGCTGCTTACTGTCCTTATTCAGATCGAGTGTATCTTAAACTCGCGCCCGATCTATGTGTTAAGTAGCGATCCATCGGAACCTACTGCACTTACACCCGCACATTTCCTTGCATTAAAACCGCTTGAACATTTACCCGCCGCGGATCTAAGTAAAGAACGCACTCATCTATTATCACGCTTTTCTTTACTTGATTCTCTAATTCAGTCGTTCTGGAAACGTTTTAGATCTGAATATTTACACACCCTTCAAACGAGGGAAAAATGGAACAAACATTCCACGCCTGTTTCAGTGGGAACAATCGTTCTCATTGACATGGATAACATTCCACCGCTACAGTGGCCGCTAGGTGTTGTCACTGAACTGTTACCCGGTAGAGACGGTGTGGTGCGCGTTGCACCAGTGAAAACTAAGAGTTCTACTCTGCAACGCCCAGTCGTTAGACTGTGCCCTCTACCCACACAATAACTCGCACCTTAACCTTATATATATTTTAAATATTATATATTATTTTAGATACTTTTAAGTTTATAATATCACGCTATTTTTAGTAAAGTATTTATATCGCACCGCTTTTCCGCAATCGCATCATTCTTATTTCATGATATTGACTCCGCTATATATATTTATGTTTATATACATCTTTATTTGCCGGTTGAGGAGACCTCAAGGCCGGGGGGATGTTCGCGCCAATAATGGCATTACTCTGTGGATGCATTTGCCTGCTCCCGCTGTTCCCGCCAAAATTATTATATCTTCTATGAAAGCGCGGCAATCCATTCCTTCTCTATTTAATTTCCTATCCTCCCTCTCTTTCTGGCAAGCGCACTCTTATATAGCGGATTCACTCGCACACCGCCGAGGTTTAGACAGTCGTAAAGAAGTCTCCCGCCGAAATCGAATGCAACTCGCGCTCATTATTGAATATAATGAACTAATCCGCATATTATCTAAAAACCGCATCACCGCCGCCGCCGCGCCCGCTAAATAACTCTCATAAAGCAAGTTATATTACTGTGAAGTGTAATAGTAAACCTAAACCATACAAATACGGCATAATAACCAATAAGAAGTCAAGAAGAAAGAAGATTGGAGACATTGAAGCAGCCGCCTAGCCGTTGGTGCTAATACGAGTACCAGTCGAGTCCTGCAACCAGGTTAGTGTGCTTGCCAACCCTCCAAATAACCCTTGACTTTCTTCCTTCAACGCATACTACAGTCCACTATATAAAACGCCCGCATGAACCAGTAGCAGTCTTTAAAGTCTGCATCGCATTCACACCAGTCAATAATTTAATAATTAATAATTTTAATATGTCATGTAATAGGAAGTGATGTAAAAATGTAAAAATAGTAGCTAAGCGTAACATATCTATGAAGAGATTTTAGGAAGTGATTGTCTAACAATGGAACACAGTCCGATTTTACGGGATTTAGAGCGCGTGAATGAGATACGGTCGTGTTTTACGAGACGCGCCGAGATTTTTACGAGAACTTGCTTGGAGGGCTTGTAAATCATTGTACACTAGAGGAATGGAGCATTGAAATAGTTCTATAACTGTGTTTATTTTCGGTTACATAGTTGTAAATGCTTCTAGATATTCTTGTCGCATTCCATACTTCTAGATCTTCTTGTCATATTCCATGTTATAAGGATTGTGTCTTCTATGAAATATTATGTAAATTTTATATGGAAATAGCTGACAAACGACCAAGCGACCTATCTGATGGTAAGAGGCCAGCGTCACCCATGGACATCAGTAACCCCATAGGTATCACGGATGCGTTGCCAATCAAAAAGGAATAGGGAAGATAGATATTTTTTTGTGATTGTAGCCATTATTTATAATCACAACTTTCCCACACAGGATGTGAACGCTAGAGGCACATGGTTCCTTATCGTTTGGTTCATGTATTTTGTATTCTTATATCGATAAAGCAAGGAGTTTACCTGATTTATGTCTACCGTAATGCTATAAATCAAATCATAATTCATATTACTTAGCCTCCCATACGTTACCCGTAATGAATGCTCCATATGAAATGAAATACATTCAGCACTAGACCTAATGTTCGTTTTTGTCTTCATTATTGCCTCTAAGCGTTCATGGAATGGATATGTGGCACGCAACATTTTTCCTGGGTTTTCCTTGTTTTTTATACTATGATAAATTCGGTTAAAACGGAATTTTAAAATGCATAAGACTATTACTCACTTCACTAATAGTTATACCAATCCGCACTTTAATTCCAATCCGCAATGGAGAAGCGTGGTCGAGTATAAGGCCTAGGCCTCTTCAGGTGAAGAGAACCAATGTCAGTAGTGGAGCGTTAATGGGTTCAATTCAGGACTACTATTGGTTTTTTGCCAAGTGAAAGTTTAAGATTATTTTATTTGAGAAAAAAGCATTAAATAATTTTCTTCCTGTGCATAATAATATGACATGTCGTGGTATGTCTCAGGTTTTGGTCACAGGTTCTGGAAAATATTGAGAAAAAATATTTTTTGACGGTTTTATTGATTTTATTCCCGTTATTGCATTTTCCATTATTGCAATCGGTTCAAAATAAAAACACGTAAATTTGAAAGGTACCGTTCAAAAATTTTTCGAGTCTGGATATTAAACTATTGGTTTCCCGAAGCGAAACGAGGGCAAATACTGTGGCTTATTCCTAGAAAAGCGCGAGTTACAAGTTCTCAGATTTCAATTATGTCCGAAACAAAGCTGAAAAACATACTGCAGATAAAATCTCAGTAATTCACTTGATGCCATATAAAATCGGATGTATCCATGGATTTCTCCGATACAAAAAGGCAGGGTTTTATATTTTTTGATTTTCAGAGCATTTCTCAGAATATATTTTTTTATGGTTGGAATTTTTTTATTTACTATAGGGTGTTCTGTAAATGCAAGATTTGGATTTAATACCATGTGCATGATAAGTTCACAGTTTTACAGCTGATAGTTTACCGTTAGTTAAAATGGAGATGTTAAAATCATTAACTTTCATTGTTGAACAATATTTTAAATTTAATGAAAATTTAATTACCAGAGTTTGCTTGTTTTGAACAGAATATGGCAAATATTGATTGGATTATACTGATTGAACCACACTTCTTTGACCTTTATGTGCTATTCCATTATTTAACCCTATTCTCTGTGCTTAATATTTAAAAAGAAAACTCAGAATTCTAACTAATTCAACTCTTGCGTAACTATTATACAAGGGGTAAACTGAGCATTACAAATCTATTCAAAATCTAAGCCTTATCATGGGCTACCTTCGCGAACTCACAATAGAAAATTCACGGTCGGTACGGCAAGTAAGTTTAATGGAACGGAAAAAATTTCGAGCGAAAAATCAGCCAATAAAAGGTTGAATTACCTAATAATTGTGGCTTGCAAGACGTTTAAGTGCTTCTCAAGGATACCTTTTTCGATTATAATAATAGTTTAATACAGTAGAGCCTCGATAATCCGTACTCAAGCTAATCCGAACGCCGCTGTAATCCGAACTGCTGACTGTATATTTCTCTCTCTTACCATTGGGCTGATGAAAATGACTTGTCCTTATCCGAAAAGATGATGCTGCGTAATTTGAGGGATAAAGCCTTTTTTTGGTCAATAAACAGAACCCGCCAAACTAAAATTGATGACTTTATGAATAAGTAACGTTTTCTGTTGTTTAAATATGTATGTTTAATAACCTCAATAAATAAATTTTGTCAAAATATACTTGCATTTTTTTAACATACTATAATCCGAACGCTTCCTGAGTCCGAACAGGGGTTATTTTTTTGTAGTTCGGATTATCGAGGCTCTACTGTAGTTCACTGGACTATATCATTATAACTAGCTTTTACCCGCGGCTTCGCCCGCGTGTTCAAAGGGAACTAACAATGAGTTGTTTAACATGCTTGTCACATTACTCCTATGTCAATAAGCAACAGTTCAATAATTTAAAAGGTACTTAGAGGAACGAACTGTAAAACCTATGACCTTCTTCAACCTTCCAACTATAAATATAAAGTTATAGACTTATACATATTATATTGAAATATATTTTTATACATATTGTGTTAAATTTATATCAATCCATAGATCCGTCACGAAGTTAAAGAAGGACCAACATATTGTTTCTTTTAGTATAGAATGATTCAAATATGCATCATAATGGATCTTCTCCATAATGGATGTTTTACCGTAGTAAAAAGTAGCCTACGTTAGTCTCCAGCCTCCTAACTAACTTCATACAAAAAATCATACCATAACATCGCTCCGTTACGACGTGAAAGAGATGAAAGAGAGGACAAAAACAAACGAACAAACACACTTTCACATTTATAATATTAGTATGGAGTATGGATTATCAACTATTACAAAATTTTGCTTCACATTGGAAAATATACTACGTTTTGCGGAGAAAGTCAAAAGGTTGTTGCTGTTGTTGTTGTTTTATGTATTTCACTTTTACTTTTACTTTCACAATTATTTCCATCAGAGTATCTACACACACGCTGTTCGAGTGTGTGAAGCTGGCCATACACGATCAAGTATACTTGTTAAATTTGCAGCGGACTTGTTGCGGCATCCAGTAAACTTGACGGTATATGGCAATCTGACTATATATGTAGACTATCTCATGCAAACTGGATGTCGCATCAATTCAAACTGCAAACTTGACAAGTATACTTGATTATGTATGGCCAGCTTTACGTACCCATTGTTACCGATAGTTGTTACCGGAACCAGAGATATGAGTGAAACAAAAATCCACTAAAAAAGTCTCAAATGGTTCTCTATAATATAATTATGTACCTTGTGTGTTATAAAGCTAGTTCGGACGTAAGGTCAGATATCGAATTTGTTAAGTCGAGCATCCGTCCCTAACCGCGATAATGAGGGAGTCGGTTTTCACAATGAGGGTTCGTTTTGATCTTCGTTAAGTCTATTTTCTCAGTAGTGATGTAACCTTTGATGTATTTAATGTGCTTTTTAACCCCCGATCAAAAAGAGGGTTTTTATAAGTTTAACGTGTGTGTGTCTGTGGCATCGTAGCTCCTAAATTAATGGACCAATTATAATGTTGTTTTTATTTTTTGTGTGATGTGTTGACGTGATCGAGATGGTTCTTTGCTACAACTCTGATGGTTCTTTTGCGCACTACAATTTATGAAGATCTGTTCAGGCGTTTCTAGGTACTAAATGTCAGGCTTTTTTAAATTAAAAAAACTTATAGTTGTCTTTATACTAGATGTGGATTATTCATATGATAAATCACACGAGGATGTATAACGATGGATGTGTCTTCAAATTTGAATTTGTATTTTTGAAGACAAATGAGCAAATTTTCAATTGAAAATATTATTGTTACAATAAAATTGTATATTGAAAATTTTAATACGCCAGAAGGTTCATACGTATTATCTTAATTGTATATTTCTGTGTTAAAGAATTTTAAAAGGGTAGCAAACTATACTTAACTCATGCATAACATTTTGCTAGGACCCTCCAGATATTAACTAAGTTTAGCGAAGTAATTTCGCGACCGCGGAATGGCTAGGCGAAGCTAAAAGCAAGAGGGCGCCTTTGCATAAAATGTAGAATAGTCATCTATTTTAGGACGTAAGATCTTGGTACCCCTTTTGAGATATTTCTGGATATTTTATGCTTGCTAAGTAGAATTTGTCTTTCTATTTTAATGGAAATTGTTAATGGAATATTAGTGTAACTTATGGTTACATGAAAAAAAACATGGGTAATACGTTTTGTCACATTTTGGCTAGAGATAAATGAATTTGAAACAATCATAAATATTGTTAGCTGCGTTCGAACCATGTTAATGGATTTTATATTGAAAACCTCTCATGCAAGCTTTCAAAGTGATATGCAGCTGAATTACCTTTGCATTAGCATTCGCGGTTTGGGTTACTAGTGATTAGAACTACATTTAATGTGGATCGGGTAATCTTTGAAATTAATTTGGCACTATAAGGTTTTGGTATTTCGGTCTATTGTTATTCTGAAATAGTAAATTTTTACATTAAAGTAATTTATAATAACGTACTTATCGTAGTTACATTATGTCTGTACATAGCAGATATTTAGTAAAAATAAACATGATAGTTACGTTTTTATAGCAGAAGAAGCCAAACGGGTCTTTTTAGAATTTTTGTCTGTCTGTTTTGCTCACGAATCGTTTAATCTACTAGACCACATTGGATGCGGTTTTCACCATTTAATTGCTGGACTTCTATCTTAAGAATTGGTGTATGTTCCATCTTGATATTTGCTTAAAACCCCAGATGGTAATAATTTCAACATTGAACGTATACCTACGAAGTTGTTGACAAAAGCTAGTGTTCATAATTAGAAACGTTTTTCCGCTATTTGCGTGACTGAAATATAATTCAATCTAAAATTTGTGTGCAAAATTGTATTCATTGTAATGAGATTCATTTCATTTTATAGTCTTTTGTGGGTGTAAAAGTAAATTAAATAAATGATTCAATTGTGGGTTTGTTTAATTGAGTGAACTACAGAATAAATTACACGGTCAATTTGATCTGTAATTCAGTGCCTCAATACAAAAATCTTGTGACAAATAACCTTAATTTACTGGTGAACTACTTTACTTAATTACTTTTAATATTACTTCGTTCAAAGAGATTTGAGAAATGATTAAACCAACCCTACTCTATTGAACGATAGATAGATAGAAGGTATTATTTAGACCTCAGACCTGGTATATAGTAAATGGTACTCATGGACATTATACATTAGATATCAGTCTCAAACACAGACAATAAAATAAATTATTATATTACCGCATGACAATACAAGAGCTAACATTATCAGGCGTTACTTTGCGGAAATCCATTATTCTGTGATTATTATTAAGTTTACTTTGAAACAATCGGCGATTAAGAAGTATGATTGTGAAGAGTTTAAGATTTCCTCTTCAGAGGGAGGAAGCTGCCACGCATGTCTTAAAGTCTATTTTGTACAATCAGACACGTTAACCACGGGTTGTTGCAAAGTAGACTAATATTACTAACTTAATATAGCTGCTTTCTGACACTAATTTAATTTAAAATATCCGTTTAATAGTTATATTAGAGAACATTTTGTTCGAAGCATGGCCGACGTCTTTGACAGGAGATGTTTCGATAAAATGTAACAAAGGTTTCATTCAGTTTCATTATCAGTAGTTTAGTATCAGTCCACTGGGTCTAAATATCATTGTTCGTAGGATCTGAGCTGCCCTCTAGAGGCTTGACGGGCAATGTGCTCTGTGTTAAAATTAATCTGTTGTCCAGTGAACATTTAGAAGGTATTGTAACACAATTAACGTGATTAAGCTATCTGAGACTAAATAATCTTAAGTAAGATCAAGGGGAAATTTGATTTCTTTGAAATGAAACAAGTGAAAATTATTTATATATTGAAATATTTTTTAATAATTAAACAGAAAGGTATCTAGTTTAGTTTTGAAGGAAGACAATACAAAGAGTTTGAAAATATAAACGAGTGTAGTTGTAACCTGATAAAACATCTGCCCGTGTAACTTTACTTACTTAAATAACAATTTTCGGGGCCAAATTAAGGAACGAGAGAATGCTTTGGACAACCGCGATTTGGGTTGACCTACTTAACATAAAATCTTGTGTAATAATGTAAAGTATTAAGATAACAATTAACAAGAGTTGTATAGAGTAAAAGTTTTTCAAGGGATAGAGATTGAAGGAAGGAAAGATTATAATACCTATAGCCCTTTATATTATACATAATTATATATGTAAAACAATGGGATTTGCGGTGTATATGACTAGAAACGGCTGAACTGTTTTCGATGCGGTTTTTAATTATGTAAATTAGCTTAGCATGACATTTAGTGTTTATATTACTTCAATTATTTGCGAAAAAATAAATATATTTCAATACAAAAAGAATATTGTCAATATCTACATTTTTTCAAGAATGGGTAATAAGGCCTATTTTAATTAAACCGAATCGAGGTTAGAGAAAGATGATAATAAATATTTACTTCAGGCTAATACTTGACGGAAATCATGTTATTCCAAGTGAATAACATTTCATTCACGGTCATCTTTGTTATTTAGCTGACAAAGGTACAAAATATATACAGGAAACTTGGTAAAATACTTTATCATTAAAACTAATAGGGTATAAAATCCAATTACATTAATATTACAGAAAATCTAAAAATAAGTAGTAAATTGTTTGATATAGATATGAAAGCCATTTGTCGGGTAACGGGTATTTAATATTAGAGTTTTGTTATACTATATTTTGTGTGTTTCACCGTGACTATGATTTGTGTTGTCGACACAACAATATCAAAAATTCATAAGTACCCGTTTGTATATAAAATGTTTAGTGTCCGCGACGATAAGGATAAAATCATGTAAAACAAATCATAAACAGCCTGTAATTCGTGTGTGGTCTTGTCACGAAATGTCCATGTTAATACAAATGTGTTGTCAAACAATAGTTCTGTTGTTATCGCACTTACTGCAATAGCCATGGCCATAACTTAACTGGACACGTGATAAACAATGATTGGAAATTTGGAATGTAACCAACGAAAGCCAAGCAGTAAATCAGCTTAGACGGTTTATTTGAAAAGTGTGATGAATTAGCATTGGCTACTGTAAACAGTTCCACGTAAAATCTTTGCGACGAATAGAGGTAATGCTTCAGTTATAGTTATACACAATATTATAAATGGGGTAGTTTGTTTGAATATTAATTGCTGTTTCACATAAAAAATATTTAACGAAGTTTCATTAAAAATTGTACACGAATATGAATAAGACATGGGATACCTACTTATTAAAAAGTACCATTAAAGCGTACTATATGACCTTGCTAGGAACGTGCCAGACCAAAAATATTTTTTGCATTGAAAAATATGGCGCTAATCTTACTGGAGCGTTCCGTCTCTCTGTTTTACCTGCCACAGAGGTCAGGAATCGTACCCAAAACCCATCATATTTCAAACACTATTTACAAGATTATATGGTCATCCATGACCTATCATTTTATGACTTATGGGTATCAATGACAATCAATGACAAAATTTAAACAAAATCTATTATGTTTTTACAAGTTTTTTTTCTGCCTACTATTACAAGTACAAAGCTTGTAATTATTGATAATTCATTCATCTACCCTCCAATGTATTCTCTTGTAAGGGAATATATAAAAATATTATTATAAAACCAACCATCCTTGCATTTTATGCGCTGTTTAAGTTCTAAGCTGTTCTGTATTGAAATACTTGGAGGGTAGCTAGGGAATTACTTTCTCTCGTTATAATAAAAATCTATTTTGAAAGTGCCTCTTCAAGCGTTGAAGTACCCGCAAAGTGCAGTTAAATTACCGACAGACGTCAAAACGTTGGTCGTATTTAGTAGTGTAATAAAAATATTTTTCATGCCTTGTATGTTATCATAAAGTATAACGAACTCATATTTATTGCACGTTACATACAGTTCTTAGTTAAAATATTTTATCCTTGGTGCGTTTTAGTGATTCTAGCTTCTAAAGGATTGACGTTACACTATTATGGCTTTTTCGTTCTTTGGAACCATCCGTAGTCGAAATGGAATCCTTATAGTTTCGTCATTTCCCTCTGTCCGTCCGTCTGCAGCATAGCGAAGACACTATTAGTGCTAGAATGCTGTAAATGTGAAAGCTACATATCTATTAAAACTACAAAGTGGTGGAATAAAATCTTTAAATAAAATTTATGAGGGCAAGGTGCCCTTACCCTTGCAGGTAAACTGGGTTTTTTTCGTCTATCTCATAGTGTGTGGTATCGATGAAAAGGTGAAGATAAATTGAAAATATAGATATAGAGACCTATGCAAATTTTCTCCCAACGTTTTTCTTTACGTAAACAATTAATACGATATTCATAACTTCAAAAGTTTAACCGAAATATAAACGACCTGATCAATAATTTTCATGTAAGCTTGTCAGTTTTTTATCAAACGTAAGTCAAAGGAAAACATTCCGAAAAACCTTTTATCCATGCCATTCGTAGGAGGTCCTTGTTTATATTAGTTGGCATTTTCAATTGTCCCTTGAGAGTGTTTGAGTTGAATTGTGTTTCAGCGAAGTAAAATGGGTCCCCTGCGCCCCATTCTGTACCCCTCGAGAGGAACCAAATACGCGGATTTGAACAAAGTTCACGAAGTGGTGATTAGATTTAAAATATGCTTAAGTTTGTTTCGGCGTATTTTTTTCATTACACATTTTTCCGCCAATCAACATGAGTATACAATGTAATTCATATGACATACGTATAATTCTTACATGTAATGCTACTTAAACGCTTGTAGCATTTTCTTTCGCGTGCGTGTTACTTGGACTGTACTCCTTACTATGTGAGAGGAGACTTAAGTCATCTTTGCATCAGATTTTGGTTGTCATGACTTTATGAAAAAGAATTTTGTTTGGCATTTTTCGTATTAGCCACCAACACCTTAGTAGTCGGTCACTGTTGTTTTTTTCGTCATATAAGCGTGATAAAATAATATTATTATTGGTATTATCTATATTTGAAGCCTACATGGCTACATTTTTAGTATAATATGGGTATACTCACGATATATATTTTATACAACATCCGGTTTTTGACATCCGTCATCCGTCAAAGACTAATATCAACGTCGTTTGTCAACCTGTCAAGAGTTTCTCCGCGCTACCGCAGTCTAGCCGTGACCACGAACCTTGTAACTGGGTCAAAATATCGGCGTATAAAATAAAATATATATCATGAGTATACCCGTATTATACTAAAATGTTTTCAGTCCGCGATGAGTTAAGTTTAGAATCATGGCCTACATGGCTAGCTAATACCATTGCTTGAGTCAACTACCGACTTCTCATCTTTCAGCTGGGGTCTTGAGAGCTAGTTTTTTATTGAAGTGAAACTTCTTTAGAATCGTTAGTGATTTGAAACCGGATGCAACGACAGGTAAGATAATATAACCGCTAATTTCATCATTCAATTTAACTTGTCCGTAGCTCAATGGTCAGGACGTAGATACACAATACCTGATGCGCAGGTTCGCGTCTCAAAATATTTCTTATTTTTTAGTTTTATTTTTTTACTGTTTTTAAATACTTTCAAATGCTCTTTTAAATATTTTCATAGAATTTATCAACAAAAAATAAGAATTTCATTCATTCATTCTGTCGATCGACCAGCCGATTATACAGACAGTAAAAATGCTAAGTTGTATTCATAGATGGCGTGAGGAGTAAGATAGAACATTCGTTTTATTGCTAGATAGATTTTTAAAAAGTGCTAAGTTGTATTCATAGATGGCGCTTCGATTTATTGCTTTAAGATTCGATTTATTGCTTTTTCATATCATTATCTTGAAACCAAAATTTTGGAAAGTTTCACTTCTACCACGTGTGAATTGCACACATTTTCTTTTTTTTTCTTCTCTCCTTCTTGATGGTGATGCATCAATGATACTTTTAATGTTGCTGATATCCATAGACGATGACAGCCACTAACGATCAGGTTGATCATCAGCTCATTTGTCGGCTAATTCCTTAAAAAATGTAAAAAAGCCGTAAAATATTTTAATGTGTCTCGTATTTACAGATCTTGCTTTTTACTGTGTTAATTCAACAAACCATATAATTTATATTATACTTACTGATGTAAATTTCACCTGATTCATTAATTTCGTTAACAAATGAAACTGGATCCGTACCTGAAACAGAATGCAAGCAAATAAATCGAGAATTTACGCTGAAATATTGAAAACGAATATAATTCATCAGAATATCATGTACGTAACCCTTAATAACAATTAGAATAGAATAGAATAAAATAAAATTTTATTTCCTTAAGTTAACAGTGCAGTACAAACAGGCAATATTCTTACATTATACTTATAATAAATGTTTACAATGTTTGATGTTTATGTTTAATTACAGAATACGATTTCAAAAGTTACTATACTTTGTTTTGGGATTCTGTACTAAGAAGCGATTTAAGTAACCGTTAAGTGACTCTGAGTGCAGCAGTAAGTTACTTAATAAAACTGTACAAATATTAGTTGTAGCGCGTAAATATAAAAACTTGTAGCACCTGCTACGAGCTACGCTCGTAGTAAGCTACGCAAGCTAAAATGGATATCTCTTACTTATTTTAATATTTACTAACTATAACTTATACCTTATTTTATTATTTTATTATTTATATAATAACTTATTTTATTATTTATTACAAGATTACAAAATACAGAACAAAGCCCTATTTTATAAGACGTATCAAATTACGAAATTTTATAATATAATACACCTACTCTGTACTTGTTTTCTATGTGAATTTTCTTTGCTGTCATGTACAGAGTTTCAGTTTATTGTTCTAGAATATCGGTTTCTATTTTGTTTTAAAATAATACAAAATAGCTACTTGATATCTGTTGTATCCAAGCCCCACAAGAATGTGTATTGATTAAGATTATTAGTTAGAAGCTGTAATAAGAATCTATTAGAGAACTCTTTGGTTACCTGGATTCTTCACGATATTTCAGAATTAATTCACCAAAGTAAACGTAAAGTTAAATACTAATGATCAAATAAGTATTCGATCAAATAAAGAGTATAAAATCTTTTA
This sequence comes from Thymelicus lineola, assembly GCA_963932265.1. Lineage (NCBI taxonomy): Eukaryota > Metazoa > Arthropoda > Insecta > Lepidoptera > Hesperiidae > Thymelicus > Thymelicus lineola. The sequence goes on along the minus strand of OZ010693.1, from coordinate 14,442,889 downwards.
ATTCTAATTTGGTTGGTTACCAATATCAGAGTGGCTCGTAATTGTTATCGCAGTCTTGGGATCACAAATGGGCATTTAACGTTTTCTGATACCGTTAGACGTTCATCTTAAACCAAAAGTTCGTATAAACTTGTCGTTAAGTAGATCACTTTTCTTTGATAATTCTTTACACGATACGTAGGTTCGTATTTAAAGACCGGAATAATAATTATAATATCCAGTTGTTATATTTTTATTACTTCAACCCATTAATGGCTAAGTTTAGTATCACTACTGAACTTCATGAACGGATTTCGAACTTTTACTAGTAAGATGCAAGCTAGCTGCATGCAAGCGACAAATTGACAACAGGGTGCGTATGACGTGCGTTGACGTGGATAGAAGGCCTAATAATTGTATTCAACATGATTGTTTGTATGGATGTAAATAATTCGTTTCAATACCCTTGTTAAAACCTTAATTAAGGCATCCATTGGTATTAATTCACTCGGAGATACAGTTAATCATTTCGTTGTGACTTACGGTTGTAAAGAATGAAAAATGTTGTAGTTTATTATAAGCATTTTAAATAGTTTGTTTTTTACGATTTATTTTTAGGATTCAATTATAATATACTTAAACTTTTCAACCGACTTCAAAAAAAAAGGAGGTTCTCAATTCGACTCTATTTTTTTATGTTTGTTACCTCCGTACTCTGGACTAGGTAAAGCGATATTGATGATTCTTTTTTTAATCGAAAGCTGGTGCTTGTCGTGTGGTCTCACATAAATTTGAGCGAGATCTGACAATGGCATCATGTACTTCATTTGAAGTTGGTTCTTTTTTTTGTTAAAATTTTAGATTATTGTACATTGGAATTGATTCATAAAGAAGGTAAAGTAAACTTTTAAAATTAGATTTCAAGATGTCGTGTCTGATCTTTGCATATAACTAACTATAATGTCACCGGCCAAACCCGATTTCCGGCAAGACTAGTTTGGCCTAGGCTAAACCAGTTTATCCTACTCATGTAAGGACAGACTAGAAGGGAATGGGACAATCTAGTTTGTCCCGACAAGATCAGGATAAACTAGGTAGTCGTAATCAATCTAAAACTGATTGGAACCAAATTGCTTTGAACTAGCTTTATATTTTTAGAACTTTGCTGTTTTTAAACGCTTTTATTTAGCTTCACTTCGGAGCATCAAAGCATCAAATCTTCAAAGCATCAAATCTTGTAACGTTAATTTGAATGACTTCCCTTTAATGAAAATTGATGAAATTTGGCAGACATGTGTATTTCCGATGACAATACACGAAAATCATATTTTAAACTAATTTTCATTGTTTATTTGTTGTTAAATTAAAAAAAACGATTTTCAGACTTTAGACGCATAATTCTCTATGTTCTATTTTACGTAGAGACTTGAAATTTTCACAACTTGTAGCTAATTTTATAAACTAAACATTGAAATAAAAGCGTTTAAAAAAAAAATTTTTTTTAGGATTCAACTTATTTGATATTGATATTAGATTGTATAGAAATAAAGGGCTCAAAACAAATGGAATTGAAGTGGCTCCATTCTACTTAAGTCCAAGCCGACTCCGTTAGTCCTGATGCCTGTTGCTTAATAACGCACGAGCTTAATAATTATGAGGTTTGGAAGGTTTGTTAGAATGAAACTGAATAGAGAAATTACGGTAAATATATTAACAAAGTACAGAACCCTCTCCACGCAAGTTTACCTCGCATTTGTCTGGTTTATTATTGCGAGAGCTATAATCCCTACTGACGTTATAGTGGCGATGTAGTCATGGGGGACAAAGCACCCTAATTTAACTCTTGACTTCGAAAGATGTGGCTGAAGCATTTCTATGACTTAATCAAAAATATGAACAACAAAATATTCATTTGGTTTTAGAAAAAAATGTTTTTCATTTAAGAATACTATAACGGTGAAATAATACACAGAAAATGCTTTCGAAGTGAGCAACGTTCTATACACACATACACATAATTTGTAAACGTAATACAAATTAAAAATCGAATATTAACTTAATAATAAACGGTATACTGCCAGGATGGCAATGTTGTCCACAACACAAAATTGCACATTGCCCCTTATCGCCGCAGTCCAGTCAGATCGTCGGAAAATTTCATTTGTCACCGCTTGGCAATCAGGGGCGATTTTCACGTTTCATTTAACGGTTAACGGGAAAAAACTGTGTTGGGATCAAGCTGGGTTTCGACCTTCGATTTGAATTGCTCTGCACTCAGTAACAGGTTAAAAAGATTACTGATAGCGCAGATGGATTTGTTCTTTTGTTGTTGGGAATGTTAAGCAGGATTGGGAACATAAATTGGTTTTAACTCTGTAGCAACTTCTGGAGGAATAATGATACTGGTCTAAAGCATGATACCGTTCTAGTCAAGTGCTAAGTTTAAGTCGGTGTTACAACGTTAATTCTATGTTTATTCAATATTAAACTGCAAATTTCTTTATAAGCAAACAATATACTGGTTACAATTTTATTATAACGTTTACTTATAGTCTACGTAATTTTATTTTTAAGTTGCATTAACTCCTCATCTCCAACCCACTTAACATAATCTTATGATAATTATCTAAGTGTGATGGTGCTCTAATCTAAATGTTATTAACTGCTAGATTAATCTAGACTCGCAGCGTATCAGATTATGAACTATGAAATAACTAAAGCTGCTTTTACACCAAACGTACTGACATTTTTACCGTTTCCCATACTTTGATTAGTCGTGCACAACAAACTATCTACTAGATTATAACGCTATAAGATGCAATATATTTTTTGAGAGTTCTCTATACAAAGATTTATTCTGTTGCGGGTACAATAGTTGCACAAAACGTGGTAGTGGTCACACAATTCAGGACGGCTTGCATCTAACGGCTGACCGTTCCACCTAAAATCGGGCACAACAACACGCTTGGGAATTCTCTATGCTACACTAATAGCCGCACATTAAGATTCCCTGAGTCTTGGGTTGCAAGTTAGGGGAGGCCTATGTCCAGCAGTGGACCTCCAAGGGCTGATGGATGGATGGATGGATGGATGGAGTCTTGGGTGCCATGGACAACACACAAAGACAAGAACACATACAGCCAGAAAGAGAACAGAGATTTGAACTCATTATTCTTTCCGTTTAACTGTGAATTGTACCTAGGACCCCCGGTAAGGCGCTGCGGCGGCATGGTAACCATTACACCACTCGAGTTAAAATTATTTATTATCACATTGTATAGCATACATATAAAACATGTCAATAAGTTCTGGTTTTAGCGCTAGCGCCCTGGGCAAGATTTCTACGACGCCCCTATCTGCCATTGAAACCCATACAAAAATAATAAAGATTTATAATTAATCCATGCCAAATTACAGCTTTCCAGCAAAGGATCTCAACGCTATGCTGTGGACGGACGGATAGACATGACGAAACTATAAAGGTTTCATTATGACTAGCTGCGGCGCCCCTTCAAATCTGGTACCCTGGACGGTGGATGGCAATGCGGCAAAAACGCGACAAAATTCGCCAGGTGTGTACACACAGTAGCACTAACGTTATAAGAACGTACCTATACGTAATGCATAATTAATCCAACTGATGTAAAGCTCTCACTAGAGGATTCCGGTGGCGCACAACCCGTCCAAAATTACATAGAATGACTATTTCGAATCAACATAAATTTATTCTAGAGTGCCTGTGAATATATTTAGTGTAAGCGATGAATAATCTTTAGTTAATTATAAAGGCTTATAGGAAGGTGTTTTCTAGGAATTTATTTTTATACAAACCACTTTGCGGAATCTTATATTCGAACTTCATTAATAACGACCTAGGTATTATTATTAAGTATTATTGTAATTGAATTCGAAATTGCAGTCAAAGTAATCACTAAAAATGCATATGCTGCGTCACTCGCCGAACTACGCGCGACTAATGGGCGCACTGAAAAATCAAAGGACGTAGCCATAAATAATAAATTTACCACAAATCTTGTAAAGATTGTTGCAATTGGCATTGCTGCAATGCCTTTATCAGAATAAATGTTTCGTTCTTTCTGTCACTCGAAAACATTTTTAGTTACGTGTAAATATTTAAAGTTACATATTATTAGGATTACTTCACTTTTCTATACATGAATCTAAATTGCTTAAGCAATTTCCAAAATTAGTGTTATCATTGTGACGGGATTTTTAGTGTTATTAATGTCCCCTAACCTATTTAATTACTAATACTAACTACTGGAAGAAGTTACAGTAGAGCAAAATCCGTATGTGAAATACACACAAGCCAACTGAAAGCATACAGATATTTCCATAAACTCAGGCCAGCATGGAGACTAAAAATCCTTGTCAAGTGAACTCAGTCAAAGCACAGGAGACTTCAAAAGAAAATTGTTCAGTCTACTGGCAACGCTAGCAATTCACACATTTTGTTCATTTTTCATCACAGCCACCAAGTTGGGTGACGCTCACAATTTGAATTTTTCACTAGCAATAACAAATGGATGGTTCAAAATACTTGAAATCCATGTACCCTAAAAATGAGATTTAATTCATTGACAGCAATGATGTTTAAATAAATATAGATACGTTATGCCCTTACAAATCAACCGAAAAATCTGTTCCGACGTCCGCAAGGCACGCTTTATTGCTTTATCGCACGTCTTTATCTCTCTCGCGTCAAAACTACATCTCTTTCTTCACCTGAATAAGAGTTCCCAATTGGGAACTTTTTGAGTCACACAACGCGCGCGCTTATGACATATCTGCCTCTTTTTAATATATAATATCATTGATTGACAGGATATTTTTACTTATTTTCCTAAGCTGCATAAAATGCAGATTGGGTTTTTATTAGTGACAAACTTAAAGCTAAAAATCTGAAGTTACAGACAAGTAAGTAGATTAATTTAATAATATAATTAGTTATTAAATATTTTAAACAAAAAAATTATATTGGTTGAGGAATTATGAAGTTATATTATGCATAGAAACCTACAACAAATGTTATGTTAAAAATACCATTCTATATTTTCAACATACGAATGACTAGCGCTTCACATCTTGCGAATTTTTCTTATCGCATTTTCGGCTCGATTAGAACAAAAGTCTCTGTGAAAACCGGATCGTATTCAATGGAACTCATTTCCATACTATTAAACCTCACGTCTCCGTAATGAAAGGAACACGCACAGCGGAGATGGTAATGAGATTTGGTGCCTACCCGATTGTATTCCGTTCATTCGTTGGTTCTTTTTTGTTATTTTTCCTTTTAGAAGGGAAATTTGCGTTTGCATTCGAAAGTTTTCTGAGCAAACGCCGTTTGAAATTCTGATTAAAGGGCCTCCTTCTTTGTTTGCAATGCCGTGCGTAAAGCGTATTAATTTCGATAATTGATATGAGATATAATTGATATTTTGGTCATCAATTCCTGGTGATTATATTTAATCCAAATTAAACAATAAAGGAGACTGGGATGGTTTCCAACAATCTTGGGCTAGAAGATCGAAACAAGATGAAAGTACTTATTATACTAGTTTGAAAGCTTATAAATTATTAGGTTATCCATGAAAATTTGGCGAATTTTGACAAACTGTGAGTAAAATAATAAGAGATTTTGTAAAAGTGAGATTATTAAAACAGACATTGTCACTGATTTTGCTGATTGCCAAAATAAGAAAGAACTCCGGCGTGTTCAATCAGGAATTATAGGTCAAAGGCAAAATTCCCGTCTCTTTTACACTGTTGGAAAGTGACCTGATACATAGTGTAAAAAAACTGACCACGCGGAGAATCTGGATTAGATTAATCGGTAAACAAGTTTACTATTAAAAAGTTTATCATCATAATAATATATTTTTGTAATAGTTCCAAACCAAAAATGGAATTCAGATAAACTGCATTTTTTAATTATTTCTGGCCAATCATAAAAGTAACTAGTTCAACACCTTTGTGAAAAAATCGGTTTTATAAAGTTGTTACCCTAAAAACTTCGTAATTTTATCAAATGATTTCTAAATTTATCTTTTATTTAAATGAATATATACATACTTTTAGATTGGTTCCATTTCTATCAAAATTCAGTTCTGATGATGGGACCTATGAGACATTGTACGAGTAGTTTAGCAATTGCATTATTATAGTTTTAAAAGATTTCATCAATAATTCTTTGAACTAAGAATTTTTTTGGTAAAATTTTGATTGTTTCCAAAATTCTAAACATTGTTTTTATTCTCTCCACGACATCAAAACAAGTCCCCAAAGAACAAACACGGTACGTGCACGCTTGTACGCGTTTCACACTTCCACTGAGAGGCCTCGAGGTGGTGTTTTGTTCTTTTCAAGTGCTTAAGAGTCACGTCTGAATTGCTCCTTCAATGGGAAAAAGATGCGGCTTTTTAAAATGTTTTGAAGAATTACCAAGATGCCTTTTTACGTGATGGAAAATTATATTAGATTTATGTGAATTTATTTAAGTGTATTCTCATTATATCGCACCCTCAGTCTAAAAAAGCATTAGTCGTTTTACGTTGATTTTAAAGAGGGAAAAAACCTGCTTAAGCTCAATTTTTTTCAAATTTTTATCATTAATCTTGACGGTTTTGTGCAAGAAATCGTAATGTAAATTCCTTTGACTACTTACTGATATTTGAACAGTTTTTTTGCTCTCCTGTAAAATTACAATTTTCATCTTATGCCTTTTTTCCACTGAAGCTGCAATATCCTAAAGGCGTTTGTGCAATAGATTATTTCACTTATACCCTTGCGTGTAAATTTATTCACGCATAAAGAGATTACAATAATATACTTTTAATAATATGCTTTCTCGTCGGCCCTTCAGGCTATAAAAAAACAATTATGTAGTCCACTAAGCTATAATAAAAAATAGTGAAGATCGATCCAGTATCACATTAATATTGTTCGTCCGCCCTATTGTTCACGTCGTCGACTCAGTTATCGAGCGTTAATTGAAAACCGGTGCCACGTCGCTTTATAAAAATGGATATAACCCGTAAATAAATGACTCAAATAATATCGTAATTTAAATTTAAAATCTCTTCTTGAACAGCTTTATTATAATTAAACGCAATGAGTTTCAAAAAGTTTTAATGAACGGTCGAGAAATAATTGCCAGTTATAAAAATCGATAAACACACACGTCACCACTAACTCCATTAGAATTCGTTTTGCTTGTTCTAATTGTCAGTTTGAATTACACCGCATCAGGCTTTATTCATAAATATTCATCTCCTAAATTTAAATTCGGAATACTTCAGATGGGCGACAAATTGCTGGTGTCAGTTCTGGCGGGTATGACAAATTACATCTTCTATTTCTCCCCATCATTTTGAAAGTTGAAGCTTATAAGGATATTTAAGTTCCCTTTAACAGTTCCCGCTAGCGGAATTACGAGTATTTTTAACGGATATAACCTCGTTTACGTGTCTCATATTTCCATCACCTGGGAATATAATTTTACGAGGTAAAAGGAACTCCTATAATTGAGTTCAAGCTCCTGCTTCAATGTGGATTGTTGGGAATGAGGATGACGGATTTTGTGAAAAGGTATGTGTTATGTGTTTAACATTGGAACCTGGATCTCTTGCGCTGGACAGCTGCCAAGCAAGTTTTCGGTCCAAAAGGCTTTTTTGATGTATTGCAATATTTTCCCAACCCATAAATATCTACTGATTGATCCTCACGGGCCAGTGAATGGATTTAGGTACAGCTCACTAAAATAATAAACCTATCAATTGGATGTCAAAGTTTATTTAATACAGTAATCACCAGGATAAAAAATAGCACAATTTTCACAGTGGCGTCGATTTACAGAGGGATTGTCATCGGATCTGTACAAATTGAGTACGATCAGTTACCCATTAGTCTCAGTGGAGGTTAGTTGTCCAATTTACATGTTGGACGAATGGTTTTGTATCGAATTTTCTCGGAAGTTTTTCAAAACAGGTGAGTTCCACTAGGTAAAATAGAGTTTAAAATATCCGTGGAATTTAACGGTTGTTTTAGCCAATTACGAAATAGCTTCGCCAGAACTAAGAGTTGTTTTATAGAATAGTAGTATTTTTGTAAAACTATTTATTTATTAGAAATTATTTTAATTTTGGTTAACTTCTATTATAATTATTTATTTTACATACCCTTTTTTATAACAATAAGTATTTACTCTTCCTATTGTAACAGGAGATAGTTAACGTGCTCTCCAAAGCGCGATTATCCATCTAAATACAATAAGTCTAATACCTTATCTTGCTCAATCACGTCATCACAATTGATCCACATTTTGGTCACGTCACAACGGTTCTTATTTATTTATTATTTATTTATTTAACACTTTATTGACCACAATATAGCAATAATGGGACAAATGGCGAGCTTAATGCTAATGCATTCTCTACCAGCTAACCATTAGGCCAAACAGAAAAAACCCCGATGAGCGGTAAAAAGAAAAAAAAAAACAATAAAATTGCTAATTGAATTCAATAATATATATAAAAATATTATAATATGAATACATATATAAATTAAAAATATATATTATACATAATTATAAATATATACAGAAATATATAAAATTCATATATATAAATAAATATACTATACTGATTTATCCAAATGACAACAATACACGAATAGATCTGATGACATTTTGTTAAGAGCGACGTTCTAGCAGGTAAGCCTGTACCCTTTTTTTAAAAGTGAATTTACTAGCGGGCCCTCTAATTTCTTTGGGGAGTGCATTCCAAAAGCGAATAGCCTGTACAGCAAAGGAACTAGAAATAAAGCCAGAACGATGAATGGGAAAGGATAACAAGTGAGATTCTGAAGAGCGGAGCTGACGGTCATGGGAAGAGCATAGGAACTGAAATTTTGACTTTAAATAGTCTGGCACAAGAGGGTCGAAAAGGACAGAGGAGAGTGAGCAGAGGGCTCGTAGGTGCCGTCGTTCGCGGATCGTAAGCCATTTAAGCCTAGAACGGTAGCTAGAGATATGATCAAACTTTCGTAGGCAGAAAACGAAACGAACGGCACTATTTATTAGTCGGTCCAGCTTTTCAAGTTGGGCTTCAGTAAGATCCAAACAGCACACGTCACCGTAATCAATGATCGGGAATATTAACGCTTGCACCAAATGGACTTTAGTTGCAACGGGAAGAAAATTTTTCAAGCGGTTGAGAAATGTAAGCTTGCCAACGACAGAGCGGCAGGTTTCAGTCACTTGGGTGCTCCAACCGAGATCACTATCGATAAAGAGCCCAAGATCTTTGACGCATGAAGAGTAAGGTATTTTCGAGCATTCAAACATGACAGGAGGTAACAATTTAGGATCTAATTTGGCCAATTGTCGCGGACTACCTATGATGACAGCTTGGCATTTAGAGGAATTAATTTTAATGCCAAATTTCTGTGACCAATAACTAACTTTAGTCAGATTAGTATTTATAATATTAACAGCACTGATCACATCACTTACATCAGCTTGGGTATAAATTTGAAGGTCATCGGCGTATAAATGGTAAGAACAGCTAAGAAGGGGAGTGAGTGAGTTTATGAATATTGAGAAAAGCAAAGGAGACAGGATTCCCCCTTGTGGTACGCCATAGGGTAGGTTATACCAGTCAGATAGTATCCCATCGACCTTAACGGCCTGTTGTCGGCCACGGAGGTACGATGAGAACCAAGCCTGACCTGCGGACGAAAGCTGCAGTCTTGCGAGCAGGGCAAGGAGAATATCATGATCAACCAAATTAAAAGCGTTGGAGAAGTCAATTAAGATCAAGATGGTGACCATTTTACCCTCCATGCCCTCCCGAATATCCTCAGTAACTTTAAGTAGAGCAGTTGTTGTGCTATGCCCAGGCCTGAAACCGGATTGCAGCGGGCTAAGAAGCATATTCGTATAAATGTAAGAGGCAAACTGCCTGTGCACAACAGCTTCTAATATTTTTGAAAAAAAGGGCAAAAGGGATATGGGCCTATACTCCTTTAAAACAATGGGGTTAGCTACTTTAGGAATAGGAATAACTAGACCTTTTCGCCATAGTGCAGGAAACACCCCACTGATCATGGAAAAGTTGATCACATGAGTAATCACAGGAAGAAGATGACGAAGTATAGGCATAATCATTACCCTATTACGTTCCTTAACGTTCCTTAACGTTCTTAGAGTGAAGTGTTTAATTATTAATGTATTTTTCTCTTCGCATCCTGTCATGACAGTTAAGATAAATTGATTATGTTACCGCTAACTCCATCAGCGATCAAAACTTTGTCTAAACAATTAGTATGGTAATAATTTATGTGTCATTCCAATCAAGAGCTGGAAAACAATTTGCGTAAAGTAAGATGAAATTGATTGAATAGACATTCAATTTAGTTGAGGGCAAACAACTTGGCTCTTATGTTTCAGTTATTTTAAGCAGTAAGTATAGTAGTTGGAATTATGTTTTAGATTCGAGTTCAAATCACACGTAAAGATTTTTAAAGTAGTGCAAATTATTTATTTCTAAATTATTTATAGGTGAAAGAGGGCACCATGAGGAATTCTATAAAGATCTATAAAGTGAAGTTAGACATGGACTCTGCTCAGACAATATTAAAATATAATAGATTTATTAATATCAAATAATTAAAAAGTCATATGTAACGGGTCATGTTAAGTTTGGTTTATGACCATTGCTTTTGTTCGGATAATTTTAAATATAATTTAAGCCTCAATTACTATTATAGATAAAGTTTTTTATAAAATTCGCAAACGTGAATTATGTTATACTCCACTTGGTAAGTTTTGTATATTGTCTTTTATGACCTTTCTTATTGTTAAATACATTTTAATATTACCAATAATTTAAATTGCAATTTAGTTTATAAACTTGTATTTTTTATTTCCTTCTTAGTTACACAAATTACACAACTGAAATATTTCAACGCTGTCATGTTAGGGAAGCTTTATTTCCATACATATAGCAATATAAAATCTACCATCTTCCGCGTACAGCTTTAACTATTCATAATTCAACCCATAGTGACGGATGTCATTCGAAACTTGCTTGAAAAGGAATGTAATAGAAGATTTGACATCAATGCCGAAGAGTCAGTAAATAATAAATGATTTGTTTGAAGAATGTTTCTCAAAAAGGTTACATTGTATATAAAGCAAAAAGCAAAGCAACAACCCATAATTGTCCCACTGCTGGGCTCGGGGTCTCCTCTCACAATGTGAGGGGTATAGGCCATAGTCTACCATGCTGGCCAAGTGCGGATTGGTAGACTTCACACACCTTCGAGAACTTTATGGAGAACTCTCCGGTGTGCAGGTTTCCTCACGATGTTTTCCTTCACTGAAGCAAGTGATAATTAACTTCTAATACGCACATAATATTTGAAAATGAGAGGTGCGTGCCAGGATTTGAACTCGGGCCCCTTGGTTCGGGAGACCAATGTTCTAACTGCTAGGCTATCACTGCTTAAACAAACATAACATTGTATATATTGTATTATAATTATGACAAAAGTTATTTCTGACCACTTTTCATCTACAGAGAAAGAAAGAAAGAAACATTTATTTCAAAGAAAATCACTGGAGCAGCCTTTACAAACATTGTAGAATTTATATTGTATTTTTATATAATTGTTATTAGAACATTTCTTTACTTTACCAACTCTATGCTGAAAACGTCTCAATGAATTCGGTCTATGCAAATAACATTCCTCAACATCCTTTATGTCTTAGCCTACAGCGAGAATGGTTTAATATAATATCCCAACAATTTTGACAAGACAAAGGCAAAGCAAGGATGCTCAGTAGTTGTAATTGCTCATAGTTTGCGTGTTTTCGGGTTACAACTCAGATTAGACACGACAACCGGGATTTGAATTTCTAGTGATTTCTATTGTTTTAGGTCTACAAGTTAACAATTGTTTTCGTGAAGTTTCTTTGTATTGTTGTGTTAGTAGTAGGCTTTATGGGCTTTATAATATTACTAGATTCTACCCGTGGCTTCGCCCGTAAAAAAAGTGGTAAACGTCTTAATTATACCACGGTTCGAGGAGGTATAACTAGGATAAAATAATAATATATTCCTCATAGCCCCAAACTAGGATTCTTAGTATCGTGAGTACCGTGGACAACAGGCAAAGACAAGCACAACACACCCAGAACAGAATTTCATGCTCATCATTCAAACCACCTCGCTGGGAATCGAACCCGGGACCCTTACGGTGGTCCGGCATAATTACCATTGCGCCATACAGGTCGTCTAAAATCTACCCTAGTTTTAAAGTCTAAACATGGTGTATCTGTGTACCAAGTTCGATCTTAATCCGAAGGTTTGTAGGTGAGAAAGCCGTTTCTTTCTTTCTATTTCTTTTCTTTTGATACCTTTGGTGTCGCTGATGTCAATCGGCGACGATAGATTAGATGGATCGTTAGCTCGTTTGTCGGTTATTTCCATAAAAAATACAACAATATGGACATATAACTAATTCACTTATCCCCGAAGTTAGACGCGCTTCCGGTGGTCGCCAACATACATGAAACTTTCAGAATACAGCCCTTTTTTACCACACCTCTTCCAGGAATATACGAGTATACAGGGGCTCAGTTCAAACATGTATTATACAACTAACGAGTTGAAGTTCAATGCGTTGAGCGAGACCAACTTCTCAAAAGTACTTCCTCTGCTTCTCCAAATATTCCAATACATTGAAGCAGTGAAGCTGGATAGTCGAAGAAGTGATTTGTGTGTGAGGATGTATGAATGTTATGATGGCCATACACGATCAAGTGTACTTGACAAGTTTACAGTTTGACTTGATGCGGCATCCAGTTTGCATGAGATAACTAATATATATGTCAAGATAGCTATACCGTGACCATACACCGTCAAGTTTGCTGGATGCCGCGTCAAGTCTACTAAACGGATACTAAACGGATTTTCATGAAATTAAGCACAGGTAGACTATGATTCGGAATTAGATAAAGGGTACTAATTATCCCAAAAAAGAAGGCAAAAATGGCAAGAGCGCTGGAACTAGTATAAAGCTAGGCGAGTTATAGTAAGGGTGACCTGACGCTAAATCTGGCCTTACACGATCAAGTTTACTTGTCAAGTTTGTAGTTTGACTTGATGCGGCATCCAGTTTGCACGAGATAAGCTATATAGCCAGATAGCCATACCGTGGCCATAAACCGTCAAGTTTACTGGATGCCACATCAAGTCCTCTGCAAACTTGACGAGTATACTTGATCGTGTATAGCCAGCATAAATTTCATTGGCTTAATGTTACCAAAGAAATTCGACTTAATGACATATGGATCTCTTTACCTACGTAATGTGTTAAGCCTTAAAGGTAAGGTACTTAACTCATTCGAGTTGAGTAAAAACTGGCTTGGTAATATTAGTGAAAATATTTTCAGAAACATTTGAAACCATTCGTCATTAAGTAGCGTGGTTACTTTGGCCATGCCCTCAAATTAACCAAAATACGGTCAGTGAATTTAGTAGTGTCAACGAGGTCGGTACTTTATTAAAATACTGACATTCGTATATTCCTCAGTTAGAGCATTTGGTGAAAACTAATTTTGTTTAATAAGCAGCGATAGACCGGTGGATACAAATTCTGAATTCAAGCGTTGCATGAATAGTGTTGGTCGTTGGTTTCAGTGTATTATCATAGATTAAATTAAGTCGCAGTGAATAAATAGTTATATTATTGTTAGATAATTAATGAATATTAAAGACTTATAATAAAAATCATAATTATAATAAAAATCTTTTTTAATTAGATTCGGATTGAAAAATGTTCAACGTTAAAAATGAAATAATAACTTGAGACCTACAATTTTTTGAGGTCTTTTCAGTTGCATATTTCATTACTAAAGTTGACCGCTACAAACAATATTAATTAGTGAATTTAATTGACACCTTAATAAGAGAGGCTTTGTCCCGTGCGTTTCGTTTTTAGATTTTATCACTTACTAAAAATATTGTTTAAAAAGTATCCCACTACAATATTCATCTACTAAGGCTTTGGAAAATATGAAGTGCTGAAAATCCTGTATTTCGAGTGTTTAATCTTTTTTGTTAGAAAATGAGATATTTTTAGCGTAGGTACAAGAGATTGTTTTTGGCCCATTATCAATGGAAGTTATGGAATAATTTTGGATATATTATTATAATTTACTATGTAATCATTGTATCTAACTAACACAATCTCCAGTTTCAGCGTTATATAGAGAAAGCTTGAATAGGAAATACAAAAACAGGTAACTAGATCTGAGACAGCAGCAAAAGGCTAACTAACCGATTAATAGAACGGTTCACACAAAATTTATAACTACTAAAAATATCAGGCAGTTGAACTGGCGAGTATTCAGCGCATCTAAAAATAGACGTTAAAATTGACATACCGTGTTGGTGGTTCCATGCATTTCGTACCAATTCACTGCACATTTTGAAACACAGGCACCATATTATTAAAAAAATTATCACACGCGACGCACGAGTCTCGCGCACGCGCGCGCTCTTCACTGACTCACGCGCATCCCGCACACCCTATCTATTTTTCACTGAAATAGGAACAAAAGAGACGAAAGGCGGGCGCCCTCATACATTTTTATTAATAGAACGGCACAAGCCAGCGTAGCGCGTTCGTTCACTCAGGAAAACGCACTTGGACGGTGAAATTTCGTTTATTACCTTGTTACTAGACAAGATAACCGAAAATAAACGTCCGGCCCCCAACTTTAATAGCGCCGAAATCGAAGTTCCTATTCTCATTAACTAAGTATAGAATGCGGCACTGAATGACAGCGCATTGCCCTAAACGATTGAAGCGTTCCCAATTTAAACGTGATTTTTAAAGTAAATCGCATCAAACGAGATACTTAATCTTCCGGAAGCAGAAGTTTTTGTGATGAGTCAAGGCTTGAGTGAGTCAATCCCTTTTATGTTTGATGAATAACTTAACAATAATAGGTTAGGTTAGGTGACGAAAAATCATCAGTCAAAAAATTCATAGTTTTACATATAAGTTATTTGTTAACTTTTAATTTCAATGTTCTATTATTTGTGATAAATTATATTTTATTACATTAATAAATAAAATATTCATGAAATTGTTGAATTAAAACATTGAAATAGCTAAAGGATAGTTAACTATAATACATTATATTACGAATAACTGTTAATAAAACTTCTTTCAATAGGTACCTAATAGACTGATACTTTTTATTTTAGAACCCAACAAACTATCAGAGTCACAGCAAGAGGTCACATTATCTCAAATTAATCACCAATCAGTTGCAGGACTAAAAGTAAACTCGATTTTTAATATCTTCGAAGCTACAACTGATACGCGTAAAATTTCATGGTTAATTCTAGGAAAAGTCACCACAGTTCTTCAATCGTTCAGGTTAGGTAAATGTACCTGATATGGTAATCTTCCTAAATACATAAGTACTGGTGGGATTAAACCAGTTGATGTAAATGTCTTTTGTTTCTGCTTTGCTGTCGCGCCTCTTTTTTATTATTCACAAAAAATAAATTTGATAAATCCAGGAATTGTATTGTTTCATAATTAAATTCTTATCTTAATAACCTCCATTTCGTGTTGCGGTTTCACAAAATGGCGGCATAAAGCTCGGTGGACATCGTAAAATTTTAGGACAGTTCGTTTGAGTTGCCGCTCGAAACGAATTAATTAAAAAAGTTCAAAAGCCACACTTACATGACATATTTGTCAAGGGTTGTAGGCAAAATTATCTCTTTATTCGTGTATATTAAATAATGGTGACTGGTAAACATTACCTCCTTTTATTACTCAAGTTGAAAATTTATGAGTTTAGAATTCTATTAATAACAATCTATACAATAGAAATGTTCATCTGATATTATGTATGTTCACGTACTAAGTAATAATAATATGTTATACTTATACTTTATTTTATTGGCATATTTTCATACATTATATCATTATTCCACCAGTTTTTTCAATGAGATCTACATATAACAATATTTTCAATGAATCTATATTTGGGTTTTTAAAAGATTTTTTTGTAATAAATGGAAAGATCATGTATAAGTTTTATAACAAAACTATTATTAATTTTGTTTTTCGCTCTAAGTAGTAAGATAAATGAAAATTAAAAATACATTTTTGTACCCAGTACCAAAACACGCCGACAGTTCCCGAACAAACCCGAGGGCTTGTGACGTCTTAATGTTAATTTATACTCACTGTAGCATACAGCAAATACTGTGTTTTGACTTTTAATCGATTAAATCTTGTTATTATCATCAGTATAATGATAAATATATCAAAAACGCAAAATCTTAAAAGTTATCGTGCTTGCTCAGTGCCATTACGTGCATATACGTTAAATAAGTAATAATTCCATAAGTCACCGGGCTTTGTATAATATAATGATACATTCAGTTTCGCTCAGTCTTAAAATTATCCGGACAAAAAAATCCTAAATCAATTTTAACGTTAGTCGTTTTATATGACTTTTTAATTTGTTCGTATTAACAAAGTGTCAGTCATTAAGTAAAGACTGTTGTCTGAGCAAAGTTCAAGCCTAAGTGCGGTTTATAAATCTCACCATAAATGAAAAACTGTGATCAACATTCCTTGTCCTGCTCGAAGGACCAATAACAGCCGATTGGTGCATTGGCTGAAAAGTGTTCACTCAAGTATAGAAACATATTTCTAAGAGCTTCTGAAAAAATCGATATTACTGTAAGCAGCCTGATTTAGCATTCTACGTCCGTACAGGACATTCCGAGAGACAGTAGTCAGCTGATGATACGTCTAGACATCGCTGTATCCCCTGAAGGGCTATTTATACCACTGCAATATCGGTCTACACATTATGATCTTAACGTGCTTCTGTTGATTGTGTCTTAGTGCTTACAATTTTGTTGATATTTTTATGTCTATGGTATATTTCTTTTCAGAATAAAACCTTAGTTTATAGTTAGGTCTATTTTGATAGGTAGAATTCTTGTCAATCTGGTTTTTGGAAAGGGTTCATTTCCAGTAAAAAAAATATTTCAAATATTATACTAAATTTAAAATAACTATTTATCCTGTTTAGGATTTTTTTGCAGATGCTATTTTAAAGCTTAAAACTATTATTTAATAACTTAGAAAACAGTCTGCATCTATTGTATTAACTGCTCTTTTTCTATTATAGTAAACATTTTTGAATTAATGTAAGTAAACTAATCGATAATTTAATAAAGATCCGCGAACGCGTATTAGATGAATGGTTTGACCGTCCGAAATAGATAGCAAGCAGATGTCTTTCAATAACCGAAAGTGACTAGAGGAGATATACTAATGAAACGCGAAAGAATGCGTACACTAAATGTCGAACCAACGCAACTGAGTACGGATTTAGAATCCGGATATCGGAGGGGACATGAGATTTTTTCACAGGCGTCACGAGACGCGACTGA
Organism: Thymelicus lineola; assembly: GCA_963932265.1. Lineage (NCBI taxonomy): Eukaryota > Metazoa > Arthropoda > Insecta > Lepidoptera > Hesperiidae > Thymelicus > Thymelicus lineola. Next base: position 14,425,388 of record OZ010693.1, on the reverse strand, counting down.
CAGTTGCATTTGAAGATGTTTCTTTAATAGAAGAGGCATAATGACGAATTTAGGAATGATGTTTTTGGGCATTTATTAGGTACTTACCACCAATATTAAATTACACCAATATTATTTTATATAAATACTATGGTTATCTGGATATTAGTATTTCATTATGTTGTTTATTGTGTTAATTCTTCCCGTTTTTTTTTTTTTTTTCTTCTAATCTTTTTTTTTTTTGTTTTCTTTGCCTACCTCACATTTTCACCATCACCCAGGGTCAACTGGCAGAGAATGCCATTAGGCATTAAGTTCGCCCTTGTAACCTCTAGTTTAAGGTGTTGCAAAAGAATAAATAAATAAATAAATAAATATTTCTTGGAGTATAGTTCTTGGAGTTTAACATAAACGACGTTTTAATACACTTTTCATACAATCTAACAAAAACTTTTATATTTTTGGAGTGAAAAGGATTTTAGTTGAAGCGGTGGCGTAAATTCGCTTTCGAAAAATGTTTATAACAAACCGAATTCAAGTAAATAACGTTTATTTTTATTTTAGAGTAGATACTCGACTGAAGAATGAAAGACGAACAAGTTCTCCTATTGGATGTCATTGGGCTTTATACCAATTTAATCTCGTCTATAAATAGTAAATAAATAGTGGGAGGATAGTTTTCCCGCCATTTTATTTCTGTATTCAGTCGTAGTGTTGCAGGACGAACCAGTAACAATGCAGATCTCCCACTTTCTTCTGATCGGCAACGCATCAGTGATTCCTTTGGTGTTACTAAGGTCCAAAAGCGATGGTGATTTCAGCTATTTGATATGAGGGAATAGACTTTTACTAAGTTAATGTACTCTTCCACCCAAGACCACATCGCCACATAACGTGAATGAAATTGGAAATTTGCTTATACCGTTCGGTAGTAAAGTAACGGATGTATTAGTATTATTTCAATGTTTTTAGCTACATTTATAAGAAACATGTTTTTTCAACTTATGCCATGGCATAAGTTAATGATAGCCTACAATCTCACCCAATAGTAAGTGGAAGAAGTGCAATTAAGATAGTGAGCGCATTAACTTAGTAATACGCTCAACTTATGACAGTTCTAGTCAAACTCCTACATCTTCGTCGCAATCCGATAGCGCTTTTTCCATCCCCCTTTTCTTTTTTTAGTCACGCCCCATGTATTAAAGTGTTTAATTTGTTTCCCCCGATAGTTTCAAGATAAATAGCTTTTTGCCTGTTGATACACACCTTCTAGTTTGGACTGATGGATCTTATTCCGACGAGAAGATTGACAACGCTCGACTGATGGGGCATGGAAATAGATAGTCTTCCTGTCTCCTTGTGGGGTTGTTCGTTTCGATAATATTCGGAAAATCAAAGAGAATATTAAATCGCTGATTGATTAAGAAAAATGGCCCAATCTTATTATTAAGTCTTCTGAAATTAAATTTATTCAAAGCTGATTTTCAAACTCTTTTCCAGATTGTCAGCGTAGTTAAATCTAACCATAGCGGTTACCACGAAGTTAATGAAACACTTAATAAGGCAAAGCTTCTTGTCTTTTTTGGAACGTCTTTTTTGAAGGATTGTCCACAAAATAACTCATCTGCTAATTTTTTAGCATAAGCCTAATAATGATAACCTTGAATAGAGTGCCTATTTTTTCTTTGTATTTATTCATACAATATTATACATAAAACATATCATACAGTACAAACATAAAACTCACTATTTGTACCTTAAGCAATTATAGAATTTTGCTCATAATAAATTTTCCTAACCGCAGCGATACTACTTGGTTTATATAAAATATTTACTCTCTGTGAACATAATATAACTAATACCTACAAAGTACATATAGATTAATAGTAACAATCTCATCAAAAACATAAATATGAAATGAGAGCCAAGTCTAAAAAAATAATAATAGAGATCTAAATGGGTGCCAAGTTCTGTGTAGAAAAGCCTAAAATTTTAGTCACAAGAATATGTAATTCTAGCTCTACATTTGACTTGGTTAGTTTTTACGTACCTACCTAGGCTATATTATATTTGTATAATTAATTCTTATCTTATCTTAATATAATCAATTCTTTAAGTCTGTTAGGTTGATGAATGATAACCTTGTTTTGAACCTGAACGGCTACTTATACCGTCAGTAATTAAAGATTCGTCGACACCATTTAAGTCATGGTGCTTGGCAAGAATTAACCTCTCAATTGAGAGATTTTACTGGTAATCAATTTGACAATATATTAACTATGATGCAACGGTCAGCTAATCGCAGATGGGATTTTTCAAATAATAAATAAATAATAAATGGCTCCCCATTTAGTAAATTATTGGATCGGTATGAACTGTGAACAGTTTTATAATTTACTTAATTGTATACCAAATCTGGCAGAACAAGTACCAGATGCTTCTACAGCCTTGTGCATTTATTTAATTAAATTAAGAACAGTTGATAGCAATGAAAGGTTAGCCACCTTGTTCAATAAATCTAGACCTACATTAGAACGCCAGATGACAAAAGCCAAAAATTGTTTAGTTGATGACTTTGTCCCATTGTATTTAAGATTTAACCGTATTATGTCTATCCAAGATGTTGCTTCTCGTAGTAGGATAATTCCTGAAGGACTTTTTGGTAACCCAAATTTACCTGTAAATGTTAAAGCCGCAATAGTAATTTGCTTATGTCTACTTATGTTTTTGTTCAAAGCAGTTCTAATTATTTATTTCAAAAACAAACATATAGCTTACTAGAATTAGATAATCTAGTTAAACCATTTTTGATAGTATGTTGTGATGGTCACATTCTGGAATGTCTCGGTCCATATAAAGCTACCACAAATGATGCTACAATTACCAGCTTAAACTTAAATAATGAGGAATCTGCATTTCCATTATTTTTTAGACAAGGAGACATTTTTATTCTAGACAGAGGTTTTCGGGACGTCATTAATGAACTGCAAGAGCATGGTTTTGTAACCTATATGCCGGAGTCTCTCCTTGAGGGTGAACACCAATTAACAACCCTGCAGGAAAATAGGTCTCGTTTAGTAACGATGTGCCGCTGGGTAGTTGAAGTAGTAAATGGTCGGGTGAAAAGGGATTATAGACTTTTTCGTAATGTCTTTAATAATAGAGCCGCTATGCACCTCAAAGATGATTTTAGAATTTGTTGTGCTCTATTAAATAAGTTTCATATAACGATAAATGACCCACCAGAGGCTGCAGAATATGTAGCAATAGCTAAAAGTAGACTTTCATTGGAAAATAATTTGTCTATCTATGTAGAAAGAGAGAATATTAATAGGCGGAGGTTTAACTTTCAAGCAGTAGATGGTTATCACCCTCATTTAAATAGTTTTCCACAATTGACAATTAATGACCTTAAACGGTTTGCTTTAGGTAGTTATCAATTAAAGCAGGCTAGGTCATATTTTGGCGAACATGTTCGTCAGGCAGGGACATATTTCATTGAAGTCAATAATGAAATTGATGACGATCTTCCCTTAAGTTTAGGTCTCAATAACTATTTATTAAGAGGAAGAATTAAATCTCGTCACGTAACCAGTCGTACTTATTATACGTACTTGCTCATTAGCAGAGACGAAGCAGTGGCAAATACATTAGATGCTATAAAAGGATACTATTGCACTTGTCTTGTTGGTAAGAGAACCGTGGGCTGCTGTGCACACGTAATGACAGTGACTTGGTTTCTAAGTTGGGCTCGTTACAATGATATTAATGCTCCGGCACCTTACTTAGATGATTTTTTTAATGAATATGAAGAATAAAACATATTAATGAGGATTGAAATTAATGATTTTTATTTTAAATCTTATATTTATCTTGAGACCAGCTACCTTCCTATTATGTTAAGATTTGGAACATTGTTTGTAGACTTAGATGATTTTTTTAATGAATATGAAGAATATAACATAATAATGAGGATTGAAATTAATGATTTTTATTTTAAATCTTATATTTATCTTAAGACTAGCTACCTACCTATTATGTTAAGATTTGGAACATTGTTTGTTGTTTTTGTTAAGTTATTATGTCTAAATCTATTGTTAGTACCTTTACTCCGAAATGAAAGCGCTTCCTTTTGGTGATTAACAGATGTTAGACATAAATGTGTTACTCAAAAAACACTTAGCACTAATCCTGTCATATGATTAAAAAGTATTGTTTATAGTTGTATTGAACTGAACCAGTGGAGGAATTGATTGTCTGGAACGAATTCCACAGAGTTGTGCGGATAGCGCTGGAGATCTAGATTAATTCTGGAGATCTGGTTGGTGGGGCACACTTACCTTCCCCCTGTAAGAGGGTCTGGTTTCAGTGAATTAACTAAAGTATTTTCAGGTTCCTAATTATACGAGTTGAAGAATAAAAAGCCGGTACCTACTATATATTAGAGTGTTCTTGCTTACGAAAAATATCATAATGTGTATAATAAAAACTATAAAGTGTAAGCATGACTTATTTACCTGTCTGTGTCTGTACCCATAGCAAATTGCATTTATGTGATTAAATAAATACAGTTTGAAAGATTGAACTGTTTTTTATTTTAAAATAAGAACTTTTGAATAAAAGGTTAAAACAACAAATGATAAAATCACCAATACTAAGATTAAAATAAAAGTTGATTAGATTTTGAGGTTATGTAACATTTTTTCTATTTATGAAAAAAACCCCTGTGTTTTTGCAAAAAAATTCGGTTGAAATTAATAATTTGAATATTAAAGAATATCCAAAAACTCATTTGGAATTGCCTCAACCACTAGACCACTTCTCATACTTTCATAATCATTCTCCTTTTATTTGTTGTTTGCTAACTAATGAAAACTAGCCAAGTCAAATGTAAAGCTAGAATGACATGTTCTTGTGACTAAAATTTTGGACTTTTCTACTTAGAACTTGACACCCATTTAGATCTCAATTATTATTTTTTTGAACTTGGCTCTCATTTCAAATATATGTTTTTGGTAAATAATTTTCAGTTTTTAGATTTTTTCCTTTACATACACCTAATAGTCTAACTTTTGCCTGATATTAAGTTTCAGGGTCATCTGGAAGTAGATTTTGTTTATGATCCTATGTCAGTGAGTCAGTCAACAAAATGGGGGTTTTTAAACGTTAATTTATCAATAAAACTTTGAGCTAAATTTATGAAATTTTGAATTCTAAATAAACTAAAAGGTTTTAATGAATATGCCAAATTTCATGTATGTTGGTTAAATAGGTCTTGAGTTATGAAGGGGTCAAAAGTACCTCAAAATGGTTCGTGTAATATTACATATTATAATAAAATGATAAAAAGTTATTCGTGATTGATTCCAACTTAATTTCTGGGTCATCTGAAACTTGGTTAGAATTTTGATCTATCTATAGAACAGTTTGTGATAAAAATGTCGATAATACGACAAATAATGAACGACAAGTAATGACGTTAATATCTAAATTACCGTTTGAGATGTGTTTATGAAATTTGGAACCCATATGCATTCCGCAAGTCTTAAAAATGTGCTAAATTTGACAGGTTTATGTAAAATAGATTTTGAGTTATGAGGGGCTCAAAAGTGGCTCCAAATAGTTCGTGTAATATTACATATGGTGCTGCTCGCTAGTTCTGTAAGCTTGAACTTGGCTTAACATGCTCCCGCGTGTCTAGATGAAAGACTTGCCGATTTCGTGATTTAATTTTCAGGGAGGCAGATCAAATCTTCAGACAAACCATTATTATGCGAAATTCTCCATTATACAAATTACAATTTCATTTATACGCCATTAAGTTTCAAGAAAATTGAACTGAATTTTAAAACGTTTCCGCACTCATTACAAGTTGCGCTTCAAAAAGGAAATTTAAATCTAGAAATAAATTTCATTTGACAGTAACCTCAATTCAAATTTCCATCTGGGAAAAAATAATTGCTTTGGTAATTTCCGGAAAAGTCCGATTTCCATTTTGTTATAAATTCTTAACTTCCAACAATTTATTGTCTAAACATTGGCCAATATTTACATTAAATGACGAGGAAAACAAGAAATGTTTTTAAACCAAGGAATAAATATATTTTTTTAATACTTGTACTGTTTCGTTTTATGTCAAGAACTTTGCAATTAAATTCAAACTGATACGAACTTAAAAGAGTATCTATAATTAACTTTTAATGGATGTGTTTGTATCTTCAATTAGGCTTTGAAACTTCCTTTTGTCCATAGCATTACTTCCAATTTCAGCACAGTCAAGTTTTACTAGGCGTAGTTAATTATCTTCCTTTTTTTAATCAACATACATGGACTTGAAGTGTCACATTCTAAAAATAAGTTCGATGCAGTGAATAAAAATTTGAATTAAAGTTTCGTATATAAATTTTGTTTTTATTGTATGAACTATAGTGTAGTTAAAATTTTTAAGTAGAAATCCAAATTACCTACTAAACTTGACGTAGAAAATCTAAAAGTGAATTCTAAAAGAAAGTGTTATGTTTCAATTAATGGTACGATTTTTTAATTGTATATACGTAAAAAATATGTATAAAAATGCACTGACAACCACACTTAGTTGATATACACCAGAATAAAGAACCAAGTGTAGATGAACAGAGGAGCAACAATAAAATACGCGTTTTAATACCTAAGTAAACAGATATTTTGTAAACCAAACGAAAATTTGTACATCGTAATTTAATCCGTACCCATTTAGTTCCATTCTATCATATGCATGAGCGAATCTCACAAATCTCCACATTTGAAATTCGATCCATCACATTGTCAATATTACAGCATTGTTTTAAATGTTTTAGCGCTGGGTGCCAAGTTTTGTCGAAATTGAGTTTTTTTCGATGTTCGTTTTTCGGACAAACAACAGACGTTGATTGATAGCCGCGCAATATGAAAAAGGAAACTGGACACTTTTTTCATGGTGCCGGCCCGCACACCTGCCGGTGTTGCTATGAAATTTGAATGGACGGGTACAACAAAGGGCTATAAGCAATATTTTTGTGATCCACTTCTAGAAATTGGAGATAAGAAGCACTTCAGTCAGCAAATCTCTAAGAAATAACACTCCAAGACAGTAGACAAGAATAAGGCAGTTTAGATTGTAGAAGATAGGTAGATAGCACAAGATAAGTGGATGCAGACATATGAATATTACCATAACTATTTATTAGACTCCTACCAATTGGAATATTTTCTTGAATTCGTGATAGGCAGCGGAGCTCAGATTTCAATCAAATTTACATTTTATTCAGATAGGGTTCTTGGAAGAAATAAAAACGATACGCGAATTTGTATAAAATTGCACTCCTGACATATCTTATCTTCTGTTTTATCTTTTATACTTATACAAGGGCTCGTAATATTTGAAATAAGTTCTGACAAGTAAGAAAATTAAATAATGCAAATGAATCCTTGTTTTATATTTGAAATTACGAAAAGCGATCAACATCGCGTCGCGTTGCCAATTATTAATTGCTGCCTTTCAAAAAGCCCCGATTTTAAAATCTAAATTTGAAGCGAACATTAAACATTTATCACAATAGAGTAATTTATTTTACGTCGAAAAAAGGCGCGATAAAATTAAGTTTCATTGTTATAAATTGTTGTAAAAATAAAATTTTAGATATTTTACAAAGTTAACCCAAATAAATAAACTAAATTAAAAATTAGTAAAATCTAACCGAAATTTACCAATTCCTTCAATCCATTAATGACCCACTACTGAATACGGGGCTCTTCTCTTGAGGAAGCTTAGAGCATACTCTTCCACGCTGCTCCAGTGCGGATTGGTGGAAGGGTAAATGGCCAACTCAAGTATCGGAAGTATTTATACCTCCGACATGGCTTAACCACTATTATCTCTCCCCAAAAAAACTATATGGTTCCAAACAAAAATTTGTGCTTGAAAATTTGTGAAAAACGTTATCTGAATTACGTTCTTCAAGATTATTTCATATTTCGTGATTGTTCGTCTTCATTTTTGTGTGAGAATGTATCATTCTCATAATCAAAATCACAATCGTTTATTTGCTATAAATGTGGTAGTACAATGGTGGTAATTTAATACTCGTAGAATATAGTTTTTACACATTTAGCTTATCCAAGCATGCAAATATTTAAAGTCTTATAATTATACATAAGTAACATAGCCTTAATTAATGATTTTCATAAAATAATAATTTCAATAAAATTGCAAATAATGTCAATAAGTGTAGTAAATGTCAAATATTAAATAGTGTTGATGTCAATCTGTAAATAATAAGAATAATTCTAAAATAATATTAATATGTATCACAAATTGAAATAGATCATTGTTCTCTGATATCATATAAGTTACGAAAATATCTCCAAGATGCAATTCACATTAAGCTGGAACGAGTTCATTTTCAGAATAGAAACATTTGTCAAGTAGCCACATGCTTAATGCTTTCTTAAATTTTATATCGTAAGGTTTATCTTTTAGCTTATTAGAAAATTTGTTATATAACTGCCATGCAATAACAATTTTTACTATTACCTATATATTTGGCAGTTTTTGCTAATGGCTCAAGTAATTACTCGTAATAATTCGTTTTAATCCAATTGCGATAATGGTATATTACTTTCTTTCAACATGTTATTTACGAAAACCAAATTTTACTACCTATGTAATGATGGTGATAATAGAGTAGATAATTATTTTCTACTAATGGATACACGGCGTGTTCTTGCTACGCTAAAAACTTTTCTGATGAGAATGACATATAAGTGTTTTTGTGTTGACTTCAATTTTCGTATGGGAAAATTGGATAATCTAACATTTTAACAAAAAATTAACCGACTTCAAATAAAGTACAATGTACTTTTGACATGGATGCCATTGTCAGATCTCGCTCAAATTTATGTGGGACTACACGACAAGCACCAGCTTTTGATTAAAAGAAAAATCATCCAAATCGGTTCACCCAGTCCAAAGTTCTGAGGTAACAAACATTAAAAAAAATACAGTCGAATTGAGAACCTCCTCCTTTTTTTGAAGTCGGTTAAAAATCGATTTTACCAATGGACCGAATGTACCTAATGTATTGTTTTAGAGGTCTCAAACCGCCATCGGATTGTTGCCTTTCAAATGAATCCATTTTGCGTCATATCGGTTGGATGGTTTCAGAATCTATAAACGACATCCGTACAATTTTTTTGTGTTTTATATATACCTAGTCTGGCCATAAATACTGTTACATAAAAACTTTTCTTTTTTTCAGCTTTTTAATTATTTTGAATTTGGAACACGTATATTATTTTAAAAACTTCTTTCGATTTCGCGCCATTTCACATACTTTTTCGTGTTCATTATCAAATTACAATATGGAATGGGGTGTTAAAGAAAATAGGATTGCAGTGATCGCCTTGCACAAAGTGGGTATGGAGCCGTGGGTCATATTCCAGACACTTCAAAAGCTTGGTATCAGCCGTATGTTCGTATATCGTACAATCAACAGATACAACAACACTTCGTCTGTCGAAGACCAGAAAAGATCGGGGCGGCCGCGTGCTGTTAGAACTACAAAGGCTGTTAATGCTATTAAAGCCAGAATTCGTCGAAACCCCATTAGGAAGCAAAAAATCTTATCGCGAGAAATGAAGATTCCCGCTAGGACTCTGTCGCGTATTATAAAACAAGACCTGAAACTCGGTGCTTAACGTCGATATACAGGACATGCCCTAAATCAATCTTTACAATTAAAGAGAGTGGATCGATCAAAACGCCTTCTGTCGCGATACGCAGGTGAACGGCACAGAAATATCCTCTTTACCGATGAAAAAATTTTCACGATTGAAGAACACTACAATAAGCAAAATGATAAAGTGTACGCTCAAAGTTCTAAAGAAGCTGCTCAAGTGGTCGGAAAGGTACAACGTGGTCATCATCCTGTGTCAGTGATGGTTTGGTGGGGCGTGTCTTATCAAGGAGTCAGAAAACTGCATTTTTGTGAAAAAGGAGTGAAAACTTCAGCCAAAGTGTATCAAGATACAGTCTTGGATCATGTTGTGAAACCTCTCAGCAATACTCTTTTTAAAAATATACCGTGGACTTTCCAACAGGACTCTGCACCTGGTCACAAGGCACGAACTACCCAAGCCTGGCTTGAAACCAATGTTCCGGACTTCATAAGAGCTGAAGACTGGCCCTCATCTAGCCCAGACCTCAACCCTTTACACTTCAAATTATGGTCAGTTTTAGAGGACATGGCCTGCTCTAAACGACACGGCGACATTGAGTCTCTTAAAAAATCTTTGGAGCAAGCAGTGGCGAAATTTCCCTTGGAAACAGTGCGTAAATCCATAGATTCGTGGCCAAACAGATTAAAGGCCTGTATAAAAGCCAAAGGTGGCCATTTCGAATAGAATATTTTTTTATTTTTGCTGAGACTTTAATAAATATGTAGGTATAAATTTTATTAATATTACATTACTTCATTTAAAAAAAAACATTTTCATTTGTAACAGAACTTATGGCTGGACTAGTTATATATCCTTTCGTCACTTTTTCATCCTAAGGTATTCTACATATATTTTAATCCTTTTAGTAATACTAATATTTGGCAGTTTTTTATGTCCGTGTGACCGAAACAAAAATTTATTCTAAATTTTCAATTTATGAATACCTCATTAGTTAAGCTATCTTGCCACAAAAATCAATATCTTTCTAGAAAGTGTCGTAGTGGAATATGTTAAAAACTTTCTAGGAAATATTTTCGAAATTCTTCCCGAGTTTCTCTTTTGAGGTAAGACAATACCTTAAGCTTCAGTATGCTTCAGTATGCTTGTACTTTTTGGCCTAACAGAGATTTCATTTCAGTTATTACTCATCACTGTTCTAGTATTGAGTGTTTCTTCGAAGAACAATATCGGTTATTGTTCTCGCTTGAGGCGTAGAGCAAAGAAAATTACTTTATAATGAAAAATTTAAGTAACAATATGAGTTATGACAACGATTTTTTACTAATGAATTTGATTGTATGAAAGTTTTTTGTTTAATTTGCAATGTTAAATTGCCAATCCAACAGTAAAATATTGAATACTTAAATGTATCTCGTAGGACCTAGTCCTACGAGATGAAAATTAACCGCAAGTAAAGCATCAGCTTTATAAGCGTCTGATTTCTAGATTCAGTATTATTAAAACAAAACTTTGGAACTATACTATTAAAAATCTGCAAAAGTAAAATTTACTATAATGAATGATGAACACAATACACAAATGATAGAAAAGCACCAAACTTAAACACTTCGTAACTACATTTCGAGCGAACATTTCTAAGAATGAACTTGTCGACAAGACGATTTGCTCACTACTGGTTTCGGTTGAAGAGATCCACTTGGTTATTTGGTACTCGGGCCCAAAGGAAGTAAATACTTCTCGACCGGTGCGGCCAAACATGCACTTTATTGAGCATTCTGTGTGCTTTTTTATTCTTGCTATCCGCTGTAGGTTTGGAAAAACTATTTTTGGATTCAGTAATGTCAATTGGATTTAGGCTTTATAATGCTTTATATTTTAAGAGGAGGTTAGAGTTAAGTGTCCCACTGTCGATTTTAGCTAGGTACGAGAAAAAATTCACGATAGTTGTATGTACAACGAAAAAGGAAAACTATAACAGCTATGCAAGCATCAACGTGGAATTATATGTATAACTCACGACGGTACTGCGCATGGTGAGAAACGCACATGTCCGTTTTATTGTCGACATTAGAAATTACGATTAACACTAGTTAATCGTATTAACAAAATGATATAATTCCTTTATCTCCATTTCATTTGTGCTTTTCATTGGCAAAAAAACATCCCAGCACCCAATGAACTTCAATCAAATAACCCAAAGGAAGTGTCAATAATAACTTTCCCAAAACAACAGCGGCAAAAGGCCAGATAATCCCGAAAAATATAATGTAATTCCCATCGGCTCACAGACATTCCTGCGATCTTACAACAAATTGTACCCGAAAAAGGATGAAGGGGAGGTAATTTTGTATCAAGATTTTATCGGGCGGCAGAAAGAAAATCCTCAGGACGGTAACCGTGGTTAATTAATTACAATTGCTGCTAAACGAACCGTTACAATGTAACGAGGGAAATACCTTTTCGACCCTCTGTGCCGACAAGGGATAATTTATAAAGGAGGATTCATATTAAACAACAATGAACCTATAAGTACATACTTAGAATTGTTAATTGTTAAATTGTACATTTTGTTAAGAACTTACTGTTTAAGATGTTTAAAGAATCCTGCTTTAACTAAGAAGGTTTTTGACTGTCGTGTTGTATACAATACGACACTCAAAAATAATTATATAATAATTATTTATGATCCTTTTATGTGTTCCCTAGTTTTAATCTTAAACAAAGTCACATTATATCTCTTCATAATGGTAAACTCGTCACACGTAGATTGTAGCATATTTATGGCAACAAGCCGACTCTAATTCAAATTTTTGATCCTATAGATATTTCTGATTTCAGAGCTTAAGTTGAAGTAAGATCTTCTTATTAATCTTAGATATAAATGTGAAAGTTTCTAAGTATGTATGTTACTCTTTCACACAAGAGCTACCCAATGGATTTTCATGAAATTTAGCACTCAGGTAGACGTGATCTAGAGTAAGATAAAGGATACTTATTATACCGGAAAGTATAGACAAAGCTGAGGGCATAGCGCTCGTTCTAAAGTAAAAAACATACGCAATTAAGTGTATGTGCGGTTTCCTTGTATCCTTTTCCCCTGGTTCTTTCTCATGCTGGTTTTTTGTTAGGATCGGAATGTAAGCTCTGTACTGCGGGTTGGCTAAGTCTAGCTTTAACAAATGAACGGTTAATTAGATTTACGGTTGTTAAAACGAGTCGCTGCAAAACCGACTTCACACATTCTTGGTTGCTCTACTCCTAGAATTTAATGTAAGCCCGCGTAGGTGTGGAGGGGTGAAGTAGCCTGCGAGCTGAGGAGCAGGTGGTGAGCTTCAAAACTGCGATGATAAGCTCGCGTGGGATCGCCGCGCCAGAGTCCCGCAGCACCGAAGCCGTGATAGAAACAATGCTTGCTGCATGTTGCATGTCTGCTTCCATGCTGCATGCCTGCTTGCATGCTGAAAATATTGTTATTAAAACGGTATAATGAATGTTCTGAAACATAATACTTCGAACAAATGTTATTTCAGCTAAGTGTAACTTCGTTAAAAATTTTTTCGAACAAATGAAACGTCGGAGTATCGAAAAAAATAGAATTGACAATAGGTCAATTGATACAGTGGCAGAGCTGACTTAGATGAAGTAAAAAAAAAACGAAACAGTAATAGTTGAAAAGTTTTAGGTGAAATGAAATTCGGTTAAATATTTTTCGACCTTATGATAGGTATCCAGACCATGATCTAGAATAAGATATAGAGTACTTATTATTCTGAAAACGCTGGCAAAGCCGCGGGTGCTAGTGCTATTTGTCATAACATTTTAAGACGTAAAAGGTAGCAAGTTAATATCGTTCGTAACCCTCTATTTTGACAACATTTTATTTTGAAACGACTGTTATATTTATTCAAAAAAATGTATTTTATTACGCACTCCAACTGGTATAACGAACACGTAATTATTGCCCCAAGCCCATCAAAGGCATGTTTACGAATGTCGGTTGATTTGACATCCGTACGCGTAATTGCTCTTACATGTAGCAACGTCGAACATTGTCTGGGGCCATTAATTATGAGGAGTATCAAAACATTACGGATATACATGATGGATGGAAGCGTTTATTTAATCGACGTAATCGTGTGTGTTTGATATACTGTAGAGTAATTAGCAAACGTTTACACACTCACATTTCTGCATTAAATGACGTCACAAGGCCCCATTATCTTAGAACAACGTTATATGTGTCACATTAATGTCTGACTTGGAAGATCATTGGACTCTGACCTTTTCGCTCGATAGATTCACCTTAATGTCCTCTTTAAAGCGGCCTCAGTCGAGGCTCGACGACGTCTCGAATCGACATATGAGTATCTTCATTATGGATAAACTCTCTTACTCTCAAGCAGCTTTATATCCTTAATACGATCAAAAAGAAACGATCACGATTTTAATTGCATTGATTAAGGGAAAATTCACAGGAAAATTGAAGGAAAAGAAAGAATTGTATGTGAAATTTTCGCTACATTAATTGGTCATATTATATAGGATTGCATATATGCGCCAAACATACCGAATTTGTACGAAATCATATGAAAGCCCGATGCGGATATATGTCATAATATGTCATCCGATTTGGGCTCTCATATGACGCATTTATTCGAAGGAGCAAAGCACAAACAAACACTAAAATGCGAGTCTGACCCCCCTTATTCGTAAAAACAGGCAAAGTTATAGCAGGTTTGTAAAATGTTATGAAGGTTTGTAAAAGGTTAGTAAAAGTTATAGAAGGTTTTTAAAAAATTACACTAATATTTATGGATATGTTATCGTGTTAAGATATTTTAAGATGTTATTATAATATAGTTTAAGAAATGATTCCAAATTTTCCCATAACATCGGCGGTTTTATGGCCTCAGATTAGATAAATAAATTAATGTATTCATACGGAATGGACCCTAGGGCATGTTACATTGTCAAATAATGTCATGGCAACCCAATTTACCAAATTAGGGTCGGCTTCGAGGACAAAAGTAATTCTTATAATATTCATATGAATTTAGTAGCCTTACACAATCAACATATAATACGAGTATATAGGGCTTCTGTGACATTAGGGACTCTCTACCAAACCTAACCAATATAACTACTGGACAATAAAAATGTAGTAGTTCTGTAGAAGACTTACCATCACAAACCACAAGGCTTAGTTCTCGTAAAAACTAATTATGTTCAGTCACGTTAGTTTGAGAAAAAAGTAGTTCTCCAACAATTAGTTTTAGGACTTCAGAAAATTGTTGCCAAAATAATATTACAAGAAAGTATTACTTAGTTAACTTGTTACGTGTAGTATCAGAATGTTTTAAGGCTTATATCTCTACTAGTTTTTACCCGCGGCTTCACCCGCGGTAAAGTGGTTTCTAAATAAAATGTTTTAGATTTATAGAACCACATAAAAATAAAGTGCACCTATAAGTAGAATAATGGAGTAGGATACATAATATTAGATATTAGATGATATCCGTGGCTTCGCGCACGTTGTGAACTTTTACGAGTTAAAAAGTAGCCTATGTGTTAATCCAGAATATAGGCTATCTCTATTCCAAATTTCAGCCAAATCGGTTAAGTGGTTGTAGCGTGATTGAGAAACAAACATCCAAACATCTTTACAAACTTTCACATTTATAATATTAATAGGATTTGTCTGCTCTATTTGCTATAACGTTTGATAAAATGTATAATCACGTCAATTAGATAGTACCAATAAAGTACAAAAAGTTCATTGAAATAGTTCATATGGATTTATTTTATGTAAACAAATTCTCCCAGTGTTAATAATTGAACCATAATTATTATAGTATTAAAAGTTTCAGAAAGCCATAAAATATTTGAATGTTTCCTAAAAATCATTTATTTAAATCGATAACACAAATCCTTGCCAATATCTTCCAAACAATTAAAAATAAGAAAATCGATTGGCAAACAGAAGTGTAAGCGACTATTCCCTATTTTCCCGGCAAATAACCAGCTATATAAGATATATGACAGTCAGTTTTATCATCGGTTTAAATTCATGTACCTATTTGAATTCGTTTAGAATTTAAAATATATTCTTTAAACCGTCGAAAAAGAAAAATAATAATTTTGTCACGCTAATCAAATAGAATGTGAAAAATATAGCCAGCACATTTCATTTTATATGAGACAAGATGAAAATCGAAATAAAGTGAGAAGTTTTTTACGAAGATCTTGCCTAAAGCATTATTGATTGTCATATTTATGAATAAAAGAACTGGAGATGAGAAGTTGAAGGACATTGGATATAGTTACGTATGTTGATAGGAATTAATGGATCATCGTAAATCGTATTGTCTCACTGTTTGGCTCAACAAAATCATGATTAATTTCAAAAAGTAAAAGTGATTAATAACTACAAATGAGTCGAATTGGGAAAGTAAATCAAGCAGTTTAAATTTGGCTCTTTACTCGCCTTTCGAGAATATTAAACAACACTTTACAGTAGCAAGTTTCCATGCAATATTTTTGTTCACCGTAAGCGAGTCAATGAGCAAATAATATTTGAAGCCTTGAATCTGTTTGATGTACCTATTTCGAACAATGTTTATTAGTGTTTATTAAGGTAGGTATTTTAAAATGTTCAATGTTAATAGCCTAAAAAAATCAAATGTTCTACGATTAGTGATATTATTGTCAGGAGTTACAAACATAAACAATTGGTCACAAAATTGATTCTCGAAATTTTTCTTTGGTCATATGTATGTAAGTGTTGCGATGCCTAATTTGTATGTATCAATGCCACCCGTAACAATGAAGAAGAATGGAGAAGTCAGTGTGTGAATGAAGATGAGTCAGCAATGATTTTTGTATGACAGTAGATTCTATTCATTCCTCTTTTGACAGCTCTCATTCCTTGAGTGCTAGTTCATGTCGCGCCTGCACGTGAATAGGATAATTTCGTTGTCGTAAGGCTTAGTGCATTTGCGCTTTGCATAGAGAGAATAGTCATACGACTTTTCATCTGTCGTATTAGCATACGAGATTTGCTAAATTTTAATGTACGGATAAAAATAAATGCGGTATACAGTCGTATGTAATTTTGGAAGTGGTTTAGTATGTGATGGTTATATTTAATGAAATTTCTAAGCAAATAAAGGAATAAAATAATTGTTAGTAATTAAATTACAATTTCGTAAGTGTAATTAAAATATTAACAGTATTTTTTAATATTGGGTTTAAATGAGCTTAATTCATTGAGTTCAAACCAACCTCAAAAAAAACATGATGAAACTGAAATACAGAAATAATAGGTTATAGATATATACTTTTTGTAACTTTATTAACATTTATTTATTTGATATTTTTATAAATTGAATAAATTGAAAAAGTACGGTCAAACAGAAAAATTCCAAAATTATTATACTACGTGGACTACGTGGAGTCAGTTTTGCACTATTAGTTTCTATCGTTAACGTTAACGTTTACATTCAGCCAAACGACAACAATTCTATCATTTGATTGTTATACTAAAAAAGTATATTAGGTGGCATTAGATCAAATGATTTTTAGTACTTATTTTATTCTATCAACTGTTGCGCACCCGTTCAAAACATGTTGGCAATAGAAATAAAAATGTTTTGGTACGTATTAAATCAGTCTATTTTGATGGAGGTAAAGTACCTATAATCTGGCAGTTTGATTTCCGTTAATATTTAATAGGGCCTTTCTATGTCTGTCAATCGTACTGTCTAAACAATTTAGAAAATATGAAGAAACTAACATTCGATTTTTTTATGTAAGTACTCGACAAACGAGCCGATTAGCCACTAGATGACAAGCGGCCATTGTCGCCCACTTAGCAACATCATAGGTATTACCGATGGATTGTTGGCCATGAATTAATTAAGAAAATAATTAAAAATTAACCCGACTGCGTAAAAAAAAGAAAAAGAAAACAAAGAGAACCACTGTAGAAGGATTAATCAAATCTTGTTTGTTTTTTCCCAAGCAACCCTGTAAAATTTAAATGGGTCCCTACTGTCAATCCTTCTGTGGTGTAATAGTTCAGGTTAGGCCTTCGCAGGAGCATGAACCAGTGCCCTGTAGTGTGAATCATTAATGAGTTGAATCCAAGTCTTTTTCAAATCATAGTGACATGTTAAATCGAATCCAAATACTAGAAGAATAAAATAGGGAAATATAAAATGTTTAAATAGCCTGATAAAAAATTGTTTCAGTTATGGATTTTGTAATATTAAAAAAACAGGCTACCTTGCTCTTACAAGAAGTATAGGTATAAAATAACGAAAACATTTAAAAGATAAGACACAATTAACAAAAATTACGCCTTCATTAATAAGGTGTGCATCTTGACGTTGACATAATGAAAAAGTCTAGAAAACCTTCTGTTTTAGACATTTATTCATGGAGGCCATAAATCTGGGCGATATCATCAAGCCGTGTTAATAGAGAGTAATTATTATGGTCTTTTAAGGTTTTTCAAAGATTTTAGCTGTATAATAAAGAAGGCCGAATTAACGTTGATGAAATATGTAGACTGGATTTTTGGTTTCGCAATCTTTTCCCCGACTTATGAATCTTACTATGCCGTATATTATGAGAAATGAAAATTTTGAAAAGTAAGGAAGGACATTTCGAGAAAAGGCATTTATGATAAAAAATATATAAAGGAACCCCTAAGAAATATCAAAAAGGATATTTTGAGAAAAGTAGCCTGTCCTTTTCTCAAAATATCTTGCTACTTGCTACTTCATGAATCGTTCTTTGTTTTAAAGCAGATTTAATTATTTCGATTATGAATGAGACCCTGTACTTCAATTCTAGTAACATTGCCTGTTTAAAGATACTCAAAACAGTAATTAACATCCATATCAGTAATATCTGTAATAGAAAAATATCAGTACAATTCTTGCTTGGCAATTTCAGTGATTTATGTGGTAAATAAACTCTCAGATCTTTGGAGTCATCAAACCGTTCTATTGTCACCTAGTTACTCAAAAAAATATCAAGGCGAGACTATCAACTTACGCACCATCTAAATAAGAAAATCACGCTACTAACAGATACCTATCCATCCAGACAGCGTAATAAAGAATTGAGAAGCACCGCTTCCCATTTTCCGGAGTGCAAACTTCCTCATATTCAGAAATCGAATCACATCTATTATTGCTCATCGATTAAACGTAGCCAAAAATCGTGACACGACTATTAGTACGAATCGTGCTGTTAGAAATTCGGCTAACATTAATATTCTACTAGCGTTTCAATCGACCGCCCTGTTAATTACTGCAAAGCAAATCATCACTTCCCGGGCTCATCTAGCGCTTTGATTGATTCTTACTTCATAAAAATAGCAGCAATTGTTTAAAATATAACATTTATGATAAAATTGTATACTTTTGTTTGGTTCGCAGTGTTTGTGAAACATCAAAAAATTTGTGCACGTTTTTTTTTTATGCTTTGAGCAGGCAAACGAGCAGACGGGTCACCTGATGGTAAGTGATCACCGCCGCCCATGGATATTAGTG
The DNA here is from genome assembly GCA_963932265.1 of Thymelicus lineola. NCBI lineage: Eukaryota > Metazoa > Arthropoda > Insecta > Lepidoptera > Hesperiidae > Thymelicus > Thymelicus lineola. The sequence goes on along the minus strand of OZ010693.1, from coordinate 14,406,153 downwards.
ACACCAGGGGCGTCATCAACGCGTTGCCGGCCAAGAAGATGACGATAGACCCGCTTCTTGAAGGACCCCATGTCATAGCCTGGAGGGAACACCGATGCAGGTAGCTTGTTCCACAGTTTACACGTGCGAGGTAGAAAATGACGTGAGAACCGGACTGTGGACGAACGCCAGGTATCCAGGTAGTGTTGGTGAAACGCACGTATTAAATTTGTCTACACACGTGCGACAAATTTCACCACAATGACTTATAGTTACGGTATACGAGAATTAATGGTTGACGCAACGCAACGTTTAATGATTGACTGGAGTCGTGTTTGAAATTAATGTTTGTCAAACTTTAACTGGTTCAAATTAAGCAATTACTAAGCATCATGATTTTGCAGTACGTTACTTTACTCGGTTTCGTAAAATAAAAGGGCCTGAAAAAATAAACTTAAATCAGGGAAGATCAATTTGTTAGTTTTTATATGAAGGGATTCGTAAATATTAATTTGCTAATAAAAAAACCTCAAAGTTTTATTTTACGTACTTGCGAGAGTGAAAAGATCATAATTGTCTAGCACTATAATATTTTTCTGGAAACAACTAAGAAAATTATTGCATAATATAATAAATAAAATATGCTAAAGAATAATAAATTCTAGTATGTGATAATTTCTGGTATTTTATGAATAGTAACGAAACATTGGTCATTTTTGGGATGCTGATGTCTTAACAAAAGAACCGTTCGCCTCACCAAATCACACTTTTCGTAACGCATTCTCCTCTCATTCTCTCTTTCTCTCGTCACACATTCACCAGTTTACTCCCCAAGTCAAGCGTACATGAAGAAGTTTTACTTCAAAACCAATACAATGTCGAGTTAATGATATAACGTACATGACATGTATTGATACCGCACAAGCGAGGATGGATAGATATCCAAGTTATGAATGCAACTATTCGACAGAGACACTATTGGGACTTCAGATAATTGCTTTGCAGTAATTAACTGGACGGACGATTGAACCGCCGTTTGAATATTAATGCCGGCCGAATTTCTAACATCACGTTTTGGTTCGACTAACAATTACGTCACGATTCCTGATATCATAATTTCGGTATCGAATCTTGGTAATCCTGGATTTTGAATATCGAAATAAAATTACCGGTTCAATGATGTCACATAATTCTGATAAATTGTATTTTGCAAAGCGTTGATTTTACGTATATTGTTTTATGAGTGAACTAAAGATAGTAGCAATTGTCCAAACCTTGAAGTGTTAATAATGTACTTTGATTTAATAAGTAGACGATCTATTGAACCACCATTTAACTCACTTAACCTGGAATTATAATGGTATGTTGTGATTTTACTAAAAATTTCCTACATAATCGTCTAAGAGTAAACTAAAATAAGGTGGAGTATGTTCAAGGCCTACCTCAGGAGCAGGGACCCGTACTCAGTAGTGGGCCATTATTGGATTGAAGTCCTGAAATATTAACGTTTTATAAATTGACTTATTTACTTATTTACCAATTAACAAATTTTTGTAGGACAATATGGTTGTCAGCAATCTTAGTCATAACAAAATCATCTTTAAGAATTGGGTTAACTTATTTTATGTGAATAATAATAATAATAATAATAATAAAACTTTATTGAACCAAATTATACAAAGTCATGGGGAATCTAACTGGTTCATGCAAAATTCTGGGAAGCTTAAGTTGAATCACGATAATTATACGATAGTTGTAATTTCGCGTATTGTGTTCTATGTTTTAAACCTAATTCAACTCGATCAGAGATATTCTATTTCGAATCTTATAAACATCTTTGAAGTAAACATAATTATTGATTATTATAACAATAAATCAATTAAATTTTCTTACAGTCATGATGCATTAATAATGTCATTCATAAATCGTCATACGCCCACCTTGTACAATACTAATAACACTCCACATAACAACGAATTTATTACACAAAGAAATATAATTGACATCAAATTAAAACTAACCAATAACAACAGTCTTTCCAAAAAGTATAAAAGAAAAAAAACATCTTATTGTAATGCATAAACGAAAAGTTTCAGAGGGACGTAAAAACCAGAGCCAGAAATGTCACAGAAACGTTATCTACCGACGCGGCGACGATCGGACTTCTACTTTTGCTTACTATTGAATACAGGGATGGCAATTACCGGTAGAAAAACCGGCCATAACATGTCTACTTAAAATATCTTCAACATAAAACGAACATGACATTACAGAATGAACATGACAGAACGATATTACATACCAGCGAGCAAATGGCGAGCCCGTATCAACGGCTGACAAAAATAAAAATACAAAATTTGGTCTCCGAAACATTCATGATAATAAATTGCAAATATCAATTTCGTATCGGATCCAGCGAAATTGACACATTCATCTTGAAAATTGAAACCGGGTCTTCAGCAGAGTGCATACAGACATAAATTCAGAATACGAGACTCACGTTTCGACTTTATACACATCACTTTTGCGCGGACTTAAAAATTGTACTCACAGAGTGAAATAGAAAACGTGCCGGGCATCTTAAAATGGTTTTATTACGTTGTTAGTAGCTTTGCTACTTTGTTTCACTGGATTGATGTAAGTTATTAACTGAAATTGGTTACATTTCGCCTTAAAATCTTTACTATCAAGTGTGCCAAGTTTTCTCGTTTATCTAAAACATATTACTGATTTGAAACAGTTCCTTAGGCTTTGCATATTTCATTTAAAGAGTGGCGCTAAGATCCTAAATCACTCGTGGTACTAGGAGTAAATTCTATAATAATACAGTTAAATGCGAAATGATACTATTGGTTGTAATAATGTCAATCTACCTCAGTGTATTTTCTCACTTTGCATCTACTAAGCAAGTTGGAAGCTAACAAGCACCTATCGACAAGAATAACACTAATCATCAAATATTACATGAACTTGATAACAATTTGTTATTATATTATTATCTAAAATATTATGAGTATCTTCAGAAAGGTGTATCTACGAGCGAAAACTTAATAATAACATTCGAAAGACCAATATCCTCAAGCACATCTGCAGTTTATTTCTTCAGAAATCTTCACTTCTTGGCAATGGTGGCAGGCGAGAAAGTTTGATTCACTTCAAATTTAATCTTGGAATTCATTTATAACTTGACCCTCACCATAATTTTCACAGTGTGTGTAAGTTAACACGCTGAGTTTGTGCTCATATTGGAATTGCTGTAGAGGTGTTAAATTACTTATTATTAAAAAAGCCCCCTTCGGTTAACCATGCAGATTTTTTTTACAGATAAGATTTTTACCCGATTGCTAGGAAGGTTTTGTTTTTCGCGCGTATCTTGTATGTATGTATGTAATATTGTTTATTACCTCGTATCTTCCAAACCGCTGAACGGATTTATATAATTAAGATATTGTTAGATTCGTCTTGATAACCCAAATGTTTTTTTATGAGTGAAATAATAATGATAATAATAAAAAACATATAGTGACTGTGAAATGCCATTTTACCTATTTAGTATCAAAAAATAAAATAAATCGGATAATGCAATATGAGTATCATATTATAGAGCTTACCTTAAGGATTTCAAAAAGGTATTTAATGATAGGTTTTTTGACAGCAGGCGGGTTTTTTATATATTTTAAAATGCTAGATAATGATACGATTAAAATAAAACGCCGCAGTAACTGCAACGCTCCGCTCTTTCGAAATAAAAGTGTCGGAGTATAAAATTGTCTACACAGTTGCACTTAGTCGTTGTCACGGCTTTTTAAGTAAAAATCCATAATATCCTTTATTCATACTAAGTAATATTTAGCTGGGTTTGGTCACAACAATTCTAAAATTATACGAGAAGTCATGAAATTAAATCTGTTTTGCTCAGACTTTTTCCATCTAGATCCTTTTCTCGTTCAAAATGAATTATCGCCCACGAAGGTAAGAATAGAGTCACTTACCTGACTGAAACTCCCTGACTTTGCAAGTTAACCTCTGTAACATACGAGGATAAAATTGACTAAACAAAAATATTTTGGGCAAACAAAAAATATAATATATTACATTTAAAAAGCTTGCCGAAAAAAGTACAGGAAGAAAGGAAACAGATAACAAAGATATCCTGTAACATTATACATGTTTACTCTCCATGTTTGAGCAACCTGTTAGAAAACAGTTTACCAGATTTTATAGGATAATTATATCCTGTATTTCATTTATGGATACGTAATCGATTGCCGTTAAGTTAGTTAAAGAAAGCCTTGCATCACTTAGATTATTTCATAGGTATATAAATAATTCTGTAGTCTTAAGTTCAAAATGATTCAATAAATATTGTTTGTTTAAAGAGGCACATATAGCCTACAAACATGTCCTTAATTATGATTTCATTTGCAATAGTTGTGTAGTTTTTGTTAATAATAACTATACTATACCCTACTATACGAGTACTATTCTAAACCCTATTTTTCTTAAATACCAAAAAAAATGTTAGTTAATTATCTTTGCTTGTTAAAATATTTTTTCGTATCTTCCAATGCCACTTGAAGCCTACAATGACGTAGCTCTCCACAGCTACTGACACCGACCTCCAATACTCGCCAGTTTATGTGTCCACCCTCTCAAATCTCCGTGATATTGAAATCGAGCATTTTAAATATATTTTCCGCTCTCGATGCCAGTGATAAATTATCCGAGCGTTAGAAAGATTTACTTACCCAGAAATAAGCTTGAAATTTTAAGTGGTCGCTAACGGAGTCGCTAGGAAAACGAATTATTTTGGAATGAGATGTGGTACTTCAATGTCTGTCGAAGAAAAATCACTGGAGTTTTCATGGGTATTTTATAATATGATGGAATCGTACCGGGAATAATGAAACTCGAAAACGTATAGAGAAATTAGCTATCGAAATAGTAAGGTTAATTTAATTTACTGCTTCTCATAGCTCCTTGTGAAGCTTTTTCTACGTATCCTACAACATTTCGCTCAATAAAATGATTAGGTACAGTATTAATGGTATAATATTGTAATATATTAATATTTTAATATGTAATAATTGTATTACAACAACATTACTTATAAATATGATTTTCTACTGTATTTTGATAATGCAAGTATTCATATAGTTGAGAGAAAAAATTACTTCAATATAGCTCGAGCTATCCGCTCGTAACCTCTTAATTTTGTAGTTTACTGGATCACAAGAAAAACTTAACTTATGCATTTTACTAAACTGGTTCAGAATTTGCTAAAGACCTAAAATACCTAGTAGCAAAAGCTGATTGGAATTCAAGGCATCAAAGGAGACCTTATCTTGGTAGTTAACGTCCACGGTGAATATTTATCAGGCTCTTCGTTCTATAACTATTTATAGGAAGGGTTCGTAACCCGATCACCTGACGATATATTAGGCCTTGAATCTACGAGCATCTATGACCATTTTAACATTAAATCAATATATTTTATTCAACATTTTTTCAAGCAAAAAACTACTGAAGTATTTTTGTTCCTACTCACAATTATTACACAAAGCTACTAATTTTCCCCTGATACGTGGAGGGGGGGGGGGGGGGCATGGACACAATAATAAGATATCAAATCTTTCTGTCACATGAATGTCACGGTTGTAGTGACAATGCTTCATTGGCTTTATGGTCGTTAATTCAAATAATATTAGTGATAATTTAAATTAACTAGGCCATACTTTGTGATAATCCACTGCTGCAACTAAAATGTATTCCGACCACGGTCATTTAAGTTTAAAATCATATATTACTGATCTCCCTATAAACACAAGAACATAAAATCACGTATGCTATTACAAGAATTGAGATAGAAATCTACATTTGTGTTGCTTGCAATCAGACTCTGCAAAATATTGCAACCAGCTAAGCTCAAATTGTGTAGAAACTAGAGCCAGTGTGGATTTTCTCATGTCAAATCTTAAAGACGTTATCTGAATCTACACAATGACATGAATTTTGTTGAGAATAATCCTTCATTTATTTTGTTTCCAACTATTGAAGTATACTCGTAATGTCATAGAACAGACATCTCGAACAAAATGTGTGTCCCGCTCGGGAGGTACGATTTTCAAAATTGAGTCCCGGTTCTCCTTTCAAAATCGGACGAATCCATTGAAGGTCGAAGCCACGTGGCGCCAATGCATTGGGACATACATGGTGTTCGTGGTGTCGGTTCTACTCGTATACGCTAGTAATAATACTTCAATGTTCCAATACATATTTTTTATGGAAAAGTGGTTTCTTCTAGCATGGATATCAAAACACTTCAAAAATCTCACAAGTTATCGTTATCTCGATAACTTTTTCAGTTTTCTTTCTGGTGACTGCTTTCATCAATAAAATCATTGAAGTCATTCCGTTAAAGTTATCTACCTAGTTATCTACCTGCAGTCCTGCTTTTTTGGGGAGTTTCAGAATATAAAGAAAGAAAGAAAGAAAGAAAGAAACATTTATTCAGTCGCAAGCATGCAACAGCATTAATTCCTATAACAGGACATATTATAAATTAAAATATATTATAAATTGAAATTGAAGTTGCAGCCGCCAACAGAAAAGGGTCGCACTCAGAATATGGCGCAGCAAGTGGAAGGTACCAACCTACTACGCCTCTGATTTTCAGTGCGCCCGTTTGTCGCGTGTAGATCGGCAAGTGGCGCAGCAGTATCCTTAAACTTTTCCTAAACTGCAATTTCGACCAATGCAACTACCAACACTACTATTACAGTTGAATTAGTAATGAAAATTTAATGGCTTGGAAATAATTTTAGTTTTCAAGAATGCTGTCAAATACGATCATCCTGCTCAATTTACTCGCGATCTTCAGATTATTTGACAAGTCTATGAACCTTACGAGTTCTTTGTCTGATCTATGAATTCTTGATTTACCTAGAGTTAAATTTTTTTAGTATTATTAAATAGTTTCAGCGATAACAGCCTTTGTTGATAAAAACCACTATAAACGCAAAGCATTAATTCTTTTGAATTTTCGTCAAAATGAATTTATGCATTTTTTGTTCTTTTAGTTTATCATTTATAAGACAATTCCGAATACGTAGGCCTATTGATTTTTATAATTAATTTTTAGTTCTCCTAACGTTTAGTATGAAACGAAATTCCATTATCTTTTCTGTGGTTTTAACTCAGATATATTCACTTAAATCGTCAAATTTCTAGTAAATTCAAGATTTGGGCGTAGTAGGCATTCAAAAGTATGAAAAATCGTATTCACATACCAGTTAATCAAAGAACTGTCTCACTCAAAGAGCCCACGTAAGATGTATACGCATTAAGTTAGTTTTAAAGGTATCATGTGCGTTGAACTTATATGGAATACTAATGACGACCTGAGTTTGATGACTCCTATGACTTTGTATTATGCGAAGCGCAAAATTATATTATGTTTGACTTTGAACATTTAGTTAATTTTAGCGTGTCTCAAATTAATCACACTTCGCATAATATTGCCTCTTGAAGGGTTCTATTAGGATTATTACACACTGGTTTGCATTAGACTAACAAGAGTGTTTGTATTTTATGTAATTAATTATGCTTTGTTTGTGGTCTAGGGTTTTTAGTTCAAGCAGTACTTAGCTCATATTGTAGGCCTTTTGTCAGTGCAAATTAAAAACAAGTTGAAATCCAAATAGTTTGGTTTTGATCGTTATGACTGTCTTTATCATAAATGGGGATTTAAACCTCGTAAAAATCAATCTATAAAACAACTTTACAACGGCTTTTACGTGCTTACTTGATTTTACAGCTATTTAACAGTTTCTTAATCTTCATTCAATATTCTATCTGGACTTGTAAAATCTAATATTATATAATATAAGATACAATATTTTAAAAACGTTGATCTTGCCATCGATGGAGACAAGTTTAATGTTTATAAAATTATATCCACATTTTTATGCATATTTGTATTTAATGTAGAATTAACATAAAAAAAGCATTCTATTCTGAAATAAGATACTACTAATATTATAAATGTACATAGACAATATAGGGTTTTATCTAGGAAAATTTGAAAAATGCGCGAGTGGAGAGTGAAAATACTGATGTCAACAAATCGTTATTTAACGTTACATTTGACTTTGGTACGAATACCTACTAACTTGTATCACTTAACCTGCATTCTAAGTCAAAGCTTAGTAATAACAAAGTGGTGAGTCTCGTGAACTCTCGTGTCAAAGTCTCGTGAGGTGTAAACCCACAGTAGTTTAATTTGAAGTAATAACAAACGACTACGGTTGCGTGTATGCTCATATTCCGTATTATATTAGGTAGTAGAATTTAAAGTGGATTAGGTGGAATAGAGTGAAGTGTCTTAGAGCGAAGTGGATCGTAGTAGCGAAATGGTGTAAAGCGGAGTAAAGTTTAGTAGAGAGGTCTGGATCAGAGTAAAGAGAAAAAATCCTACCATACTACATATCAGCACACACATACAAGCTTAGCACAGAGACCATGATCTGGGATAAGATATAAGATGCTGAAAAGATAGGCAAAATTACTGGCAAACCGCAAGTCCTATTAATATTACAAATGCGAAAGTTTTTGAAAATGTTTCGATGTTCGTTCCCCAATCACGCCCCAACAGCTTAACCGATTTGGCTGAAATTTGGAATGCCTATACATTGGATTAACACATAGGCTACTTTTTATCCCGGAAAAATTAGGGTTCCCGCGGGATTTTTAAAAAATCGACATCTACCGCGGTCGAAGTCTCGGGCAAAATCTAGTTATCCATCAGCCTTCGGACGTCCTTTGTTGAACATGCGAGTAGATCCTGCGCCTTCGAAACCCAGTGGATTAGAACAAACTTAATGATTAGTTACTTAATTTTAAAGACAACACTGCTTGGAATTAGTATAAGAATAATGAGTAAAATATCGTTTTTTACAGTAAATAGAAAAAAGAGTCCGTTAGAGTTTCTTGCCACTTCTTCCTTTACCACTTATGGCAGTGGTTGAAGTGATGGCATAGTCTGACTTTCAAAAATTTTTAGTATATAAGTATGTTTGTTACTAAAAAAGTATGGCGGCTTGTGATCCCAAGTGATCACCAAAGTTAAGCAACGTGGAGCAGCGTGGTGAAAGCCCTAGGCCTCCTCAAGAGAAGACACCCATGCTCAAAAAGTGGGCCATTAATTAGTTGAAGCTAATCAAGTTGATTTCAAGACCTGTGTCCGCTCAGCTATTTTTTTTAAAGTAACAATTATTAGTAAAACGTTTCAATTCGACGAGAAATGACCGACTTTTAAGAGGACGTAGTAAAGCGTTGTACAAGGCAATAAAGTTCCTAAGTGGCTATTTGAATAAATGGTATATAAAATAAGAACACCCTACTTTTCTTAAGCCTAAGCTAATCTATATAATGGCCGAGAACTTTGGTTGTATTTCAGTTATTTTTAAACGTTTTTGTACTATTTTCTAACAGTACTCTAATCATACATACTTTTTAAATCTTGTGTTTTTCAGTAGGCTGCACACACAAACACAGCAATTCGTTCGCTAGCTTCTAACTAAAACGATATTATTTTTAAAACCACGGAATAAGAACGGAGCATCTTAAAAACTTTCCACATTTTTAAACTTCCAAGGGTCAGAGATTTCACTAGTTTTCACATCAAAAAACTGTAGGAGTTGCGAAAATTGTTGAAAGCTGAGGTACGCAAACTTCTCGAGAAACTATTGTGGAATTAGTTTAGAGTGGTCAGTTTGTTTCTGCACTGTGGGTAGAAGTTTTGTAAATGTTTTTATGCAGACAACAACCAGGAAAGAAAAGATGATGGGCAACTGGAAGTAAAAAAAAATACGGTGGACAATTTAGAACACAAATGGAAGGCCCATGCGTATGGTCCGTTAGGATTAAATAGGATGGTACAGAACCCAGAGACCCGTAATAGATCACTATAAATTATTATTAAAAAGGTTCACCACGAGTAGAGGAAGGTAACTTTAATTTTCCCACCACCCCCTGACAATGCTGAATTGTGCCTATGCATCTAATTGACGCAATTATGTACTATCAAAAACCTATTTTCAACGCAAGTTGTAACAAAGAACGTTTAATTAAGCCACGAAACGAATCTCAACTCATTTCCGAATAATGCTTACGCAGAAACTGTAAACCTGTAAACTGTAAACCATCAAAAGTTAGGATTTTATGACGGAGCAGCCGAGCCTTAATCAAGTTTTGATTAAACAATACTAAATTTAATTAATCAAATTTGACGGATGACTTAGCTTCTGTAAGTTATAAAGATGGTTACACACTTCACACAGTCATTACTTAAAAACAGCGTGTATTTACCTGGCGTTAACTCTGGTTTGGAAATCAAGAAGCAAGAAACTTATACAGTAAAAGGAGGCCACGCTTCGAAGTGGTATATGAAAAAGGACCACGTGATATTAGATGAACATCAACTATTATAATACCTGCACCATCATTATTATAAATTCAAAATAAATAAATTACTAGAGATTTTTACTTCCCTGGCTATATATAATAATTATTATTTATATTATACAGGGTGTCCCAGCGCGAAGTGACCGCCCGGCGTCTATTGATTATGTGGACAAAACTATCGACAAAAACCATTAAAGTAAAGGTCTTATCGGTTCGGTTTATTTTTTATTAGCTTTTTAATTTTTTTTTAGAAAAACCTGACTTGTTGCACTATTTTCAAAATAATTTATTTGTTTTTACATTTATTTTCATTCTGTTTTTTGTATTTAGTAGCTGTTTTCATAGTTTATCTATTCGAGGTATAAAATCTACCTTAAATTGAATACGACATTTTTTAAAAACAAATTAAGTAAATTTTTTTTGAAAAAAATTACCCTTTTTCATTGAATTTCGCTAAAAAGTTAGAAAAATGCCTTATGAATATTATTTTTTTATTATTTATTATTAAATAACATGATATTACCTACAAAATCTCATTAAAATGTTTGTAGTTATCTCAGTCATTTACCGAACTACAAACTCTTGAAGTATGTACCCTATTTTCGATAATAAGAAGAGTAGACTTTTAAAACCAGGCTAGTGGATCATTTAAGTGTCTTACTATCAAAAATACCTTTTGCCCTTTGATATAATAATTTTAAAGGTAAGGAAACAATAAAAACAAATGGAAATTTAAATCATTTATTTAAAAAAAACAGTAATTAATTCATAAGGTTTTCTAAACGACCGCTATTGGTATTAATACAGGCTAAGGCTCAAAATGACATCCTTTGAGTGGTTCTTTGCACTTTCAAAATGTTCGCTCCTATTTTTATGGTAGCAGCATCAATCCTCTGTTTCAATTGTTCTCTCGTAGCTATTGGCACAGCATACACTTTTTGTTTAATGTGACCCCAAAAATAATAATTAAGAGGCGTTAAATCAGGAGACCAAGAGAGACAGGTGGTCCAGTAGCATGGTCCTCCAAGGTCTCAATTGAAACAAAGTATTGATGCTGATGCTACAAAAATAGGAGCGAACCTCTTGGAAGTGCAAAGAACCACTCAAAAGGATGTCATTTTGAGCCTTAGCTTGTATTAATGCCAATGGCGGTCGTTTCGAAAACGTTATGAATGAATTATTGATTTTTTTAAATAAATGATTTAAATTTCCATTTGTTTTTATTGTTTCCTTACCTTTAAAATTATTATATCAAAGGGCAAAAGGTATTCTTGATAGTAAGACACTTAAATGATCTGCTAGCCTGGTTTTAAAAGTCTACTCTTCTTATTATCGAAAATAGGGTGCATACTTCAAGAGTTTGTAGTTCGGTAAATGACTGAGATAACTACAAACATTTTAATGAGATTTTGTAGGTAATATCATGTTATTTAATAATAAATAATAAAAAAATAATATTCATAGGGCATTTTTCTAACTTTTTAGCGAAATTCAATGAAAATGGGTAATTTTTTTCAAAAAAAATTTACTTAATTTGTTTTAAAAAATGTCGTATTCAATTTAAGGTAGATTTTATACCTTGAATAGATAAACTATGAAAACAGCTACTAAATACAAAAAACAGAATGAAAATAAATGTAAAAACAAAAAAATTATTTTGAAAATAGTGCAACAAGTCAGGTTTTTCTAAAAAAAAATTAAAAAGCTAATAAAAAATAAACCGAACCGATAAGACCTTTACTTTAATGGTTTTTGTCGATAGTTTTGTCCACATAATCAATAGACGCCGGGCGGTCACTTCGCGCTGGGACACCCTGTATAATCCTAGATTTATATATAATAATTATTCTTTCAGGGATGATATTACAATTATTCTTGCTATAAATTTTCTTTCCAGTTTAGATATTTTGAAAGAAAGAAAGAAATGTTTATTTCACCTTAAATTCTAAAAATTAAACAAGTAAACAATATAATACTTAAATATAAGGTGAAAAGGGGTCACGCTCAGCATTATGGTCGCGGAAAAACCACGGCCGCTGGTTTTCAGATTGACCCTCAAATTGTGCAGTTCGGATGATTGAGGGCAATACATATTACAAAACAATATCCGACTCACAAACAAAAATCTGATACAATAAAAATTAATATTTATCTTTATGCAACTTAATTTTATATAATTTTATACAATATCTTAGAGAAGATTAATGAGATGGGGAATGTTCTGAAGAACTGTTAATTTTCGTGACCGCACATCACGTACCAGGTTCCACCAACACTACCTGTATACATGGCATTCGTCCACAGTTCGGTTCTCACGTCATTTTCTACCTCGCACGTGTAAACTGTGGAACAAACTACCTCCATCGGTGTTCCCTCTAAGCTATGAGACATGGGGTCCTTCAAGAAGCGGGTCTATCGTCATCTTCTTGGCCGGCAACGGGTTAGTGATGCCCCCGGTGTTGCTAATGTCCATGGGTGGCGCTGATCACTTACCATCAGGTGACCCGTCTGCTCGTTTGCCTGCTGTAAGCATAAAAAAAGAGATAAAATTGTCTTGCAAACCTTTTTAGACACAACATTGTAAACATGAAATATATGAAACGCCTGCTGAAGATAGCGAGCAATCATTGTTTCTTACGTTTTGTAACACCGATATTTCGTATTGGCGTGTCTCGTATATTATTATTATTATTTGAGTTTTTGGGCCCGGGACAATCACCCCACGAGCCACTGCGACCAGACTTGATCTATTGTGGCCGTATCCGTTTCTGAGTTAAATCTGGTCTTCAAGTCCTACTGCCCGGACGAACTGTAGGATGTTCCTAGGTTCCAGATCTCTGCTCTTATTCCGCTGGGTGGAATTAGGTGGCCCTTAAAATCACCTTAGCTTAAAAATTATACACCAAAATATACAAGGCTTTTCCGGCAAAGACTTGGAATTAAATTTATTATTAAATGAAATTAATATTTACATTGTTTGTGTTACAGAGCAATAGTTAAGATAATACGAATTAATATTAACTATCAATAGACAAAATTATAGTATAGGCAGCTCATTTTGTAGGGAAAATATACTAATGTAAGAGGAGGATTAATAATTATTCACAACAATTTGATTTTTAAGGAACGTAAAGACATAGTATCCCTCTCTATTGAACATACGAGTACTATAGAGCTTTCTTGTATATAACCCGAAAATATAGTCATAGTATTGTGTACGTAGATCACCTGCAGGCAGCTACCCATTGTTTGAATCCGCTATGGAGGATATTGTAAAAAAATATGTAAAAAGCAAAAAAAAGTAATTGTGTGTGGAGACTTTACTATTTGATATATATCAGATATGTATTAGTTATAACTAATTGCTTAATAGGGTTCATTAATTTATTTAAATCCTTTAATTTAGAATATTTTTTTAGAACCTACAAGAATAACTCCAGCATCGGCTACTTGCTTGGATAACGTACGTTAAAAAATACTTTGATAGTTTTATTAAAAAGAGTAATGTTCACAACATAACCTAACACAAGAAAAAATATAAACAAATACCGCGCGAATTTTAAGGCTATTTACTGGTTCATAAGAAGCAGTTCTAAAAATGAATACCTATTTACACAGATTACCCCTAAGCCTGGGAATACACGTCCGATTTTGTTTCCGATTGTCTGATCAGACTAGTCTGATCAGACAATCTGAAGGCCCTCGTGCCATACATTTGTTTGAATACACAATACACGTCCGATCAGATTGTAGGATCGGACGTCCGAGTCGGAAACAGCGCCAAGACGTCTACGATTTTATGGCCGATCCGATTGTCTGAAGGTGCGGTCTGCATACTTTTCTACAGAGACCAATACACGTCCGATTCCTCCTTCCGACTTGCCAGTTTACTCTCTAGCGTGACAGTGAACGCACGCGTCGCATTGTTATGTCATTTTAGTAGTTAAGTAGATAAGTAATTTAGTACATAAGTAAATAAGTAATTTAGAAATTTTTCTGTTAAGTAGGTGGGCAGGGCTTATCACTTAACACGTTTGGACGGGCACTTTTTACTTAAAATTTAGTTAAAATTTACTAAAATGGTTAAGTAATTAAGTAGGTCACGAGGAAGTCGTAAACTTCTTTGCGTTGTTGATCATTAGTTTTTAGGAAACCAAAGGACATGCAAGATTTATTTTAATTTAGATATTATTATGAATATTTTAATTTATTTTTATTATTTTAATGTTTAATTCTTAAAATGTATAATAATTTCTACCAATACTCATACTCCATACGTTGTGCCTTATTTTATTCCTATATGGTATCTATCCCTTTTTTCATTTTAATTTTTACCCACGACGGACGGAACGAAACGAAGGCGGTATATGCATTAGGGGTTAGAGGTTGTTTGTTTGTTAGTTTGTATGTATGTATATTACCGTTTTTATGAAAACTACTGGGCAGATTTCATTGCAGTTTTTTGCATCCAAAAGGTATCACTAAAGAGCGGGCTTATAATTATATGTTTTATGGCGGTAGGCCACCAGAGGGCGCTGCAGTAGCCTGATACGGGGGGTTTTTAAAAATTTTTATTTTTATGCTCTGCTATCTGTACCTACACGCTGCTAACTATTCCAATTTTTAACCGACTTCAAAAAAAGGTGGAGGTTCTCAATTCGACTGTATTTTTTTTATGTTTGTTACCTCAGAACTTTGGACTGGGTGAACCGATTTTGATGATTTTTGTTTTAATCGAAAGATGGTGCTTGTCGTGTGGTCCCACATAAATTTGATCGAGATCTGACTATGGCATCCACGTCGAAAGCATATGTCTTACATTTGCATTAAGTATGTGCGTGATAAATGGACGAATAACTCAATATTCAACTGATTTCGACGATTCTTTTTTATTGGATGGACTTCATTTGAAGTCGGTTATTTTTTTGTTAAAATTAAATACAGCCGTATTGGGGCGGCTTAGAATACTAACCCGAATCCCACGCCGGAAGGGTGTCGTAAAAGGCGATTAAATCCGGCCCGCTGGTGGTAGGGCCCTCGGAGGGATTATATTAATAGTATTGATTTTAATTGTTAATTAATACCATTATTACTATTATTATTTCTCCATTGGGGTTCGCCTGGATAGCTACCACCCTCTAGCATGAGTCAGCCGCCAAACGACTCGTGTTCCGGCTGGGGGCTTGAGAGCCAGTTCTTTCTTTCTTTTTCTTCTTTCTTTCTTGGCCGGCAACGCATCGGTGATGCCTTTGGTGTTGCTGATGTTCATCGGCGGCGATAGCCACTTACCATCAGGTGGATCGTCAGCTCGTTTGCCGGCTATTTCCATAAAAAAAAATTAGATTATTTGTAATACGCTTATACATACACACCCTCGCGGTAGGTTTTTACCTGTGTTGCGGGTGGCATAGATGACACATATAACACATCCCAATAACACCCATGACCCGAGTACAAGAGTTAAAAGAGCTTATACTTATTCTATAACAATCAAAAAACTTTTCGGGGTATCTCAGTAATTTTGGACGTTTTAAGTAGAAATTACTCTCGG
The DNA here is from genome assembly GCA_963932265.1 of Thymelicus lineola. NCBI lineage: Eukaryota > Metazoa > Arthropoda > Insecta > Lepidoptera > Hesperiidae > Thymelicus > Thymelicus lineola. The sequence goes on along the minus strand of OZ010693.1, from coordinate 14,390,159 downwards.
TAAGTCTTGTCAGATTGATACTTAATCAATCTGAATTGAAATTGAATATTGAATCCAATAGCGACGTTATTTCTTCTTTCGCGCTAACACGAGCAAATATGCAATAAGTAACCATAATTTTCATTCGCCGTCCATCTTTTCTTTCTGGCAAGCAAGCACTTACCGCTCTCACAGCTCGAGAACGACTGTGTTCAGAAAAAGTCTGACGCAAAAATCGGACGTGTATCGAGTAAATACGATCAGATAGTCTGATCAGACAATCGGAAACAAAATCGGACGTGTATTCCCAGGGTAATAGATACCGCATACAAGGCAACTGACGCGCGCCAACACGTACGTGCATTTGCATGTTCACGACATTAATTTCGACCAATACTGACCCGTCAAGTTCAAGTATGAATTAGAAATAGCCAATCACAGCGCATTTTGATGTCTCCCGCAAGCCGCACCTTCCGCCAAATTTTGTGAGTTCAAACTCTAAGAAAATTTAACTTATGCGGTATCTATAGGGGGTGATCTATGCCTATTTACTACCTATATTTTTGTGAACATTTTGGAAATTGTGACATTATACCTATAGCTGTTATTTATGTTTTGAAGTAATTTTTAATTTCAGGTATTAAGTGACTTTAAGAAGTTTTTCAGTAAATTGTAGCGGTCGGTAAATAAAACAATCTCTGGATTTACTAGATATTTCAGTCATTTGAATTAATTTTCATCAAATACGATTCATTACGTTTATCACATACCTAGCAGATATTAATTTGACGTAATCTATACTAATATTATAAAGAGGAAAGATTTGATTTTTTGTTTGCATTGAATAGGCTCCGAAACTACCGAACCGATTTGAAAAATTCTTTCACTGTTGGGAAGCTACACTATCCCCGGGTGACATAGGCTATATTATTTTTACTATTTTTCCCGAAACGAAGCGAGGACAATTTCCTAGTATTAAATAAATTGGGATGGATTGTGGATTGGTGTCTTAAGTTTTCGCTAGTTCCAAACGCCGCGCCGCCGTGATGATTAATGTAAATTTTACCGTGTTCTGATGTAATTATAAAAGTGTTGGCAGTTTCAAAGAAGTCAAAGTTTAAACGATCTGCTTGTTAAATTTTGCTAAATCATTTTTAATTTAATTTAACGTGAGTTTAGACAAGTAGAGTAGTAGACTATTACTATCCTATAAGCTCAGTAATCCTATACATATTTATTACATTTTAAGATAACAACTGAGACTGATAGTTTTACGTACCCTCCGAAGCACGGAAGAACGGTGTTCATTACTAAAGAGGAATTGTAATTAAATTGGATTCGAAATCCTAAAGTGATGAAGTAATTACTTGTCTGTACGTTAATACATTATTGTTAAATAATGAGAAGGGGTAAGAGAGTTCATCCATAGATAGCGTGGTAAAGACGCTAGAAAAAGAAGTAAATGCCTAATGCTTTCGAAATATCAGTATTTTTGTGAAGAATTCCCGGTTATCCATCCATCATTTACCATCATTTTTGTATTCCGACTGTGTGCTTGAGAGCAAGTTCCTCACACTTATTTCTTCTCTTTCCATGGCCGGCAACGCATTATTTGATGCCTAAGGTATGTCTGATCTCAATTTGCGACTGTGGCTATTTACCATCCAGTGGCTTTTCTAGTGGCTTGACAAGTGTGTGTCAGGCCACGCGCAATGTTCCGAAGTGGTAAGATTATCGACTATTACTCATTAATTCCTGGCAGGATCCCTGGAGGAACTAAGTACAATGCTCGGGGACTTAAACAGCGCCTCACAACGGGTGGGTCTTAAGATGAACATGTGTCCATGTTCATCTTAAGACCGACAAAAATCATGTCGAATGTCCATGTTACACCCGTACCGGTTGTTGTTGACGGCGTTGCTCTCAAAGTTGTAGACGAATGCAATTACCTGGGACAAGTGATCCAGATGGGTAAGTCCAACTTCGAGAAAGAAGTCACTCGTAGAATCCAACTCGGATGGGCTGCGTTCGGGAAACTGCGTCATATCTTGTCGTCCAAAACACTACCTCAGTGCCTGAAGTCGAAGGTGTTCGAGCAGTGTGTGTTGCCAGTGATGACATACGGATCCGACACGTGGTGCTTCACTATTGGCCTAATCCAAAAGCTCAGGGTAGCACAGCGGGCTATGGAGAGGGCTATACTCCGTATTTCTCTACGTGATCGTATCAGAAACGAGGAGATCCGTAGACGAACAAGGGTAACCGACATAGCTTAAAGAATTAGCCGGCTGAAGTGGCAATGGGCTGGCCACATAGTGCGAAGGACCGATAACCGTTGGGGAAGAAAGGTCCTCGAATGGCGCCCGCACCTCGGAAAGCGGAGTACAGGACGCCCCCCGACAAGTTGGACCGACGACCTGAAGAAGACAGCGGGCATCCGCTGGATTCAGAAGGCTCAGGACCGGTCAGAGTGGCGCAAGTTAGGGGAGGCCTATGTCCAGCAGTGGACCTCCAAGGGCTGATGGATGGATGGATGGACTCATTAACTCCTTATGCTAACATAGCCGTGACAGTTTTTCTTGTAAATTTATCATATAACCTATTTTTGAGAATTTTTTTCACTTGTCCAATTCCAATTTAGCTAGAAGAAGCGGGGGACACTTGACACTAACCAAAATTAGCAGTTTAAAAGAAAATATTTTACAAACGGACCCCTAATTCCAAAGATGGTCTAAGAAGACCCATAATATATTTGAAAGACCTTTTCAACGATACCCCATACTATAATAATAAGGTACGTGACGAAAGAAAAATTCATCCTCACGATTCTGAAATTTTAATAAATATGCATTCCAAATTCAATTCCAAATTACAGCTTTGTAGCACTAAGGGACTCGGCGCTTTGCTTCGGATATAGTGACAGATGGACAGATGGATAGACGGAAAGACGGACCTACGTGACGAAACTATAAGGGTTCCGATTTTACTTCGGAACACACTAATTGTTTTTTTCGAGTCAAAATCTGTGTTACTAGTATACCGGAAATAGCCGGCAAACGAGCTGACGATCCACCTGATGGTAAGTGGCTACCGCCGCCCATGAACATCAGCAACACCAAAGGCATCACTGATGCGTTGCCAGCCAAGAAAAAAAGAAGAAGCTCGAGGGTGGTAGCTATCCAGGCGAACCCCTGGAGAAATAATAATAATAATAATGGTATTAATTAACAATTAAAATCAATACTACTAATATAATCCCTCCGTGGGCCCTACCACCAGCGGGCCGGATTTAGTCGCCTTTTACGACACCCTTCCGGCGTGGGATTGGGGTTAGTATTCTAAGCCGCCCCAATACGGCTGAAAAACTATAAATCCGCTGATACATTTTACCAGCTAATTTCTATAAAGTACACTAAAACTAATTTAATCTCCAAAGAGTGCCTCCATTACAGTTATAAATTGAAAACGGAAAACATCTGTTTAACCTTATGATAGAATTGCGCGAGATCTACCAAAAGGCCACCTGTATTAGCATTTATATGAATGTTGAATCTTATTTGTGTATTTATTTGAATGTTGAAATATATCTTATTTTGTGTGTTTATTGAAATGCTGCGGTAAAGTTTTAGCACTCTCTCCGTAGTTTCCGTGATAATAATGACGTGCATAAGTGTATCAGTGATACCTGTATTATTTAACATGTTCCAAAATATATGTAAATTATATGCTAAATATATGCTAAATTTAATGGTTTTTTCGGTAATTTTTGCGTGAAAGAGTAACAAACATCCATATATCGTACTCAGTGGAAAAAAGGCATAAGATGAAAATTGCAATTTTACAGGAGAGCAAAAAAACTGCTAAAATATCAGTAAGTAGTCAAAGGAATTTACATTACGATTTTTTGCACAAAACCGTCAAGATTAATGATAAAAATTCAAAAAAATATTGAGCATATTGAGCTTTTGTCCCTCTTTTCAATCATATTTTCAAAATTGAAAAATTCAAAAGGAGAATGCCCATTTAGTATGGAGAAATGTACTGACTTTAACATTTTTGTGTCTTGATAAAAATACCTTTATTTGATTATGTTATCTTAATAAATTATACATACTAACTTTAGTCAATGATAATCTTAGGAAATAAGAGATTTTAAACAAAACTAATTTGTATTTAGGTTATAGTAAACTCACAGTAATATGGACTCTATGCGGGCGTATTAAAGTCGATTGCGTATGTAATGTCGATCTTTTAAGTTTCAAATTCATTTGACAGTCCCCAAACACCATGAAGTTTGTAATGTATTATAATCACATAACACTATTACTCCTGGCTGATTATAATAATTTTATATAAAAAAAAATTCATTTGACAGTCCCCTTACGTCATCTAGTTTGTTGTCATGGATATATTATACTATAACTGTTGTATCATAATTATAATCGAATCAATTGGCCCGAAGGATTTTAAAAGATTCCTGATTGGCCCTTATCCAAACATAAATGTCCCAATAGTTTTATTTTGTAAAACGGAAGTAAAGTTACTTATTAATTTCAGAAAATTATTCCCAATAAGGATTTTTTAGGAAATAGGGTAAAATACTTGAAATATTTTAATTAAATTTTTTGTCCAAAAATCATTGTGACACAATTATTTTTTTAAGAGTACTGGCTATGGACATTCTCCTTTATTACTCATATACGTTCTCGTATCACTGATACACTTATGCACGTCATTTTTATTAATAACTAAAATTTAAAGTAACACGGCTTTTTTCCATTGAGCTTCCGATATTCTCACAAACTTTCATGTTTACAGAATTAGTTATGTATTCTGTGGCATTAGTAAGTTATGATAAGATTACTTCGTTTCAAAAAAACACTCAACACTCAACTTAAAAAGGTAACTATGTTCACAAAGTTTATTTCCCAAGTTGTGGGAGCTATGAACACTTCAGCGAGAAAAAACACCGTAAAAAGTTAAATAGATTGAATTTAAAATTCACCTTACGATAGAATCTGTGCGCTATTCACTCCCATCCAATGCTGAATGTATTACCATTTTTATGAGTACTCCTACCTCAGCTTGTTCTGCTTAAGAAGTCAGTTGAGACTTGCCAATGGAAATCATCAGTAATCTGATTTTTATTCTTAACAAATCCTCAACAAAATTTAATGTTTTTCAATAAATCTTGTCTGGAATGAATAAACCAAACAAATAATTTCTTTGGTCTTGGTCTTCATGTTTTTAAAGGTTGTTAGATTTTTATGTTACGTACTTAAGTACACAAAGAATCATGAACTTAATTTTTTTTAGGAAAACGATGCGTACATGTCAGATAGGATTGTTATCCCAAGTTCTGAAAATACAGGTTAGAAGGTGGAAATAGCAGGATATTTTAGTTAGAAAAAATATACCGATAAATTTTTTATAAGGTTTAATTTTATAAGCTCTTTAGCAATAGCAATGGAAATTCTTAAAAATAAAACTTGATAAGCAGAAGTTTTACTATTGAGTCTGTTACTTTCTAATTTTACTGTTATCATGTCGACGATTGCTGTTAAGTATACTTAAAATTCCAATAAAGTTAAGCCTTTAAAATAGGAGTTGAGTTTAACTAGCGCCAACTGACTGCACTCGCGCAAACGCGCATTTTTCTGGTGGCTGCGCGAAAAACTGGAATAAATATAACCATTTCGAGCACAAAAATAAAGTACTTAACTCTCGACACAAGTGCAATTGACCCGCAAAACCGCTCGCCATAGCGTTTTCTGAATAAAAATTTGAGTTTCTTTGAAACTTTCATAAAAGCCTGAGCTTATTTCATATTCTTTATATACAGTAGCGACTACGTTCAAACGCAAGACTATGGTATAATGCACTTTCAAGCGAAGGATATTTTACTCCCATCATATGAAGAAAACTTTGCGACATTAAACAAAATAAAAGTTTTGCATTTTATGTCGAAAAATGTTCAAGTTACCAAAGTTTGGACAGCTGATAAAGATTATGTTTGAGATTATATTTTAACTATTTATTACGGTAATTTATTTCGAAGGTCTCTATTTTTCTTTCTATTCGACTCCTTGTAGAAAAATAACAACGATGACCCTGTAGCCTGGTTGGTCCCTGCCTGCAAAGCGAGGGGTCCCGGGTTTGATTCCCGACCGGGGTTGATATTAATGTGGCAGATAAATATTTGTACTCGGATCATGGGTGTTATTTAGTTCAGGAGCCATCGCCTGTTTTGTTTTGCCGACTATTAACAGGCTGAATCTTCGTGAGCAGGTTGAGTTCGACGAAATGCCCAAGTTTCTTTAATGGCGCGGTTTCTTTAATTCTATAATACACAGATACAAAGAAACCTTTATTATGATTATTATTGTTGGTTCAATGCCCCCCCCCCCCCCATTCCATCTCTTGGAGAACTGTCTTCTAATGTTTTACTTTTATTACCGTACCTTAGGTACCTCTATTTTACTTTTCTTACGAATAAAATTGATGCTGCAATTTGTTAATTTTCACAATTATTTCTTTGCAGAATCAGATGTTATTTATTGTGATAATAATATTTGTTAATAGTTCTTAATAAAATAGAAATATTTATTATGTTATATTATGTTACAATAATCATTTATATTTTCATTATTCACGATTTCAGGAATGTTATATGTTTATTACATTAATACAACGTATTTGGCCACTAGAATCACCTGCGCGCCGAGGTCGTTAAGTGCGGTAATGATCACCAACATAATCTTGGTAACATCTATAGGTGTAACAATACTTTAAAATTTTCATCTATCAACAAAATTGGCAAATCTAAAATATTGACGGGTTTTTAATTTATCATGAAAAGTAAATTACTAGCTGCAGATTAAATAAAATCTCCAGTAGGCTCATTTCTGCCTTCTTTCTCGCCAATGAATAAATTTGCATTTTATCTAAAATCCCGTCTCTTTAAAAAGTGCTTTAGAAAATGATCCTGTTTATAAATAAGTTGAGTTCTGTTGATGACCTGCGTGGCGTAATGGGTACCATGCTGGACCACCGTTTGAAGGGTACTTGGTTCCATTTTTTAAGGTTCTGAACGAAAAAAACGAAAAACGGAACCCTTACAGGATCACTTGTGTGTCTGGGCGACCGCCCTGCGTAGCAAGATACCCGATGAAACATTAATGTGAATGTGGCAAGGACCTTTTTATCACTTACTCGTATCATTCTTTAATTTAATTATTTATAGTCATGTAGTTGAAAAAAACATTGTAACTATAGACTATAGTAATTTTTCCGTGTTCATTCGATGAGAACAAGGTAGATTCTTAAAGAAACATAAGTGCACGTTCGTTTTAAAAATCGATTGACACAGAGAGAGTACGCTTGTGTTAAAACAAGTCCTGATTTGAAAATTGTATACCAAAATATACAACGAACAAAATGGATATTTTGAAGAATGAATCGTTTTCACTTTAATTAAGATTATCGGGGAAGTTATCTCGTTCAGATTCCATTTATATTCTATTGTGTGATTCATTGAATTGCGTTTCATTTGTGGCATTTATTGTCTTTTCTTCTTTTCTGTAGATCTCAGAATACGGTTTAATGCAGCCTGCTTTATTCACAGAGAAAATGAAAGATTTATTGAATATAAAAAAATTAAAAAAAAATTTAAGGTTATGGCTTCATTAAAATAGTGTTACATCGTAATTCATTAAATAAAGACTACAAGAAACAATTTTATTATTACGACACTATTAAAATGTCATATAACAACATTAAAATAAACAGTAGACTTAGGACTATTATTTTTTAAGCATGAGCAAAGCCTAAGCACGATTTATAATCTCTCACCCTTCGATCAACCTTAGGGCATTTATTTTGCCACATTATATCTTGTAAGCTGTGAATATTTGAGAATATTCCCGTCAGACTTGTTTTGTAGCCTAAAAGGCTGATGAAAAAGCAGACACCGTCGCCTATGGATATGAGCAATACCAGAGGAATCGCCAATGCATCGCCGGCCCTGAAGGAGAACTCTTTTTACACCTATTTTGAAGAACACCATTTCATAGGATGTTAAAGCCTTGTGGGAAACATTTATGGATATTATAATTATACATACATGCGTTTCAGGGGGAGGTACCCCTTACACAAACACCTTTTGAAACTTTTTAAATTACACAGCAGTATACGTAAAGATAAGCGATCTCAAACCTTGCGATAAAGGTAGAATAACTAGGGTAAGGAAAGAGGGTTCGATTATATAGCATTTACGTTTAGTGATTTAAACTGTTTGATATCGTAAACTTTATTGGGTACTTCGCTATTTTATTAAGTCTTTTAATAAACTTTCGCTTATCTCCAGCAGCAGTTATTCGTGATTGTAATATTGCTAATTTTCAATGAAGTCGTACGTTAATAGTATCAGGCGTTACTTTGCGGAAATCCATTGTTAATGTCGTCCGTTGTTAATGTAATGTGTTTTTATAAGTCGTACGTATAAACATTTATAGCATTACCTTTAAAACTTCAGTAACGACCAATTTTTTTTATTTGATTTCTTATTTAGTAATCAGCAAATTCTGAAATTGTCGGTTATGTTTTAGTAAAATTTATAATATACACAAGCTTGTATTTTTAAATATTTTTAACGCGAATACATTTCTTTTTAGGCCAGCAACGCGTCAGTGATGACGTTATTACTGATATTACTGATGTCCATAGACGTCGATGATGACTTAATTCGTAGCTGGTCTGCTCGTGCTAGCTTGTCAGCTGAATAAAAACAGACTATAAATCCAAGTGAAAAAATGAAAAACTCCAAACCGGGATCAAAGTATAAATTACGCCTAGGCGGCGGAAAAATAAAGAATAATCCATTAGTCAATACAATGAGTTGGGAACCAATCAAATTACTCGCGTATAAAATTAAAATGGGCTTTATGCTTTCAATCAAGGATCCTTCTGGTATCTGGATTCGATCAAGTCACGTTTCATTGCATTAGGGTCAACTTATCAATGTCGATTCACTTCAAATATACAATATAGAATTTATCAGGCAGAAAAATCTACTTATCAGCAGTGAAAATTGGCCCGATAATAAATGAGAAATATGGAGACGGATAACATAAGGTGGTAATATTACCACAGAATATTATAATTCAGATCTCATCAAAAACATAAATGTGAAATGAGAGCCAAGTTCAAAAAAAAGAATTGAGATGTAAATTATGAAGATATAAAAGAGAGGGTGCGAAGTTTTGTGTAAAAGAGCCTAAAATTTTTGTCATAAGAACATGTAATTCTATGTATTTCAAATGCAGGGCACATTTGACTTGGTTAGTTTTCATTAGTTAGCAAAAAAAAACCGTAATTCAATCTGTCAAAAGTTACTTCAAAGTGTGATTTTTCAATTTAACACATATTATTCACAAAATTTAGCTTTCTGCACTTCTTCTGAATATAAAATTTAATTTTACCAAAAGTCAGACTTCTACGTGCGTCCATTATCCTTAAAAAGGGGTATAAAGGATTTCCTTTTACCTATTAATATACCTATAGAAGATCGGCAACCCTAATTCAAAGTATAAACATTTATATAACGTTAAAATTCAACACACCATATTTATCGGGTCGATTTGAGCTCGATTTATGAAGCGTTCTTTTACGGCGTCGTTTGGAATTCGAATGAGGAGAAGAACATTACTATCAATTGATCGCCACTTTTGGAAAATACTTTAACAAAGAATATGACGTATGCTTTGTAAAATAAACGAAAAACCTCTTAAGATTTTATTTTCTGTTTTAAAATGGGTAACATGTCATGTATGTATCATTGAATGTCATGAAAAGTTACTAGAAAATACTTAATTTAACACATTGAGTCGAATAATCTAACCACCATATTCAGAAACGACTATTTCTTGTCTCTTTTTTGACCGGCAACGCATCATTCATGCCTTTAATATTGCTAATGGCGACGATAGCTACTTACCACCAGGTGAATCGTCAATTCGTTTGTCGGATATTTCCATAAAAAACATTATCTTTATTAAAGTTTTCCATTCTTCATACCCGTATAACGCATACGCTTCCTCAAGATAGGGTGGATATTTAAATGCACACGCAAAGAATAAAATACGGCACCTGTCACGACTTCCCGGCACGAAATTGGAACCGCGTATTCGACAGGTATTTCGAGCGAAAGCTGCGGAAATTAAATAGAATAATAATATAAAATGTAATAATAAGTGTGTAAGTGTGTGTGTGTGTGTGTGTGTGTGTGTGTAAGTGTGTGTGTGTGTATGTATAATATGTAATTTTATCTATCATTGTTGTTTTGTGTAAGATTTCCTTCGTGTACAAAAATATATAAATAAATAAATAAATAAATAAATAAAATATGATGCGATTTAATCTATGTAAGTTTTTTAAGCAAACAAGAAAGTTTATTCAATCGAACAAAATACGATTCCTGGATATAACTAAATAATACGACATTCTTGAAACCTTCGCTTGTGCTAAGCTTTGAGCTTTTCCTTTTAACTGAGAAGGACTACGTCTCTAGGATGCAAATCTTTTCGAACCTATTGTCGTCTGTAAAGATAATAGAATCCTACTTAACAATAACGGTAACAAAGCCAAAGATATTATAAATATTATAAAGCTAAAAGATAGGGATTATAGAAAATATTAAAAAGCGATGATTTTCACTGAGATTTTATAGCGATAATGGCGCCATAAAATCTGGAGGACGGTTGTCAGAACCATTTGTAGAATTAAGGGGATAAGAGTTAATTTACCGTTCACTGGTGGGTTAAGCACTTATATTATTATGTACAAATAATTGTACTTTTATCATAATGACCATACTTTGTAAAATCTAATTGACCAAAGCTTGTAATTTTGCTTGAAATCAATATATCATATTAAAAGTATGGGAAAAACTGATTTAAGCATATTACGGGTAAAGAATTACAAGTATGCGGTAGAAGAATGAGAAAAATCTAAAATTCATACAGAATTGGTCGAGTTTAATGGCCAATCAAGTTACCAAAGTTATTATATCGTTCGAATATCTCCAAAATGCCTTGACAACTACTATTTATTTGATCATAACTACTGGGACCGACGGCTTTATGTGCTCCGAATCTCCAAAACTTGTCAATAATGAGCATAATCCAACAAACTACTCAAATCAAATTTAAACAAGTGGAATATATTAAAGCAATAAACACTAAACGGGAAACTGAAAAACCGCGAACATGTATGTCACGTAGCTGAAAACAAATATAGTTCCTACCTTTTCAAACATATAACGTAAGAGGGAGACGGCGATGAAAGAGGTTACTCCTTTGTATGAGGGTATATTGTAGTGTCACAGCTACCGCAACTTGACAATTGTGAAAGCTGAAATATTGTCGCGTACAGCGCAGAAAATGAAACAAGTAAACGGAAGTAATACGAATGATGCATTGTTTTGAATAATCAACTGGGGCTTAATACATTTTCATAAATTCAGAGACTGAATTTGACCAATTTGCACGCATTGAAATTGAATGTTTTTTGAGGAATATAATGATTTCTTTAATTTCATGTTTCACTGATTTCTAGAATTGCAAAGAAAGCGCTATTGTATGATATTAGGTACAAAATTTAGTATCTGTGTCGTTAATGAAATTCGTACAAAACATTTTACAGTTGAGTCAAACGCAAATTTTGTGATGAAAAACTATTTTATTTGTTTATAAATTGATTGATTGATTGATTTATGAGTAATGAAAAGTTTAGATGCCTAATTTAAATTATAACTGATAACTAACTGATGATTACAAAACACTTTTATAATATTTCATCAATGAAATATTCCTAATTATAAACAGCGATATTGCTAATGGTTTCAAATTAAAATTAATTATTTTCACGAAACAAGAAAACGTTTCTAAAGGATGATTTCAACAGCTCATCAGACTCATGACGCTTGGACTGTTCCATTAACTCTTAGAACCTTAATTAACATAACGATTGTTAATATTTTACTTTAATTGACGTCCATTTTGTTAACAATAAAGGGTGTAATCAAAGGAAAAGTATAATAAATAATTATCATTCGTTACTTTTACCTTCACAGACTTTAGTAGTAATATTATACAGTGTGCAATTTACAGCATAAAATATAACCGCTACGTAAACTATGATATCTTCAATTATGACGTAGTATATTTTCTTTCTGTTGATTACACTTTAGTAATTTTTTTTGGACAAAAACTTCCAGCCATTTTCTAAGACTGAAATATTTTTGATTATTCAATTACAAAATCATACATCTATCTTATATGTTCACATATTTAATATCGCGTAAGGCAGTTCTGATAGTGTTCTATATGGAAATAAATCTTATTGCTAGAACATAATGTATATTGAATTACTTTAGTAACATTTTAATTACAGGATAGGAACTTTTAAGTTTTTAGTGGCAAAAATATATGTTGAAGGTGAAGATCTTACGAATGTGCCGCTTGCGAGCCACTCGCATCACTTTCTCTTTTGTTATCTGTATTTTGTGTTTCTTCTTGTTACAATTTTTTATAATTTATGTTCACGTGTGCCGCCAAATAAAGGATAGTTATTTTACTAAGCTTTTTACTAAAATTATTAGATTCCTGTTTTGTTTTCAGATATCCCTGGAATAAATGTTATTTCTTTGTTTCTTTTCTTTCTTTTGACTTAATATTTAACAAGGCAAATCAATTTCTATTTGAAGAAGTACCTATTTTCATCTAATAAGTACTATTCACTCAGAATTACATCAAATAATAAATGTCGACAAAAACAAAAGCCGCGATCTAATAACCTTTCATACGTTTCTTGCAATTCGTCTTCGAATGCTTCGTAAATCTGCTTCACTATAATCGTGGTAATATAAATTGGTATCGCTTTGTGATGTCATCTCACATTGGCTTTGTGGGTTATTATATTGTAGTTCTTGGTAGATCCAACGTATTTTTACCTGAACTTTTATTTTGAACCTACGACTTACCCCGGTATTCAGAAACAACTCTTGACTAAGTAAGGAACCAACGCTATGCAAAAACGTTATTTCTCAGTGTGTTTGTTATGGCAAGCCTCCTGTTTCACAGTCGACACGTAAGTATTAATTGACTGAGAGGACGCAAAGTGTTGTGTATAGCCCTGTATTTGGTCCATTTGATGTGACAAACTTCTCTAGTCATTTGATAAAGGAAAACTACTGGTAGTACAAACAATCGATCTTTTCTATCTATTTCTATACGTTTGGAAAATATATCGACAGCTACTTTATCAACTTTTCCCGCAGAACATCTAATAATTAGATGTTCCGTGACTTTGACAAATGCATTGCGATCGATTTCACTTAAATATTAATTTTAAAATAATTAATATTATTATTTTATTTTTATTTTATGTTTATTATTATTATTATTTTCATTCCTTTTACATATTTCTAATATAAGGTTTATATGTAAGTACTAATATATACCTTTAATATACCCTTAAAATTAGTATAATATATTCGTACAATAAGTAATATAATAAGTAGGTTCCGTTAATAATTATTTAGGTTTTTAAGGTCGAACTATGCAAATAAGGGTCGCCCTGAAAACCAGCGGTCGTGGCTTGCTACGGCCAGTGCTGAGTGTGGCCATTTCGTCAAGATCTTACTGGCTACAATTTAACATTTATTATAAGAATATTGCCTATTTGTACTGCGGTGTTAACTTGAAGAAATAAATTGTATTCTATTCTATTCTAAATGATTTAATGCACTCGCAAATACTGGCACCTTATAGTGTTATTTATGCCTTAGTTTTAAGCAATTATTCAATTATTCTCCGGTACAAAAGCTCGTTGGATGAATATTTTGAACGCTAAAATATCACAGACTTTTACAATTCCTTGATGCTAAGAAATTCTAACAAGATGTCCAATTTCTCCGCAATACCAGAAAGGAAAAATATTTGTTGACTGTATACTTAGTACCAATATTAATATCCGTTTGTGAACGACGGAAGAAGCGAATGACATTAATAAAATGTCGTCAGAAACAAAAGGCGCGGGCCAATGAGCGAACATTCGTCGAGTTAGCAATTTGTCTTCGAATAACGCTTGGCCAATTCCGCTTCGGATGTTTTTGTGGGTTGTTGTTTTATTGTGTCTTGAATGGCAAATATTAAGCTTATTAATATAACTTTCATCATTGAATTCGATGAACTATAATATCGCACCTTCAGTGGAAGAAAGGCATAAGATGAAAAATGGAATTTTACAGGAGAGCAATAAAACTGTTCAAATATCAGTAATAAACCTTAAGATTTCTTGCACAAAACCGTCAAGATTAATGATAAAATTTTGAAAAAATTGAGCATAAGCAGCTTTTGTCCCTCTTTCCAATCATATTAATAACTAAAATTCAACGTAAGACGACTTATGCTTTTTCTACTGAGGGTGCGATATGTGGGTCATGGATGTTTGGTTAAAGGGCCCTGAGTTCGATTTTCAAGGAGGTAGTGTGAATGATGACTTTTAGTTTTAGTTTATGTTCCCGGTCTGGATACACATACGATGATAAGAGGTGAAAACACTGGTTAAATTACTTTATACTTTAACGGCTATAATATTTAGGATATAAAGAGCTTCATCGGTTCATCTTCAACCAAGCTAACCTTCTTTGGTCAGGATTTTATTCATTCATATTGGAGATTGTAATCTGCCGAGCAGCTTCTTCTAGAATCCACCACGAGGTAGTGAGGTGGACCATTAATAAAAGGTAGCTAATTTTAGTAGCGAAATTTTGTCAATATAGAATTTATACTAAAAACTATTATTTTCTTGCCGAAATATATATTAAGATATTAAAATACTTATTAAAATTTACTAAACTAATTGACTGAACTAATTTATAAAAGTATATATTATAATTTATTAATATATATAATATATATAGAAAGTCAATTGAAACCGTTTTTACGGAGCTACATTCAATTCTAAGTATAAAGAATTTTCCAAACTATTCTTTTCATAAAAACTTTCGACAAAATAAAATAGAGCGAACATTATAAAGGAAATTGCGCCATTATGGCAACACAGCACAAAATGACGTTCAGTTACCGTTTTGAAACACTTGTCTCATCGTTGGCGAGTACCTACCTAATGATCGAGAGATTTTTTTCAGTCTTACACCCCAACTCAGAGTTACTAACGGTTACTTAAATCGCTCCTTAGCACAAAATTGGCATACAAATTCTGTACAAACTTGAGTTGGGGCATTAACATTCTATGCTTTTTGTTTAATTCAGAGGGTTTGACTTTATAAAAGCCTTTTTAAAAGATGTGCTGAAGAGTTTCTTTACGGCTTTTCTTCTCCTCAATAACAAAACACCTTCCCGAAAAATGACGTGCATGTGTGTATCAGTGATACCTAAGTGAATAAAAGCTTTTGAATTTTAAATTTTACATACATTTACATAGCAACAAGCAGTTTACAAAAAAACA
>OZ010693.1:14255423-14374449 GCA_963932265.1 Thymelicus lineola | reverse complement strand
AGAGTTACTAACGGTTACTTAAATCGCTCCTTAGCACAAAATTGCCATTCAAATTCTGTACAAACTCTGAGTTGGGGCATTAACATTCTATGCTTTTTGTTTAATTCAGAGGGTCTGACTTTATAAAAGCCTTTTTAAAAGATGTGCTGAAGAGTTTCTTTACGGCTTTTCTTCTCCTCAATAACAAAGCACCTTCCCGAAAAATTACGTGCATGTGTGTATCAGTGATACCTAAATGAATAAAAGCTTTTAAATTTTACATACATTTACGTAGAAACAAGCAGTTTACATAAAAACAAGGAGTGATTACGATATTAATGGTCTGAAATAGTTCCTCTCATGGATCACCAAAAATGTAGACTATAAGTATGGCGATAACTGAATTTCCCTCTTGGGTACTCCAAAATGTTGATTTCTGTGTTCTCTTCGTTGGGTCGCACCAAGATGAACTGAGTTGTTTTATTAATTTTCCCAACTGGGTGTGGTCGATGGCTTCTTGACAAACAAAACGTCGGCTTCGCCTCTTCACACTGAATATACTTAAAATGATTGCATGGGCCACCAGACGGGCTCGGCTGGATCGCAGGGCAACGGGTATTGAAAATAACTGATCACACTGAATTATTATCACTTTATATTTTCTGAACCTTTACAATAGGTAATAATTTTTAGACTGAAACTGAGAACACTTCCGTTCGGTTCGAGAGTCGCAGGAGAAGAGAGCAACTACAGAGTAATGACATATTACAACATTTTAACACAGATTAATATGACTGCGTGCTGATTTGGTTGCAGACTAATAATTTATTTTTAAAGTAATGGATACACGTGAATTTGCGTGAACAAGGAGTATCAACAAGGTGTATAAACTAGATACAGGATTCAGAGTTTGAGGAGTTTTTGGATAACCCAGCGGCCAGCGGTACGTGTCGATCCTAAGTGATCTACCGGGTGACATAACAGAGAGCGCGGTAAGAATGTGGATGGGTTTCCGAGCAAAGCTTCTTCACCGATTTCCCGTTGTTATCGGTAGCTAGTGGTCGTTAAGCCATGTCGGTGGTTTGTCTCAATACTAAGGAAAAACATGATATGGGAGAAATAATGAACATTACTTCAGTCATTTACCGTACATTTGAACTTTAAAGTTTTGAATATGTATAAGTCAATCGTGTGATTTTTCAGGTAACATAAAATTCCAATATCTTTCATCGATCATTTTATATTCTACAGATATTGGCTACTAACAGATCCAGTAAAGGAATAAGTTTATTTTCTGCCGAAGAAATCGCTACGACAAACGTTGTAAAGTTCCGTTCTCCAAGAAAAGGCTACAAAAATATAGTTTATCGCTATCTCGCTCGCAGACACACCTGTCGGCGCCACCGCAATACATCAACCTGATACTCCGATACCATTTATTGGATGGATGAGATCGAAACGAAAACTATTTCAGAGGAGTGTACTCTAAGTATGTACAATCCATCCAAAACGTAGACTGGGAGAGACTGGTGAAAGTATGTCTATAACTCACACGTGGGTATGATCGGTAGTTGAAGTCACATACGAGCGTGAATTATAGTGGGGTGGAACTTTTAGGCAATAAAATTAGAGTTATTCCAGTTATGGAGCCCTCTTAAGATACTTGAAGAATGTAAATATGGTTACAAGTCATTGTTAGTTAGAAAAACTGTTCTAGTGAACTGATATTTCAAAACAAATAAGGAAATGTCAAGTGCTTTTTTAATATAGATTACATCAGAGATTGCATGAGAGATTATATGATAGAATTAAATTAAAAAACCCAATTATACAAACAAGTTTGCCTTAAAATAATAATAATAATTTGCTCAATTATACCTACTGAGGGCTCACTTGTAGTGAAAACTGAAAAATATAATTATAAACAAAACAATTTGCTTAACAACATACAACGTATTGCGTTCTGTCACTTGAGGACAGTGACGACATTATATATGAGCATTTTTTTTATGGAAATAGCCGGCAAACGAGCTGACGATCCACCTGATGGTAAGTGGCTATCGCCACCCATGAACATCAGCATCACCGAAGGCATCACTGTTGCCGGCCAAGAAAGAAAGAAAGAAGAAAAAGAAAGAAAGAACTGGCCCTTAAGCTTCCACCCGGAACACGACGAGTCGTTTGGCGGCTCGAGGGTGGTGGCGAACCCCTGGAGAAATAATAATAGTAATAATGGTATTAATTAACAATTAAAATCAATACAACTAATATAATCCCTCCGAGGGCGCTACCACCAGCAAGCCGGGTTTAGTCGCCTTTTACGACACCCTTCCGGCGTGGGATTTGGGTTAGTATTCTAGGCCGCCCCAATACGGCTAAACATATTTAATACAATAATAATAATAACTTAATAATAATTAAATTACAATAATTTAATAGCATACAACATATTTAATTAATTTAATACAGGAAAGGCAACCGAAAGGATTTTTTAATACATTTATAAAAGTTTAAATACAATAAAGCTATCAAAGTGAACAATTACCATCGAAATAATTTATTACTATGGGAAAATAATAAATTATTTTCACTAGTTGTTATGTCACAAATTAATGAGCCAATTTTGTTTATAAATGCAGCAACTCATGAAACCTGGTCATTAATCAAGCCTGTGAATTGGTAGACTTAATGGAATATTTAATGATTTTCCCTCTAGAGTCAGGACTTTTCATTTATTTTAAGTTTTGTATTGTCAAAATGAGCTCAGCGACATTAATATTATTACAGTGACAAATATATTAAAAATATTATAAATATTAAAAACCGGCCAAGTTTTTTTTAATAATTTCATTGTAAGATATTGAACTATTTCATAAGGTTCAAGAGTAAAAATATATTCAAAACATGCAAATACATAGTTTTCCACATATTTTCAATAATTAATATGATTGAATTTTGAAACTGGGGGAACAATCGTTTTGACTAATCAAGCAAGTCAATATTTTTCATTTTATCAACCCTATTTTCAAATATCATAATTAAATTAATAGTCATTAAAATTAGATTAAACACATATTGACAAAGACGCATTCAATCAAATATGCAAATACCATGAACCAACAGTGAAGCAGTGTTCATCAACTAGAAGATGCATGTATATTTATATTATAATGTCATTGTTATGTAAATACTAGTATGAAAGCGCCGTCCATATTATATTTCCATAACTGTCAAATGTACAAAAACTCATTTATTGGATGCCTTATTAGGGTTACGCACCCGGGTGATACTATTAACTCGGAAAATATAATAATTTTGCTTTCTCATTGTAGAATTTTCTTGACAAAATATTAAAGCAAGTAAGTTAAACTGGATGGAAAGTATTATAGTATTTATGTATATAGTATTTAGTATAGTATTATAGTATTTATGTAAATATAAATAGAAAATATTTTGTTAAGGTTTCCTGGCACTTCTTTCAGAGCTGCTTTTGATACAAATTTGGAAAACGTACCTGATTTAAATTACACTGTTTCGAAAAGCAACAACCCATAATTGTCCCACTGCTGGGCTCGGGGTCTCCTCTCACAATGTGAGGGGTATAGGCCATAGTCTACCACGCTGGCCAAGTGCGGATTGGTAGACTTCACACACCTTTGAGAACATTATGGAGAACTCTCAGGTGGGCAGGTTTCCTCACGATGTTTTCCTTCACCGAAGCAAGTGATAATTAACTTGTAATACGCACATAATATTTGAAAATTAGAGGTGCGTGCCAGGATTTGAACCCGGGCTCCCACGTTCGGGAGACCAACGTTCTAACTACTAGGCTATTACTGCTTCTACTGTTTCGAAAAACCAACTAAAATTTTTCAACCTCCAATTCAACTGCTCTATCAATCCCTTGATTAATATGCATAGAAGTCTATTATACCCAGTAAGCAGTAAGGTAAACATCCTCTCCATATAACCGCCCTACATTGAAAGTCACATTGTCTGCATCCGATATTGTGTTCTATGTACTACTCCAATTGGAGTTGATTAATGCAATTGTCGTGTGGGCGCTGCAGGGAACTGAACGCTCTCTGTTAACGACCCATTAGTGTACTGTTCGTATCAGAAACTAGTCAACCTTATGCTAAGTAACACAAAATTCGACTTTAAACCGAGACGTGAAAGTTCAGTCTTGAATGGTAAAGGGAAATGTGAATATCACTAAAATCATTTTCTAGTTACCATTTTGTTACATATTTTTGTAATTTCTAGTTGTTACAAAGGACCCCGCACTAATAATATGAAAATTGGGTTTCAGCGGATTGGTCTGAATTTTTGGTATGTTGTAGCCCTAACCGTACTGATCAAAAGTCCCAATTGGCACGACCCCCCCAAATGTGTATTTTTTCCTCCAGGGGGCACTTTCACCCCAAAGTCTATTTATTCGATTTCAGCGGAATCATTCTGAATTTTTAGTATGTTGTAGTCTTAATCATACCAAACAAGAGCCCCAGTGGGCACGACCCCCCATATTGCGTGTGTTCTCCTTCAGGAGGCGCTACCCCCCTCCATACTCTCTTTATTTGATTCCAGCGGAATCATTCAAAATTTTTGATACATTGTAACCCTAATCGTAATAATGTGTGTTTTCTCCACCAGGGGACATACATCTGTATTGAAATGTCAATTACTCAGATGTCAATCTATCAGAATAGAGTTGAAACAATGTTATGTTATGGCGCAGTGAACACTTCTGGTCTGTTCCGTGTTTATACTTAAATAATAAAACCAAATGAATTATTGAAAGGAAAATATAATGTGGTTGTTTCTTCTCTCAAATCTATTTTATTTCCCCTGTCCCAACCCACGTGACCACGGAACACAGAGGCAACACAGCACCTGACAATGAGATAAATCTACACCTGACAAAACTGAGATCGATGTCTTTGCCAAGAAGATTTAAATAAAGAAAAAACATAAGTCCCAATAGAGATCTATGAGGCAACCAACGATGGTCTGGAACAAGGAAATAGAAAGAGACAAATATATGATGAAACAAGAATTATATTAAAAAACTAAGTGGGCTGTGATGTTGCTGGTGTACGGCGTCCGAGATTGTAGGGGCGCAGTCTTGCCGCCAGGACTGGAGCGCGAGCAGATCGTAAGTCGCTGAAAACAATTCATCGAATGTCAATTCTTCGAATCGCAATTTATCAGGGCTTTGCTATTCTCATTACATAAATAAATGTCTCTCATGATAATTGTTATATGAAGACAAATCTGACAACACCAAATTATTTTAAAACTATAAGTCTTTTTAAGGAAATAGCAAAAAGGTTAGTCGACGTCACAGGAGACCAAAGAGCTGGCAGCTACCTTGGCCAAAGAATTAGTCCTAGCTATTCAAAGGGGGAACGCTGCCAGTATCTTCGGAACCTTGCCTAAAGGGACTCCTTTTAATAATATATTTTAGTTATGTATTATTTTTATATTATTTAAGTTTTTTTTAGTTTTAGGTTAATTGTTCTTGTATATATATATATATATATATATATTCTGTATAGAATAAAAAATAATTGTCTTTTAAAACCCAATGTTAAGTGGCGATGTACCTAGTTTTTTTAATACGACGCACGTCCCAATTAAACCCTTCGTTAAATTCTACCCATAATTATGTAAAACATTTCCAATTTTCCATTTGATCAGAACAGAGATTCGATCTTTGTTTACTGAACAACAGTACGTACCCGGTAGTATTGAATGGGATTTGAAAACCTCTCGGATATTAAGTTTTACCGTATTCATATTACGCACGATGAACGATAAGCGAAAAATATATGAATAAAACATAATATGACTGTGGTTTTTTACTGGATTACCAAGTAAAGTTCCGTTACCATTAAAGGGGATAAGTTTTTGTATCCACCGCGTCTGTATTTTTACTTTAGCTCAATTAATTTAAATTTTAAACGAAAATTTTTAGGAAAAAATAATTTCAAGATTCTTAAAATTGTCATATCTTTTTATATTGGTAAACCAATTTGAAACATATCTGTTTTTCACAACTTACAAATTAACACAATAAAACCGTATCCAAATTGGCCTAGCCGAGTCTGAGTCTAGCAGGATCAAACAGAAAAGTGACATAATCCAAATTTTTTTGCAAACGAAATTATTAGTTAAAACGAGTCTGCTGTCAACATTATTTTGTATAATTATATTAAATAATATTTTTTTATATATTCCTGCATGACACTACAGAATTATCGCTATAGCATTTGTGGAACAATGTCACTTTGTGTGATCATTTTTAATGTTACAAAGAAAACTAGCAGTCGTTCGTTTTTAAAAAATTTAAAGAAAAGTGTCGCATATCAAAATAATGTTTGGGATAGAATAACAAAAGGCAAATATTATTAAAACTACTTACATACTACAACCACATATTAGCAACTACAAACTACATATTAGCAACTATTCTTTAAATACATATTAAAGAGCAAATAAAACTTATTTAAAATAGGCAATTTAAATAAAAAAACTAATTTTTATTCTCAATAATTAGGTATGTTTGATTTTTTATAAAATTTAGGGCGTTATACTGGTTTATTTATAAAGAAAAATGACTTCAACTTTATTTATATACCTAAAAAAACTCAGAAAAAAATATTCATGAAGTTAAAAATTTAAATGCACGTACTGTAAAATTTGTTCTTCTTGAATTATGTCACTTTACTATTTAACCGACATACTATCTTTTACGTTCATAATCATGACGATTCATATGAACGTTGCGTTGCTAATACAATTTCCTATTGCCTTAAAACATTTTTCTTGCTTAATCGATTGCAATAAAACAAGTCACTTTAACTAATCGGAGATACGTTAGCGCCGTGACTGTGATGGGATACCCAATTATCGGTACCCATCCCTTTTTGATCCCCATTGAGTCCCGGATATTTTTAAGGGTTGAAACCCTGTTCACGGTCGAATGCAAAATTTATCGAAAGCTTCTAATTTACGCAAGTCCACAGAAATCGGAAGACAAATTATTTTTGTAACGGAAATTAAAATATCTGTACTCATATCTTCAAATAAATATTCATTGTTCGATATTTAGGGTACCGTAATGAAACCGGACAATTAATGACCCGTGTGGTGAAATCGTTACCATGCCGCATCGCCTGTCCTGGGTTTGATTCCCTGCGAGGTGGAAATTTTTATGTTGAGTTTGTATTGCAACTACGACACAAATAATCCTTGTGATCTTATGAGTGTATTAATTATACTGAGTTAGACACGAGAGTTGTGGTTTCTTGGTTTTTATTTCCGTACATTGAAGGACACGTACAAACGGACGGACCCACGTTGGATGCCTTTATGTAGCATAAAAACCTCCGTCATTTGGGTTGGCTAAAAAATTCTCTGGTTTTCAAAAACCAATCAACATTAAAACCTAATAATAATCCGTACTCTGTGTTAATAATCGAATCTCAATAGTATATGTTTGGCATTACCGCGAAAAAATAACACATCCCAAAAAAACGTAATAAAAAAACTATACTACGAAACTCTTTGTACTCATGCAACTCGGATAGATTTTATGTGATTTTGCTGTATTCTACGAGTATATTGCTTGGAATTCAAACATTTGTTTACAAAGGTCTCGGTGATGAGGGTTGTTTCATATGTTTTTTGTTTATCTTTTACTTAATATTCATTCATTCAACATGTTGAATCCGAAATGAATGACAAACACACGGTAGTTCTCTTTGAAACTGTTATTATTTTACCGTTTTTATACACAAAAACACCGTTTTCTAACAGTTCGACCTCCATATTTTTATTTATTTGTATTTGCAAAAAGTCAGCAGGATCAAACGCATAGATAAATATTCTGAGAAGATACTCTTAAATAGAAAATTGACGTAATTCTTATATGAAAAATGTACTATGTATCTCACATTACATATCCAGGTGTACAAATATTTAAAAATCAAATAGGTATCAAAAATGATATCAATACTCAGAATGAGACCGGCCGTAAGTACCTACTATAATTTGTGATTGAAAATTTGTAGGCACTTTTCTTAATATGTTTATAAAAATTAGTTTTTATATTAATAAATGAAGAAAATATAAGGAATCCCCTGTTTCAATTAGCAGCTTCATTGTTTTATGAAAATAACTGGCAAACGAGCTGACGATCCACCTGACGGTAAGTGGCTATCGTCGCCCATTGATATCAGCAACACCAAAGGCATCACTGATGCATTGCCGGCCAAGAAAGAAAGAAGAAAAAGAAAAAAAACTGGCTCTCAAGCCGGAACACGACGAGTCGTTTGGCCGCTGACTCTTGCTCAAGGGTGGTAGCTATCCAGGCGAACGCCATGGAGAAATAATAATAGTAATAATGGTATTAATTAAGAATTAAAATCAATATTACCAATACAATCCCTCCGAGGGTCCTACCACCAGCGGGCCGGATTTATAGTCTCTCACCATTCACATAGCCATAATACACAGCTAAACAGCGCAATAAATATCCATTAAATAGCGCTATGTTAACCCTTCCTTCACAATACATCAGTATGAGATCGCCTACCGCTATCAGCATCCCGATCTCGTGCCGCCCTCAATACTGCGACGTGAGCGGGTTAATACCACGTCATGAATATGCCTAGAGCATGTGAGCTATGTAATGAAACATAATTTGTAAGCGTCTGTTTTTTTATGTTTCACTGTGATTTACCATACCTTGTTCATAAATAACTAAGTAACAGTTTAGAAGACATTTTGTTCGCATAATATTCGCTCCCTTAATTTAGTGACCTAACTCAATAAACAAATTTTTTGGGAAATCGCAAAGAACGTTTTGGCAATCATGACTTTTATTACATAATGACTTCTAACTTAAGAAAATACAATGATAAAGAATTAAATTATTTTACAAATAAGTCATGAACTGAAATTGTATTACGCGCTCAGCAATGTGATTCAGCAATATGAAACTAGATGGACGCTGTACAACTTTCTGAAACACGCTGTTGAGATTCTTAACTTAAGTATTCGTAACGTAAGTAAAATCCAATGCGAGAAGGGAGGTCGCAATGCCAGTTCAAAATAAATTATTGGACTGTTGTATTAAATGGGATAGATATTGGTTTGGTTCTTTCGAACTGCCGGGAAATTTATCTTCTCAAAGTTACTTAAATTTTTTACAAAATGATCTCCCAGACTTATTGGAAGAGAGAGGTGCCTGATGAGATAAGGGAATCCCATTGGCTACAGAATGATGGTTGTCCTGCACATTATGGTGCAAACGTCCGCACTTATTTAAATGCCACATATCCAAATAAATGGATTGGTCGTTTGGGTCCCATTTTGTGGCCTCCTCGATCCCCTGATTTAAACCCTCTTGACTTATTTTACTGGGGCTGTATAAAGGAAGAGGTGTACTCGAAAACAATTTCTAATTTTGAGGAATTACGCAGCCGCCCGTGTTCAAGAGGCCGCTTCAAAAATAAATGAACGACGCTACGCACGGTTTCTTAATGCTGAACGCACATTTATCGGCATCGTAAGCGCTGTCAGCATCGCATTTGTATGAAATCAATCAGCATCGGGCTCTCATATGATTTAATACAATATATGGCATTTAAATAAGCGCGGATGACATATGCATCGGCATCTATCATCAGCATCGGGCTCTCATAATAATATGATTTCATACAATAGGTCCCAAAATTTAAAAAAAATATGTTTTTTTTTTGTATTATTTTTATAGCTTTAAAAATAATGTTAATTTCTTAAGTCAGTTTTTTTAAAATATAGTAATATTTTGATTTAAGACTGATTCCACTTTTTATATTGAGTCTCTGTTTTATTAAATATCTATCAAAACTATATGGTTATATATTATGGTTTTGATCTTTAAAGGATAAAAAAATAACACATTTTCCATGTCATGCTGCATGATTTAACATAAAGATATTAGAAAAAAATTACTGAAAGCCTGTAGTAGATTAAAACATTTTTTAACTGTCATGGACCCATTAATTTTAGTTAAAACATTCAGCATGTATTAGCTGCAGAACTTTTGACTAACAATAAGTTATCTTGAACAAGTTATCTTTACTGTGTTGAGATCAGGGGATACCTATGTAAGATAGAATTAGAGAATTATTATGATGCAGTTGGCCCTCTTGAAGCATTAAATTACTATGATTGAGAAGGCGATTTTGGCAAAGAGCTTGATCGACGCAAAAACGAGGGGTGTTATAAGTTTGACGTAACTCTGTTTGTCTGTCTACGTGTCATCGTAGCTCTCGAACGGATTAATCGAGTTTGTTTTAATAGTTGCTTTTGTTTGAAAGATTTCTAAATCGAGAGTGTTTAAGGCTATGTTTTAAGAAAATTGTTTCAGCCGTTTAATAGTTATGGAAATGAAGAGATGAGGTGAAAAAGAGATGGGGTGGAAGAGGAGATAAACAAACGATAGTAAACGAATGTATCCGTGTGGGTATCATATGAAAGGATTTGATTTATGTATTACAAAATTGGCTGTATGAAGAGGGAAAAGGGGAGTAGTTAAGAGGAAGGGGATGAATTTTCTGAATTCAGCGAACATATCTGAGTGGGGTATAAAATGAAAGGGTTTAATTTGTGTATTACAAAATTGGCTGTTTTAAAGAAGGGGGTAGTTAAGGAGGAGGGGATGAATTAACTGAATTTCGCGGACTCGGGTAAGTGGGGTATCAAATGAAAGGGCTTGATTTGTGCATAAAATTGGCTGTTTGAAGGGTAGTTATGGAGAAGGGCATAAATGTACTTAAATCAGTGAACATACCCATGTGGATTATCGACTATTACCATAGTCGATAATCCACATGATTAAAACACGATTTGCACCTATATTTCATTTTGAAACAAGAAAATACCTCCTACATAAATCTAAGTTTAAAATCGTAAAATAAAACTTAAATGAAAAATTTAAAAAGTAAAAAACATGAAGTAAATCTTTAAAAAGTCATCTATACTAATATTATAAATGCGAAAGTAACTCTGTCTGCTACTCAATAACGCCTAAAACACTGAACCGATTTTGATGAAATTTGGTACAGATATGGAATTGAGCTCGGGAATGAACATAGGATACTTTTTATCCCGGAAAATAGACGTGTTCCTGAGGGATAACTATTCCACGCCAAAACCACTGAACCGATTTTGATGAAGTTTGGTACAGATATAGAATTGAGCTCGGGAAAGGACATAGGATATTTTAACCCCAGAAAATAGACCTGGTCCTGAGGGATAACTCTTTCAAGCCACTAAACCGATTTTGATGAAATTTGGTACAGATATAGAATTGAGCTCGGGAATGGACATAGGATACTTTTTATCCCGGAAAATAGACCTGTTCCTGAGGGATAACTCTTTCAAGCCACTAAACCGATTTTGATGAAATTTGGTACTGATATAGAATTGAGCTCGGGAATGGACATAGGATACTTTTTATCCCGGAAAATAGACCTGTTCCTGAGGCATAACTCTTTCAAACCACTAAGCCGATTTCGATGAAATTTTGTACAGATATAGAATTGAGCTCGGGAAAGGACATAGGATACTTTTTATCCTGGAAAACAGACCTGTTCCTGAGGGATAAGGTCAAATTTTGTTATATGTAGTTGATAGATTCGTTATATTTTATGAAGCGATTTTTATGACTCTTTTTAGGGTTCCGAAGTCAAAACAGAATTCTCATAGTTTCATCATGCCCGTCCTTCCGTCCGTCCATCCGTCAGTCCGTAGCATAGCGCAGAGGCCCTTAGTGCTAGAAAGCTGTAATTTGGCAAGGATATACATGTTTATATAAACTTCTGGTAGAATAACATTTTTAAAAATATGTTTTTAGGATACCTCTCCTAGAGGTAATTCAGGGATATTTTTTTCCTTCACGCACCCCATAGTGCGGGGTATCGTGGAAAAGTTCTCTCAAAAATAATATGGGTCTTATAAGTCCATTTTTCGATTGAGGGGACACGTAAAAAAATTCATGGCAATAGCATCAAAAGGAAAACTATCATGGCTATATTATTATTAGCATACGTAGTTATTGAGTTCTATAAACTTAGAACTTCGAAACCCTATATTACCAGTGACCTGACACGCTATTAGCCAGTTTTTTAACCAACTTCAAAAAAGTAGCAGGTTCTCAGTTCGACTGTTATAAACAAAAATTAACTTTAACATAATTTGAAAAATCAATCTTTAAAGGGTTAATTCAGGGAATGTTTATACGAAACTCCGTCCTTTTTAGGGTTCTGAAGTAAAATCGGAACCCTAATAGCTTCGTCATGTCCGTCCGTCAGTCTGTCCGTCTGTGCAAAGCAAAGCGCCGAGACCCTTAGTGCTAGAAAGCTATAATTTGGCATGGATATACATATTTATTAAAACTCCACTACAGGTAACGTGAGCATTTTATTCATCCCTATAGTGTGGGGTATCGTTGAAAAGTTTTTTCAAAAATATTATGGGTCTTTTGAGACCATTTTTGGATGTAGAGTTCCGTTTGCGAAATATTTGGCTTGAAAGTGCTAATTTTGGGTACCCAAGTCAAGTCAAGTGTCCCCCTAACGGCTAAATGGTTGGAGTTAGACAAGTGAAAAAATTCTCAAAAATAGGTTATACGATGGATTTATAACGAAAACTATCAAGGCTATGTTAACATAAGTATCCTAGTTAATGAGTAATAGTCAATAAACTTACTACTTTGGAACCCAATATTGCACGTGGCCTAACACGCATTTGCCCGGTTTTTTAAGGTAAAACTGTGAAAGTTGGTAGTTAGTATGTAATCTTACATAAAACAAAAATAACTGTAACATAATTGTTTGGTAATACATTCCCTAAGGGCTAAAACTAGAGGTTGTAAGTTTAGAGTATGTTTGGAGTAAGAAGTTGTAAAACGAACAGATGAGTCACCTCATGGTAAGTGGTCACTTTCACCAATGTACATTAGCAACGCTAAAGAAATCACTGATTTGCTGCTGTCCAAAAAGAAAATAAAGATATGTTTTTTGTGTATTCTGTAAAATTACAATGTAAATTTAAAATTCAAAAACTCTCAGGCCCTGACTTAAACCTCTAAATTCTAAAAAGTTCAATTATTTTGGGACCTTTCCTATGGGTGGGTCATTAATGGCTCACTACTGAACACTCACTCTTGAGGACGCCTAGAGCATACTCCACCACTTTGCTCCAGTGTTAATTGATGGAGGGATTAGAAATCAACCCAAGTGTCGGAAGTCATTAC
Source organism: Thymelicus lineola (assembly GCA_963932265.1). Classification (NCBI taxonomy): domain Eukaryota; kingdom Metazoa; phylum Arthropoda; class Insecta; order Lepidoptera; family Hesperiidae; genus Thymelicus; species Thymelicus lineola. Next base: position 14,361,161 of record OZ010693.1, on the reverse strand, counting down.
GCCGGGCGAGGACCTTCAATATGTCATAACGACGGTTACCTTACGACAACAACCGGGACCGACAGCCTTACGTGCCCTCCGAAGCTCGGAGAGCTCAAGAATTTTTTGCCACTAGCGGTCACCTATCCAACTACCGACCGCACTCGCTATTGTTTAACTTCATCGATTACTATTAGAACCGACACAAGCCGCTGCGCCCGGGCTATGAATGCTTCTCCCGATGGGTAATTAATGGGTTCTAAGAACATGTCACTTTTGCTGTAATTTTGGTGAAGAGTTTAGTATCTTGCTGACTACCAATCACGCTACAATATCAGATCGTAGTTATCATTTCATTATCAACACTAAAGATTTGTTTAATATTTTACTCATTTACATAATACGATATATGTACTAAGTATAGGTGTTTTAGCTTCAACCCCTAATGGACTATTACAAGGCACGGGTCTCCTCTCTTCATAGTATGGACAAGTTTGCTGTCAATTTATGAAAAACATGTTTTATAATGAAGGGATCTTTATTTTCGGCGTACGAAGTCGCGGGTAACAGCTAGTAAATAATATAAGTATTACTTAAATAAAAACTTTTTCGTGTCGGGGGACCGCTTCATATTAAACTATCATCCAAAGCTCGCAAAAAATACTTACACTGTCGAAATTTAAACCACTGCCTATCATGATGACAAATTCATGGTTAATGCTTAATCTGCATCATGAGGACTAAAAGGCATATGGTACTAAATCACCTTAGTTATTCTCTAGTCTAGCAATACAGCGCAATACCCTAACGGTAACCTAGTTGAACAAGCAATAACATCAGACTCCTTTATGATATTCAGATGTCACAAGATGTAAGTGACACAAACGAGTTCAACCCCGTTTAGAATACATAGTGCTCATATTGCATTGTCGATAAGAGCATTCTGCTTTCAAGCATCGCATAAACATGTAAGTTTCTACAATTTGTGGACCAAAACGGTGCTTCTGAACACTATAACACATAAATCGTTTACATACAGCAATGAACATTTCGCAAGCAGTATTTGCACGACCGTCACTGATATTAACTGACGATGGTTACAGGAAATAAATGTACCTAACTTAATGAATACACGAATGTACAGTTGAAGTTTTGAAATTCTAGTTTTAAAAACTTTTTTACTTTCACTAGTAGAAGAATATTTAAGTTAAAATCATTAAATATACATTAGGTACGACTCATGAACGAAAGGTTATTAAAATATATTCAATTTTGTACTAGAAGAAGCAGCAAAAACTGATAACGTTAACGTAAATAAAGATAAAACAAATTGTATAAAATCATTTGCCTTTACATCATTTTTCACTTGTTATCCTGCCTTCAGTATGTTAATTACATTTCTTGAATTATATGTCTTGAATCACATGAATTGTAGTGTAATCATGACAAACAACTCATTAGTCGAGCAAATATTTCATAGGCGTATAAGAGAGTATATAAGACTTTGTAATATATCAAAGCTTTGAACACATTCTCAGTACCCTTGTCTGAAATTCGGGACTTAGACGTAAGAATACTGACAAATGAACAAAGTTACCGTTTGACATCAAAGATATCCATTACGGACTCTAAATATGAAGTTGATGATGTAACATACGAGTAGAAGTCGTTCCTAGAAATTGATAACAATTATGTGTAGATTTAACTTGTAAAGATAGAGCTGAGAAAATAAATGAAGCTGGAACTCATTAATAATAATAATAATAATAATAAAATAATTTATTTCAGACTTGCGTCCATATTTTGGTTAGTAACATTGAATATACTTAAAAACTAGTTTTAGTAGAAACTAAAAACAAAAACAAAAAATAATAAAAAAATCAAAAGAAACACTACTTTGCTGAAAGATGTGCCGGTCCCACATGTAAAGCAGTCCAGTGTTCCAATATGGGACCGTCACACCTCCCCGCCACCGTACGCAGTAAGCTGTTTGGGCTGTCGCGCACCCGCCGCCACAGCGATGCCACCCGTTTGCGGATAATGGCATGGTCATTATGAAAGTTTCCATCAACAAAAAAGATACATAATTAGTTTTTTGTCTTGCGAGCAATTTTAACATTCCTAAGAGATCAAGTCCCAGCTGATAAATTATGGATAAATCGGTCTAGTGACAGTAGTTCGATTATAAGTCCGGTCAACCAAACTAATGCACCTTTTTTAGTGTCAGTAGTTCGGTTAGTATAGTGATACCAGAAATTTATATTTCTAATTACTTAAATCAAAATTTTTTATGTATTTATCAATGTGACCATTAAGTATTTATATATGACAAAGTAATTGGACGATCAGAAATTGACTGAACTGAATTCCTGTACAATGATAATTTACAATACGATAGCAGCATTTTTAGCATTTTACAGTAGTTCAGTGCCTCATTATACTAAAAGCTGCCTTGAGTAATTAGTTCAGTAATCCTATCTACCGAACGATAAGTTCTGCTTTCGATTCCAGACAGGATAGCCAGTCCATAAATGTTTACTACTCATATTTATTACTACTACTATGTGTAATACCATGTAATACCATTTCGTCCATTTATTTCTCACACAATTGTCACCTCAATACCTCTTGGCTATGATGTCTCATGTAATCACCACGCAACACATACAATCCTAGAATAATCTAAATATGAACATAAACTTAAGGACTTCTAAGAATATTCGCAACATTCTCAACCCCTAAACCACTTAATTCTTCTTAGAACTCAAAACTAAGCAAGTAACACAGCAATAAGCGAAGTCGTTCAAAGTCACATCACCATTCAATGTTGGCGAAGCGGTCATACTGGAATGGCGCTGGTATTTTCAGTTCATTCGGACTGTTCTGACGTATTCGGGGCAGATGGGCGCATACATCTTAGCAGGGTCGGCAACTTTAGTGATTAACCCGCGAAACTACAATGCAAGATTTATTGCTGTACTCGTAGTAAAGTTCACATTTGAAGGTTGGTTATTGATTAGAGTTGTGTAAAGTTAAATGTTATTTTCAGATCTATTAGTAAACCCATCTATTTGCTGGTCAACGGGAGTCCTGATGGGTAAAGGTCATGGGTAAAAATCATGATGGGAAATGGTAACATGTTATTTTCAAGTCTAGAATTGGAAACCCATCTAATCTACCGCTTGACTCGAATCTCCTAACCTTACACCTAACGATAGGTAAAGGCCATTCAAAATGGTGGTAAATTAAATAATGTAACATTCAGGTTTCCTAATATTTTCCTTCTCAGAAGTAAGTGAAAACTAACAATGAACGTTTAGGAAATATTGGGATGTCTTAGAAAACCGATCCCAATCCTGTGTCGGCAGAAGAGGTTGTTGTAAGAGGCGACAAAAGCCAGCCTCTCTACTTAGTAGTAGGACTAAGGATTTTTTTTCTCTTTCTTAGCCGGCAACGCATCAGTAATGCCTTAGGTATTGCCTGATGTCCATGGGCAAAGATAGCCACTTACAATTAGGTGGCTCATCAGCTCGTATTCCAGCTGATTTCTTATTCTTATTCTTCAGTCAATTACTGATATTACTTCCCCTGGCTAACTACTAATTGTCCGACCCAGAACCCAAAAAAATATACTTATTCACAGCAATAATAACGACATTGTTAAGTCACAAAGATAACTAAGATTATTACAGGTATAAACAGTGCCTACTGTGTTTCATGACGATCCTCAAATGTTCCAGACCGTATTCATCACAGAACGTTTACCCATTTACTCCCGTAGCGTCACGGATCGAGGTTGGTACGCGATCGGATTGCTGATAAGTTGTTAACAACGGACGATCGCATTCTGATGAATACTGGAAAGGCTAATTGTGTACTTGCGATTTTGCGTTCCACTACACTGTTCCATAAATCTCTGTGTCATAATACAAAGACACAATGTTTTTTGCAAGTGGTTGAATAACGTATTCGTTATATGTTTGTAAGTAAACAATAATCGTGTGTCATAGACGGTAGATTGCGAAAAGAACACATAAGCTATTATAATTAAAACAAAAAATAAGTTAACGAGAAATTTTTAATAATTAATTTTAAAAATGGAAAGGTGTCTCGATGGTATAGTACCCCTAACGCTGACATGTCAAGGTATTAGCGCTTAGATTTTCTGCGATCATGTCTATTATTCGGGGAGAAATTTTGCACACAAAATTTTATCTTTAAAATATATAAATCCGTTCAAGTGCGTATCGAGCCACTGACAATATAAGCCATAGAAGGGATTAGCCACCCTAAGGCTTAGAGTACTGACTCAATCCCATGGCGATATAAAAGGGTGTCGTGTCGTAACAGGTGACAGAAGCCGGCCCGCTTAGTGGTAGTGCATCACATAAAAATTATAACTTCTATATCTGTCTGTCTGTTTGTCTATCCGGGCATCACATGAAAACCCTTGAACGGATTTCCGGATACTCCGAGTCATATTTTAGGAAACTTTTATTCCGGAAAATTAAAAGGTTTCCCTGGGAAACGGGATGAAAATTTGTATGGATTATTTTTAAAACATCAACCTTAAGCTTAAAATGATGGATAAATATTTTTCAGTTTTTCAAAATTTTAGAAGGAAAAGAAAAAAAAATACAAATTAATGTGAATATTGCTTATTTAAAAAAAATCAAATGTTTTTGTACAAAGCAATAACGGATTGTTATATCTACATCAAATCTGGAGGCTCCGCTTTGAAGAGTTACTAGAAGACGGCTCACATGGCATTGTTTGAATAATTATAACCAATCATAGGCCTGATTGACGTTGACTTTGAAACTCGTAGCCTCTCGTAGGGTGGTATATACCCCGATATATGTATGTATAATCTCGACTAATGATAAGAATTAGACATTATAACATTTGCCGACATGGCATAGGAATAGTTTCCTTGCCGGACCGCCGCGCTGTTCGAAGGGTCGTAGGTTCTATTCCAAGCGAGTCAGTTTGTATGATGAGTTTCAAATTTTGTTCTTGGTCTCGGTGTATGCGATGTTATAGTGTATTATTGTGTTGTGAAATAATAAAATTATAATATTCAAAATACGAAATGGGTGTCGGGAATCTGGATTCTAATACTCCACGCATCTCTAATTCTAAAACGCTATATTGGTATTATAAAAAAATATAAGGAAACCTACACACTGAGTTTTTTGTAGTTGACTTAAAGATGTGTGAATTCTGTCAGTTTGGCAAATGCCAAGCCTCGTGGACAGTGCCCTTAAACCCTATGTTATTAAAGAAGACTTGACTTCAGCAATGGCAAGCTTATGAGACTGGAGTTGCGAAGATGATCAGATAAAAACAAATGTTATTCTTTAGTCGCTTGAAATAAAACAAGGTCTTAACTTTTAAATCAAGTTTGCCATCTAAACGTCTTCGTTAAGCTTATCTCTTTGAGATAAATCGAGTCGCCTCATTGATTTTACTTAGGTACCATTAATTTGATATTGGCGATCTCTGTTATCTGGATAACAGCTGTAGGTATAACTTTTCTTGAGTTACTGTATTAGTTTGTTAAGAGCCATTTTAACACTGATTTTAACCATTATTGGGCGAGTATGCAAACATCATCCATGTGTCCCTTCGGGAGTTACCAGTAGTTTTCAAAACTTACTCTTACTTTTGTTCGCCGCTTCGCCCACGGTAGAGTGGTTTCGAAACGAATTTCTTTATTAATTAATTTAAATTAATTTTATAGAACCACATTAAAATAAAGTACACCTATAAATAGAAGGATGGATTAGGATAGATATAATAATATTACATATTAGATGATGCCCGTGCCTTCGCGCACGTGGATATCGATTTATAAATCCCGCAAGAACCCTGAACTTTTCCGGGAAAAATGGAGCCTATATATTAAATTTCAGCCAAATCGGTTAAGTAGTTGTGTCATGTTTGAGGAATAAACATCCAAACATCTTCACAAAGTTTCACATTTATACTTAATATTAATAGAAAGAACCCTTTAACAGCAATTAATATTATTTAATACATATTTTATTAATCTATCAGTCAGTCAGTCTGTCTATGTAATAACATATAATAATTTTATAAATGACTTATTAAGTGTAAATTTATAGCTTGTTGCAGTGCTTAACAAAATAAATAATTTCTTTCTTTCTTTTCTTTCTTTCTTTCATAAATAAATATTATCCATTTAAAAATAGGTAAGTTAACCCCTTTGTAGTATTATAGATAAATTTTCCTGAGTAAGTAAAGTATAATATTCCATGTGAACTACAGGGTAAATTCCAATAAATTCAAATTTATGGAAAGTGTTATTGGTGTTGGCCTATGTCCAGAGGGTGTAACCGGTTAGCTGACGTTCATAGATAAAGATCCAAACTGAAAAGAGAAGTAAATAAAAGGATAATCTTAAATATAAACTGAAACTTAAATATATTTAGGCCCGTATTAAAAAACCGATCTCAGCTCAAGAGCATGATTTCAGATCTTACAAATATCATTTTTCATATAATTTGTCATAATCAGCAACCGAATCTTTCCGATTTTAAGATCTTAAACTATTTTACTATGTCGTCTTTTTGTTATTAGGCCTTAAACTATTAATTATATTAATTTGATCCTTCATAATACAAGTCAACCAATTAAATTATTATGACTAATAAGAAAGAGAGAACCAGAAAAAGAAAACCTTTAATGATACGACAGGTAAATAGGTCGCTTAAAGGACAAAAGACTCCTAACAATACAAACTTAGTTAATTAATTAATTTCTGTTTGTTATTTATACTATGCCAAGTATGTTTTGGAGGCTAGACGTATAAAATAGCTGTTATACACAACTTGTTTATTGGGATTTAAGGACAAGAGAAGTATTAATTATGTTTGCTGAGAATTTGGCTTGAGATTCACAAAGCATAGTCGTTGGAGAATAGCGATTTTCTGAATACAAATATCGTGTTATTGGAATGAACGATGAAATAAATAAATAAATTAGTGACGTGATTTTTGATATTTAAAATGTGTAAAAACCATAAATATCCTATCCTATATAATACTACTCCTGTTACGAAAGATGATATTATGATTTTATCCCGTCTGTCTATAATAATTTGGACATTTACAGATATTACGTTTTTGATTTCGTTTTTTAAAACCACGTAGTAGTCAATAAACTATAATATTATAAAAAACATTAAATGTAATTTAAAGTATTTTCCGATATAATTGAAAAATATAAAATTTCAGAAATTCATAAATTACATTGTACCTACAATTACTCGTATTTTGATGTTAAGAATAATTGCTTAACTGACGTAACAAGGTAACAAGTGTAACCGTAGAGCATAAATACTAGCAAGATTTGTGGTTAAGGTCTAGAGATAAATTCGTATAAATGTGTCCTCGGATAAAGTCCAGTTCCATACCGGGCTGCGATATAAATATTTTACACGGATCTCCCGCAAACTGATTTATGCATGGAGTTAGTGGGGCACTGCGCTAGAGTTCATTACACTTTTATGGATATATAAAGTATATTAAATATTTACTTTGGATATTGAAACGGGCTGAATTAAAAAATAATAATGGATTATGTTTATTTTTTTATCTCAAATAATTTTTTTCTGAAATGTGATTTTTTCAGTTTGTACGATTTTTAATAATGCATTTATATCCATAGTGCGTAATTTGAAAAATTATGTCTCTGAGGTTTCCTATTGTATCTACACTATAACTCTTAGTTTAAGATACATATAATTGAGGAAGACACTGCTTTATATAACACGGTAAAAACTAACGTGTGTTTGGATATTTAAACATACAATTGTACTCAAATAAAATTAAAAAAATATGGAAAAGAACATAGCGTACGTTTTATTTCGGAAAATAATATCAGTGCCTAGAAAATACGAGTATAAATTATGCAGATTGAGAAGCTGATTTGTGAAAACAAAAGCCACATAATTTAAACATAATCTATGTAACGTACGGACTCCGTAGCGTACCATAACCTGCGAAGTGAGTCCCGGGTTCGATACCCAAGCGAAGCAGATGTTTCCAGGTTTTTCTAATATGTCACTAAGTAATCGTATGTAGATATGTTTGTCGATGTGTATTTATATCTTTTTAACTTTAACTCAAGTTATTACATAACATGACATTAAGTTTTAAGTTTATGATAGATTTTGTAGTAAACACAATGTATTATTTTGTTAACTACCCTAATCCTTCCTACTAATATGAATAATGTGAATGTTTATGTGGACGTATTTGTTAATCTTTCATGCAAACCCATGACCCGAATACAAATATTTATCTGTCACATATACATCTGCCCCGGCCGAGAATCGAACCCTGGACTCCTCGTTTCGCAGGCAGGGTTGCTACCGACTAGGCTATAGGGTCATCTATTAAATTATTTATTTTATGCGTGATGCAAAGAAGTAAGGTAGTAAACACCATTCGAGGCCATACATCTAGACGCTGAAGTCGATATTTATATCGAGTTATTCACCCGGTACATACCGGTTTGTTCTCGATCTTTTTGTTTTAAGGAAACTTTTAAGAAAGTAGAGGAAGAAAGGCATTTATTGCACTAAAAGCTCCGCCCGAACTAACTTTAAAATGGATTCAACTTTGTCCGTTGCATTTAGCATAGCCGTATGTTACACCGATGTGTAAGCTACTGTACTTACAAAAAGACAAGAATCATGAGTTGTCTATTACAGTTCTTTTGTCAATATTCAAACCGTGGTTTTGATCACCTAACATACAGAATAATATTATGTTTGTGGCAGTTGGTCCCACTATTCTCTTAATAATAATACAATACATCAAATTAGTAAATCCTAACTCGCAAATGCGCGTTTATTGTTTTCTGTTTAAGTGAAGCGTGTGGGGGTTCAAAAAATATATTACGTCTTCATATTATGCAATATTCTGATAGGAATCGCTATACTTATACTCTCGCGATAGGATCTCCTGTGTCACAGGTGACATGGGCAACACAAATAACACAATCATTGAGACCCACGAATAACAAACAGTTACTTACCACAAATATCCCTGCAAATCAAACCCGGAACCCCTGGTTTCGCAAGCAAGTTCATCAATTATAGGGTCATTGATTGAGGTGAGGTATACGTAGCATTTGAATAATGCCTGTCACGCACGTCACTATACACAATCTATGGTTTTAATAATGAAATTAAGCGGGAATGCGGTCAGGGGTTGATATTTTACTTTGTATTTAAATACTTACGCAAATTGGCCGGCCAATAAATTTGCATTGTATTTAACCAGGACTGAATTAATTAGTAGGGCCTTTTAGGTACAGCAAATATATGGCACGAATTAATTCGTGGTTAATGAATCATTCGCAATGATAATTACCTAGTGTGAATTTCAAGCTATTAATTGTGAGTCCATTTGACCGTGGCAGAGGTAACAACTTTTGTTGTGCTCGTAATTTATACTTTATTTTTTTCTATCTATACATATCATATAAAAAAGTTGAAAAAAAATCCACGCTTTTATCAATAGTGTTGCTCTTAAAAGTTCAGTTAGCTCGTAAGAGCCCTAGAGCAAACTAATTAGCTCAATATGTAACTGTAAACGCTTTAACTATTGTACACGATTTTTTTTAATGCCACCTTCTCAGTTATTTAGTACAATGTACGAGAAGACATTAAGCTTGATAAAACTCATGGATGGATAGATTGACAAATGGATAGAATGCCTTCAACATTTAAAATTGTAGAAAGTAACAAAATGTATTCGTTGAAACATTTTTAATTAACACTTTAATAGCAACAGTTAAAGTTCTTACCCGTAGTTGCTGTAGAAATTTTATTGTGTCTGGGACAATGTCCATGAAAGTATTTCTTAGGTCGTAAAGAACAATTTGAAATAGTTAATTGTTTTAAAAAATTTGAAACTAAATTAAAAAATCAAAAGCACTTTGAATATAATATAAGCGTTGTATTTCAACCAGATTATCTATTTTTTTAATTTGACGGAAAATTTCATTAAACAAAAAAATCTTTACGTTCATTAGGAAAACAATTTATAACTTAACTTGCATTCCTCACATTAAATACAATGTAGTGGTCATTTAATAAAAGAAACACTGTTTTATTATATTTTTGTAATTGGTTAAAACTTGCGCAGTTTTTGGTTTACATTACATAACGGTGTGAATAAACGTGTGACATAGAAACTCGAATTCACTGAAAAGCAAAGGCTCTTAATCTTATTGTTCTTTACTATTTTCTTAGAATATCTGCCCATCAATTGTTCTTTTGCGAGTCTGCATGCCAGAAGTAGTTCTTTAAAAGCCCTATATTTGCCTTTGTGAAGTAAATTGAAGTTTTTCCAGATACAGTGTTTCGTGCCAGTTCTTTTGAAATAAATTCTGCTTTCGGTAGAATATTATCTTTGGAAAATATATTTTCTTTAATGTGTATTGAAAATGGGTTTATACTGTATGTAAACTGATTCCACGTTTCATTTATATTAACTCAAATAATAATAGTGTAATGGTGCCAGTACATTTTAAAACCATCGTAAATATCTTATTTTATGCATAGCTAACATATATGTAATGTACATTCAACCGTATTTTAACGCTAAACATATAGAGAGCAAACAATTTTTCTAAAATTGTATTTATCTGTAGGAGATTAAATGATGTCCCCAGGATGAAAAGTCTATCTAGTATAGACATTCTATTTAAATCATAAGTCACTTAATGTTTTGACTTTTTCGTTTAATTATTGCAAAAAATACGATTTTAATTTACAAAACAATATTGTTTCTAACATGTAACTACCTATCTTATAAAATAGCTAACATGAAAAATATAATGGTTAGTAAAAGTTAACTGCAATTATTTCAGGTTTCTTTAGAAGCATTTAGTTGCTGAAGCGTCGGCGTATTGAAAATACGAGTATATTCCCATGCCCTCCAAAGCCGTCAACGTCAGTTACGATATTAGTTTTAAGCCCATGCCGTAGGAATTTAGAGAGCATAACAACTTCTATTCAACTAGACCAACCACTTACCTGTACTATGCATGTTGAAGTATGAAAGTTTGAAGTGTTGTCCATAATAGCACATTATTTGCACTCAAACTCTGAGAATAAAGTACAAAACTTCAACTTTTACTGCACAAGGATTCGAAAAAATTGTAGAGACTGACAGATATATGGACAGATGGGCAGATATAATTGGCTGTGGATCGGTTCGGGGGATCGGAACGAATAACTCATAAAAACACAGATAAACCGAACAGACGGACAGTAAAATAGACTAACAGACGGATAGAGGAAAAGACTGACAGATAGTCTATCTAGATTTACGAATATATATAATAAATAGAAACACAAAAATAGGATTTACAGACTGAATAATATACTAAACTTTTAACCTTTGTAAAAATTATGATATTTTGTACTTTATACAAAGGTATGATATTCGTCACATACGAGTATAATGTAATGTAATCCGTTCCCCACAAATCCCCCGACATAACATCAATAACAATTACTCAGCGTTACTTTACACATGTGCGAGTGTTCTATTGAATCCCTCGCGAACCTTTTGTTCGTAGCGGCTTCAAATAAATATACGATGTTATCAGGATATTTTTTATGATTTTTTCTATAAAATAATGTTTTTGGCAAAAGATATTTCGACAATTTTATTTGGGCTTCAAACTAATAATGTTAACTATAATGCAGGATTACAAAACAATTTATTGATTAAACAACTTATCCGTTGTTTACGAAGGCATGGGAGGTTGGTAAAAGGTTAAGGGTGGATGAAGTTACTTAAACCTCAATGTAATTTTGTCACAAATTCTTATACACCTATTGACTTGACAAGCTACCAGTTTTCCTAACCCTAAAAGTTAGTAGGTAGTTTGTCAGTATCTTGATCAGTAAAACCTTCTTGAAAAAATCTTGGTCTACCTGATTGCTAATTTTCATGAAAATCCGTTCAGAGGTTTTTGTGACAGAGTCAGAAAAAAACGTATTTTTAACATTAAGCAAGATAAATATTTTTTATTCGTTATAATTAAAATTTATTCGCTAGCTTTCCGTTACTAAAACACAATTAATATTGCTACAAATATTTCTGATTTACTTGAAAATATTAAACTTTAATATTTTTCATATTCCACGCACAACACTCGACACTCGTAAGCCGATTCATTTCCAATCGCGCTTGAGTTCCGTGACGCTATTTCAATGATCATTATCGAGCATACATCGCACGTGTGAACATTTCGATGATCATTACTCGGTGCATCGTTTCACGTGGGCGTTTCATTTCAAGCATTGCAGAGAAAAAGTTATTATAATGTCAGATTTGGTTGACATACCTTCATAACAGCGTTGCTTTCTAACAAACTTCTAACGAAGCTGTTATATGTATATCATTTTAAAGGCAGCGACACTTTCGAAGACTTTCGATTTTCTCATAACAAATCCAAGAGATTTATAGGCCTTAGCTGTTATGGCTCGTATATGTTCGACGAAACTCAGGTTAGTACACAGTAAAACACCTAAGTCCTTAATCGTTTTTGGTCGTCGTACCTTATTAACCGACTTCAAAAAAAGGAGGAAGTTCTCAATTCGACTGTATGTTTTTTTATGTTTGTTACCTCAGAACTTTGGACTGAGAGAACCGATTTGGATAATTTTTATTTTAATCGAAAACTGGTGCTTGTCGTGTGGTCTCACATAAATTTGAACGAGATCTGACAATGGAATCTATGTCAAAATCATATAAGTCTTAAATTTGCATTAAGTATGGGCGCGATAAATGGACGAATAACTCAATATCGCGCCAACCGATTTCGATGATTCTTTTTTTAATTGAAAGCTGGTGCTTGTCGTGTAGTCCCACATAAATTTGAGCGAGATCTGACAATGGTATCCATGTCAAAAGTACAATGTACTTCATTTGAAGTCGGTTATTTTTTTGTTAAAATGTTAGATTATTTGTATCATCCAAATAATATTTGTATTGTATATCAGTGGATGTTGCAAGCAAGTAAACGGCATTACAGAACACTTAGTTTTGTTAAACATGAGCTTGTTCTTTACGCTCTATTCGACGGCGACGACGATTTTATGTGAAAGATGCATATTGCATGTTTTGTTTTGCTTCTATCCAATAACTCAGTGTACTTCTCTTTAATTACATTACACAAGATGCTAAAAGTACCTCAAAGCTGTTCTGAAAGTAACAAAAAATTTAAGGATTGAAGCAGCGTGGTGAAGCATGGCTCCGTACCCCATTTATCTGTTATTAACACCGTCGATAATGACATATAATGGCATATAAAAGCGGCGTTTATTATGCCGTAGCGCGAAGTACCAGATAACCCTCCTTGAGTGCCATGACGTGACTGGCTTTAGAATCTTTAGATAATGAATACGGAATGAGAGCATTGTACAATAAGATAGCAATTATCGTAATACTAAAATTAGTTTAGAATCATAATCACATAATGTAATACTAATACTACTTACAACTTATTATGTGTGGTCATGAATTCTTAAATGATATGAATGAATGATGATGAAAGGTGTAAAAGGGAAAAGGCGTGAAAGTTTAATGACCTATACTAGATACTAATTATCTCAACAGCTTGAACAAGAGGTTTGTTAAGAAAGGGAATTGACCGATACAACTTTAAGGTTTAATATTACATAATATGTAAATGAATTACGGTGGTAAGGTAAGTTTGAAAAAAGAAATTCTTCATGAGAGCAGTAACTTTTAACTAGTAAGCAGCCTCTCACGTTATACGCTATATTTCTTTTATTCTATTCTGATAGCTACTGATGACATACTGAAAACTAAAACTACCTAATTATAGTTCTTGACATTTCTACAAAAAATAATTTACTGAGGTACCATCAGGACTCTGCGAAGTATAAGATTTATAATGGTAAGGGTAATAAAGTAATAGTATAATGGTAAGGAAGATTTTATTGACATTCGCGCAGCCAAGCAACAGAATGTGGCAATGTTAGATACTAAGGGCCTGAAGACTTTCGACAAGACGACAGTTTCGTATTTCCCCCGATGTTATAGCCAAGGACAACTGACACCGAGAAAGAAGCAAAAAGTATAATAAAAATAGTGAGTTACGTTCAGTCGTAAAATGTACAATAAGTCGCTTGTTTGATAATAAATTAGCCAAAAATCCATAAGATCAAAATAAATGAATAAATTGATTTTATTACTTTCCCAATAAAAATATATTATTTTGGTTCGTTTCTGAATATTGACTTTAATTTTACTATAATGATATGTCATTGTTTTTTTCAATCTTAAGTTCTATAATATAATAATCTTCGATAATACCTACCCTCCGAAAAGCAGATCAATGTCATCGGTAGATATATGTATATGTTCTATCCACCGAAGATTTTTGAGACTTAAAAATTGACAGATATGACAAATGACATACTAATGGTTGCTATAACTACAGTTTGATGAACTGGTAATATATTAATGAGACTGGCCATTAGTCACATCCCTCATTAGAAATTTCTATTTTGCCAGTTTTTGTTATTAGAGATGTAATTTATTTAGCACATTTATTTATTTATTTAACGATTCTCTATCCATCTCTCAGACCCATTTTGATGAGCGTATTGGTATTTGACATGGCATAATAAGCGTGAGTTTTTTTTTACTATTTAGTAACTATAAATTTGTTGTTCCAAATACGTCAAATCAAGAAATGGATCAATGATATCAATAATAAGAACTGTATATTCGATTATATCAGAAATAGATTCTATCAGACCCACGTCATTCATTACATTAGCTTTCCACGGGTCACGATTGTCTACATAAACTAAATCATCTCTGTGTAGGTGTGAAAGCTTGGTCACAAAATTATTGCGTATACGAAGCACGTTGTGGAAATATAATCGCCAGATATTCCACCGCAATCTTCTGACCGGCTATAAATCATGACAAGCCCGAGCTCACCGCATCTTCGAGGATACTGCGTTAATGTTAGGTATAGTCCAGTCTCATAGCTCAATGGTTTATGTCACCGTGAGTGATTGACGAAGTTAAGCAACGTCGGATGCGGTTGGTATAAATCTATGGACTTCATAATGTGATAGAATCTAAAGTACGTCATTGGTTTGAAAGGAATGTGATGCAGTAGATTCTGAATTTTATAGTAGATAATACCTGGCAAGCATGCTAAGTGATGCTTTGAGTAAGATGTTAAGAGGTGACCATCATCGTACAACGCATAACTGTCCCAATGCTGGGTACGGATATTCTCTTATAATTATACAGAGTGGTCCAAGGGATACAGGTACAAAGGGGTACAGGTCATACTCTACGCTGGTCAAGTGTGGATTGACAGACACACCTTTCAGAACGTATGAAGAACTCACAATGCAATTGTGAAGGTTTTCTTACCGAAACAGTTTTCGAAAGAAAACCGGTGAAAACCGAAGCAGTTTTTAAATTAACCTTTATATGAGTGGTGACTGTAGGCTTTGGACATTTTTGGAAACGAGGGTATTGAGCCTATTATATCCTTTCTTATCTTCTCATATTCTTAATCACAACGAGAGCATACAAGTCTGATTCAGATTTTCAACTGCAAATATCATCAACTATTAAATAATATGTCTGTTGGTATAAGGACATTATTATGATTTACGCTGCACCACAATCTTGGCGATATAATAAGATAAATCGATGAATCATTGCAAAGCCGGACTTAAAGTATCTTCTAGGATATAGTGCTAATATAAGTTACAGTCGATGCTCGCCAATTCTTAAGCTTCCTTGTTGATGCAACTATTCAACAAGTTATTGATTTTTAATGTCAGATATCCGAAAATTATTGTATGGGATATAAATTATTGATCAATAGGAAAATCTCTTGATTAAAGCTTTCATTTTGTACTCAATTTGTTGATTGAGGTTACAATATATTCCAAAATTTTATTAATTTCACATTTGTCTGGATTAAACTTTCAACCTCTATTTCGATAGATAAGTAAATCGTGATTGTGATAGATATTATGATATCATGAAAACCTGTTATAAATTTTCAGGTTATTGCAAAATTTAATGGTATTAACTGTAGAAGCTTTTGGAGCAGAAATTAATATCGCTGGATGTACTCTCGGACACTATATCTTGACCGGCGATAAATCATACCGAAGCCAGAGCTCAACGTGTCTTTCAGGATATTATTCTCAGAGACCTTTATATTTCATAGATAGTCTGTTATTTTTTTATAAGAATTATGTTAACCCCATTTTGTTTTGTATTGCGTCACGGAGTTGCGTTGTATGTGTCGATTTGTTTGTTTGTGTTTTGTTTCAGTCAAATGTTTTGGAGTCCGAAATGCGTTGGAGGTAAAGTGTTATGTACTATAACTGCAAGGAGTTTTTAAGATACAATAATATGTCATGTCTCCACCAATCCGCACTGGAGCAGCGTGGTGGAGTATGCTCTAGGCCTCCTCAAGAGGAGAGACCCGTGTCCAGCAGTGGGTTGAAGCCAATATGTCTATGAGAATACAAAAATATGTATTATTAAAATCTTTTAGATTTTGAATAAGTGTTCTGTTGTTTTAGTGCCGAGGGTATTGCTTAATCATCTTGCATTTCCTGGAGTCTATCCATCTATTAAAGTAATCTTAATAAATTTGATCATGTCCTTTATCATGATATGATGCAATGTTGTCAACGTTTTAATTTACCTCAAACAATCTTGATTTGTTTGTACCGTATACAACTCTCATTGAGCCACTAAATTGTACATAGTTTTATTGTCAGTATGAGACTTTTTAAAATATCACTTTTCGATCAAAAACATTCTGGAAAAATCCAATGAGACAGACAGTCATAAGAATGATTCATGGAAAAGTCTCTGTGATTTCTTTAAAAAGGAATCAACAATAACTGAGCGCGTGGAACTTCTTACTTGACCTAATTAAAACGAGTTTGTTAGGTCACAGAAGCTGTGAATGGCAGCTGTAAATTGGTGATTCTCTATACAATTATACCCTGACCCATGTTCCTGAAAGAACTGAACTTTAAAATCATAAGCATAGAGTCCAAATTAAGTAAGTGATGAGGATCAATGTTAGATGGATTCCCCAAGTATAGTTAAATAACCTTGTTGGCTAGTCTTAAAGTTTCTTGGGTCTTGCTTTGACACGTGGTCTATTAGTATTAGTTGCCTTGAACAAAAAATGCTAACGTAATTTAAATATTATCACTAACTAAATAAGATTTTGAAAATAAAAGTAATATTGAAAAATAACAAATGCTACCTCTTAAAATTCAGAAAAGTACGCACTTCAAATTATCACTCACTTCTGTGAATAAAAAAACACTTACAAGAAAACTTTTATAACGATAAGGCGTATAAAATAACATAGCAGAAATTCTACTTCGATAGCAAGTCGTATGGGATGTTATAATGTTAATAATATAATCAAGATATTATAATTATGGACACAAGAATATTTTTCGTTTCCTCTAGTTATACTATTATTTAATTTTTCTCTAATCTATACTCTCAGTCCAATTTGTTATCCCAGGCGGTGATCCTAGGACTTTTATCAAGTAGGGATATCATACGTATCCAAAAAATCCAAAAAAAAAAAAACATTTTCACAACTATTTTTCTTATAAGCAACACCACAAGGATAAGCAACACATTACATTAATTTAACGACTACCAACCTCGTCCATATTTATGACGTAATAAATTCACTTTGCTCTGTTTCATGCCCAATTAACTGTATCCTCAATGATACATTTTTGCCTCTGATATACTAATGATATCTACATAATCATAATAATAATAATTTCTCATTTCGTCTGCAGGAATCCAGAATTTATGGTTGCTAAATGAATGGGCAAATAATTCTTCATTTCAATGACAGTAAAGTAAAGAGAATCCAATATTTTATCGCGTTAGCTGTCAAACGGGTCGCCTGTTCTAGCTGGGAGTTTAAGAGCTTTCTTTCTTCTCATATTTCTAGGATGGTAATGCATCGTTGATTCCTTCGATGTCACTGATGTCCATAAGCAACACATGGCGACACTACTTAACGTCAATAAAGAATGTTGATCTTAAGAGATCAATTCTAAGAGACACCCAGGTTTAGCAAGTATATCAGAATGAAAATTTCATACCTGGTTACCTTCTTGTCTCATTTATTACTGCCTTACTTTTTACTAAGCATAATCCACGTATACTTGCCGTAAATTTAAGGATTATGTTTCCAAAGCGAAGCGTTTTTACCTGCCACGCCGCAGTGTTGATTATATTTTTCAAGAAACGCTTACGTAGGTCAAAGTACGAGTATAAGTGTAGGGTAAGGGCAGATAACGTCGGAATTATCTAGTAAGGTGCGCGGCGGTATTAACGGATTAGGGGGTGATGCCCTGCACAGACCGGGAAAATATATATGAACAAGGTTTTTCTTCTTCATACCTAGGTTTACACGGTTTTATTTAGAATTTCCCATTTTTTAATTTCAATTTCAACCTTTTCCAATTCCAACCAACGGGTAATATCACTAAATGCCAGAATTGTTAATCAGTTATCAACTTAAAATATCAGTTTAGAAGGCTCAAGCGTGCCGTCAAGGCAGGCGTTTCTAGAATTTAAGAGAGACTGGAGATTTCTCTTCAATGGCCCCAGGTTTCTTCATTTCCACTGATTCTGTACTTTGTAAACTCCAGTTATAAAATTCATACGCCTGCATCTATAGATAAAATTCATATAAATCGTATATAAAAACCATTTAACACAAAATAGTTACACCACAAGCGTAATCTTACTTAGATTCAGATTTTATCCAACAAAGTAAACCTTTTATATTCTTTATAACGTTTTATCGTGTAATATTTCCTTGCTGTTAAAACAGAAATCCACGTCGCACTTAGATACAATCTTGCATAATTTTTAAATATATTCTTCTTTATTTTAAGTGCTTAAGGTATAAAATTGGTTACACGCTTCCTTAAAATTCGTGTTCAGCTTCCTTTTCAATGAAAATATTCAGCTCAAAGTAATGGAGATTTCTACGAGAAATTACTTTTTTATGAGGAACATAAATAATTAATTCAGAAATAAAAACTATTGACCCTTTTCGTGCTTGTACAGGTACGCAGTCTGTAGATGGCTTGATCACCTTCATTTGATTCCAATATTTAACTCGCATAAAATCGATGCTTGCTCATTATGGTTTTGGCGAAGAATATAGTCAAATGACCAATGAGCAACCCTCGGTTCCATAGGAATGTAGCAAGGAATTAAGTGAAAATGCTTCTCGCGATATACAAATTAGCGGTGCATGCAAAACACGCTACGAGAAACAATTTATCATTAGAAGATACATGTAAAATCTACCAGAATGCTACCGACTACCTCAGTAACATTTCTTGCTTTGAAGTCAAATTCAAATTGAAATTATTTATTTCGTCAAAGAAACAAACATCTTACTTTACGACAGTCAAAATTCACAAAAATCTATCTTCATAATTATTTAATATTAATAAACATAATCATAAGCAGTACATTTAAAATATTTTACTATACACACATTATATACTATACACATTTTATACCATACACACATTACATTATACCTACCTTTAAATTAGTTACTGATCTAGAAACCAGTAGTTAATTCCATGGTAATACTAATAATGTTTCGATAGACAGTACCTAACTATCGTCGGCTTTATAAAACGACTCTTACTGGGACCATAACGCAATGTTTGAAATGGAACACTTCCACGTATTTTCTCTGGAAAGAAATAACTGCAAATAATAGCTCGTATAATACGCGTGTTCTAAGTCTGCAAATAGTACCTTAGAAAAACAAGTCCTTAGCACACTAACGGCTAATGTTGGGTAGACAGTGGCACGAGTGCTTCGAACAAAAAGACCAGTAGCCACCCAGTGCTCGAACACAGCACATTCGCGACCTAATTCAGAGCGTTATAGAACGTGACTGTGGCAAGCTGTACTTGAGAAATGGTTGTGAGTACGTGTGCGGCCTTTATTGACTCCTATGAAAGCTTGTTACTGCGAAAATTATTGCGTGTGACAAAGGTCATTTCAATGAAATCATTTCTCAATATTCACTTATTCAGAAATAAATGAATTATATTTTCAAATGCATCTTGTAAATATAGAAGGCTCGAACACTATTTCAGTGTGGATTAGAATTGAAACACTATTATAGAATATCAAATGCTTTAGGCTGCTTGTGTCCACTATAGGTTAACGAAACACTACACATTTATCCATAGTTTTTCATCGTGTTCTGGCTGAGAGCTTTAGCACCGGTTCTTTCTTCTCTTTTTTATGGCAACGCATCCGTGATGCTTAAGGGCACTAAGGTGTTATGATTTCTATGGGCCACGATATCTACCTACCATCCAGGTGGCTTATTTACTCGTTTGTCTGCGTTTCACATGAAAATATTGACTCAATCAGCACTTAAAACTTATAACATCAATGAAATTTTAGTAAATACTAAAAATTTAAGAAAATATTATTAACTATTCAAGGACAGTAGAATCACATCAGTTGAAAATTATTATTATTTATTTATTTAACGCTTTATTGTACACAGGTATTAAACATTACAATATGAGAGTTAGTACAAAGGCGAGCTTAACTCTAACAGAGATCTCTTCTAGTCAACCCACTTGATCAGAGAAAATTAAATTATTATCCTTTAAAAAATTTAAGAAACCTCAAAATAGTCTTAGTTTAAACTAAACGTAGCTAATAACTATTTCGATCACATGAGCTTTAAAATATTTATCATAATCAGTCCATCCAGGAGTTACGTTACCACAAACAGAGACAAACACGTCAAAATATCCCCTCTTTTTGTGTCAGGGATTAAAAAGACAGAGCTAAAATATATAGTCCATCCATCCATCCATCCATCAGCCCTTGGAGGTCTGCTGGACATAGGCCTCCCCTAACTTGCGCCACTGACCGGTCCTGTCAATAAAGGTATTCGCCAAATATTTAGCAAGTCATAATACGTCTACGAGTATTTACTTTCTTTCGACAAAAGTTTTCACACTCGTCTTCTGAGTCGATCTACACGTACGATTTGTCGCAGTCACGTACTATGAGCCTCTTAAATTAGTTTGAGAACTGTTCGGGCCGCAAAACGTTTTCTCTAGAAACCACTTGTTAGGCTGGTCAGGGTGTCTTTACGTGGTTTTAGGATTTTGTACACGTTAAACGCTGGTTAGAGTAAAATCTCTGTTTGACTGTTTGGCTTTATCTTTCAATCTATTTGTCTGACTGTCCGTTTGTCACTGTTTTTCGCTTCTAACTACTCGTCAATAGAGTTGAAATCCAGTAATTATGAAGGTATTGTAAATAAGATAGTTTGATGAGATTTGTTCTTGTTCTTGAATACTTATTTAGTATACAAAATATATTTAAACTAATGCTAAAAAAAATAATCAAGAAAATAGTGGTGTTTCCCACCATTATTTTAAATTAAAAATATACATATAACTTACACATGTATATTAAAGTAAAGGTAAAGTTATTTTGTAATTTACGTGAAATCCTAAATTGCCAAAGTGAAATCTTCAACTTATTCATTGTCGCTTTTGTCAATGCATAAAATATTAATTTGTAACGTATCACATTTTATGATACTTTTATTACATTTAGATGAATATACTATGCAGAACATTTAATTTTTTCTCATATGTCCGCTTTTTATGACATTGTAAAACCAGTGTAGGTACAAATTACAAGCACTTGTTATTACATATCATTGACATAGGACCTTTTATGCGATTTATAAATTAATATTGATATGGGTGAATTTCAACAAACACGAATTTTGCCTAATTATAGTGGCGAATTTAAATTAGCTGTTTCTGATAATTTTTTTTGGCCTAAATAATAGATAAAGAGTAGTACTAATTAATCATATACTAGAGATCGAAAAAAAAATTATTAGTTCATGAGATATTTCCATTTGAAATTATCAAATGCCACCGAAATTATTAAAGGACCACCGGAATTAAAATCCAAGCCACCGAAATTGATTAAATTTAAACTTGCTGTTTCTAATACACTTTATTTGGCATAAATAATATGTAAATAGTAGTAATAATTAGTCATATAGTAGAGATTGAAAAAATAATTATTTGTTCCGGAGATATTATCAAATTACACTATCAAATGCCACCGAAATTAGGACCACTGGAATTAGAATTTGATCCACCGAAATTGATTTATGCCAATGAGAAATCATAAAGGCAGGATCATTTAATACTTTAAAGATATGTGCATTTTGAAGAATAGGAGTCTAGATGAACGGACTCCTTTTAGCGGTGATTAGACAGGCCCATTGCACTTCTGAGTCACGTTTTTAAGCTGTTTTCGAGGGTCCTCACAAATGGCATTGCACGCAGGCTTGTTTCCAGCCTCCCGAACAAGCAGGATTCCGAAAAGGCTACAGCACCATAGACCATAGACCATATACACACATTGCGGCAGATTATACAAAAGACCGAGGAGTATAATTTGCCGTTATGTATAGCCTATGTGGACTATGAGAAGGCCTTTGATTCTATCAAGATCTGGGTGGTCCTAGATTCTCTCCAGCGGTGGCGGATCGACTACCGGTATATCGAGGTGTTGAAGTGTTTGTACTCATCCGCCATCATGTCCGTCAGAGTACACGACACAGCAACGAACCCCATCCAACTGCAGAGAAGTGTCAGACAAGGATATCTCCAAAACTGTTCACCGCTGTGTTGGAAGACGTGTTCAAGCTGATGGAGTGGAAACAACATGACATTAACATCAATGGCGAATACATCACACACCTGCGATATGCCGATGATATAGTCATCCTTCCCTGGAAGAACTTGGTACAATGCTCGGGGACTTGAACAGCGCCTCACAACGGCTGGGTCTTAAGATGAACATGGACAAGACGAAAATCATGTCAAATGTCCATGTCACACCCGTATCGGTTGTTGTTGACGGCGCTGCTCTCGAAGTTCTAGACGAATAAAATTACCTGGGACAAGTGATCCAGATGGGTAAGTCCAACTTCGAGAAAGAAGTCACTTGTAGAATCCAACTCAGATGAGCTGTGTTCGGGAAACTTTGTCATATATTGTCATCCAAAACACTACCTCAGTGCCTGAAGTTTAAGGTGTTCGAGCAGTTTGTGTTGCCAGTGATGACATACGAATCTGAGACGTGGTGCTTTACTATTGGCCTAATCCACAACCTCAGAGAACCGCAGCGGGCTATGGAGAAGGCTATGCTTGGTATTTCTCTACGTGATCGCATCAGAAATGAGGAGATCCGTAGACGAAAAAGGGTAACCGACATAGCTCGAAGAATTAGCTGGCTGAAGTGGAAATGGGCGGGCCACATAGTGCAAAGGACCGATAACCGTTGGGTAAGAAAGGTCCTCGAATGGCGCCCACGTCTCGGAAAAAGGAGCATAGGACGCCCCCCGACCAGGTGGACTGATGACCTGAAGAAGACAGTGGGTATCCGCTGGATTCAGAAGGCTCAGGACCGGTCAGAGTGGTGCAAGTTAGGAGAAGCCTATGTCCAGCAGTGGACCTCCAAGGGCTGATGGATAGATGGAGACACGCTTGTATTTCTGTGGACTATACTTCCCTATACTCTTTGATTTACCACCGGAGCCACCGAGATTGCGCCACCGGACTTAGAATCAGAGACAAAACTTGAATTTTAAAGAAAACTTTTAGTCACAGGTTAACTTTTATTTCACAATTATAGCTGAAAACCGTTAATGGAACCCTCCATAAAATTTCTAGATAATCTGCTTTGTACTTTTACTAATATACATGACATCGGAATTGGATGATTTTGTATTCCTGCGCCACCGCAGTTAGTACTTACGTGTTTGGCAGGAAAATTACGCAGCCAGTCGGTCATCCTAACACGCAGTTTCCAAGAGCACAACTGAACGGTGCGGGGAGAGCCAGTAAGGTGTCTTCCAAATCGTGAAGTAACAAGTAATGAAGTATACAAAATGCGCCACCGGTATTGCTTTTTTTTGTAGGACATTTTTAAAAGATGTTTTATGAGCTGTTGTTTAATCTTAAATTACTCCATAAATATATATTAGTTGTGTTATTTAATGTATTTCTAAAAAACATTCCCTTTCAATGAAATTTATTTACCAAAAAAAATTAAATTAATAAAATACGTAAATAAACGCAGTTTGGACAGTACACCGGAATTAGATTTTAGGTCTTAGATATTTTTTTATAAAGAATCTATGTATTAAATACTTCTGAATACGTCACTATCATGTGGATCACTACTTAAACTACCTATATAAAATTATGCATAACTGTAGTTTACCTCCACACATTAATTTTCAACCTCGCCGTCTCAAAAATGCACTTGGGAAATTCACCCATATCCATGAAGTAAAATATCATGAGGAAGTTTAATAAGAGCTCCTCGTAAATTCTATAAAACGTACTGAAAAGTGAAGTCAGCTAATCCGCACTTGGTCATCGTGTGAAAAGCATTAATCCCTCTCATTACGACAAGAGATCCAATCTTTGTAGTTGAGTTGTGAAAGTACCGACTCAACTGCCCAGTTCAGGTAAAATTCTTGGAAGTACTGTTCTTATGTAGGTACTTTGTAATGAAATTAATACTTTACATTTATACATTTATTATAGACGAGAACCGCCCTCGCTTTGCTTCGGTTTTTTATTTTTTACACCCTGGGTTACATTATTGGAGTTTTATTAAGGATCCCTATTTTTTTTGAAAATATAATATAGTCTACGTCACCCAGCGATAGTGTAGCTTTTCAACAGTGAAAGAATTTTTCAAATCGGTTCAGTAGTTTCGGAGCCTATTCAATGCAAACAAACAATCAAATTTTTTCTCTTATAATATTAGTATAGAAATAATAGCCCATCTGCTTATTGCTACTGGAATAAATAAGTTGCAGTCTGTTACGAGAAAGTTTGTCTATTTTCAGTCCCGGCAGTATTACGGCAGAGTTTCATTATTAATGCGGTCATATCATTATGTCTGCAGCGACATGGAGTTGTTACGTACGAGTATAATAAGGTACTCATTTAGGCTGTCAGCGGTGGATTTGCATCAGATTTAAGCTTCGGGTAAATGAGGAACGGTTTAGTGATAAAAGTTTGCTTGAAATTATATTTGTTTCGGATAACCAGATAATGCCACCCGTTATAATGGAATAAATAAACAATTAGTAAATAATAAATAAATGCTATACACTCATAATCCCGTAATAGGTTTTTACATGTGTCGCGGGTGGCATGGACGACACATATAACCCATCACAATAATAACACCCATGACCCAAGTACAAATATTTTATCTGTCACTTAAATATCTCCTTTGGCCGGGAATCGATCCCGGGGCCCTTCGCTTCGCAGGCAGGGTTGCTACCAACTACGCTACAGTGTCGTCTAATTAAAATCAGTATTATCAATATAGGATGTAGTCGCTTCCTATATATGACACCCATCCGACGTGTAGTTAATATTCTAAGCCGCCTCTATACGGCTAAAAAGCCTTTCTAATATTGGACTTTACAACTTATTTTTAATGATCTCTCTATATTCATTGTAAGGTCAGAGTACCAATTATTGCGAAAACTTTTCGCCCTTAAACCTTGCACTTGTTCACTTATTAAAGTTATAATCGAGCGATCAGAAAACTTTTTAATGAAGTGCTGCAGTACCCATATACTCCAATGATCAAATTATCTCCATTATAATAATGAAAAATCAGATGAGTTTAGTTCAGGATTGGTTTTTTAGTGCTACCTATGTTTTATTCTTCACAAAAAGCCTTCAAGATAGTAATGATAGATATTATCTTACGATTAAAATGCACACAGTGCTGAAGAAATTATACCTCTAGCTTCCTATTCAACAACACATCATCTGAAGTTCCTTTACTGAACTGATTACAAACGATACAATTATATGCAAACCAATAAACGTTAATCGTTAATCTTAGGCTAAAAGTTAATTAGAGACTTTACGTAGACGTTTAAGTTTTGTAGTAACAAAATACTCTAGTAACATGGTTCTGAAATTGTTTGTTCAAGCTACAAAAAATTAACTAAAATATTTTACAACAGCATATTTAGCTACAACAGTACAATACGGGAATGCTGGTTCAAAAGTAAGCTCGGTCTGACTTTGTAATTGTATTCAGTATGGTCAACAAAATACGTACACATTTTATATGCCAATATTATTATATACCTATATTATTATTATTACTTAATCCTTTATTGTAAACATACAATGGGCGGACACAATTGACATTCAAATACATAATATTAACAGGACTCTAAATAGTGCTCTCGAACAAGTTAAATTAAGTATAATAAGTTAAATTATTAATTAGTTAGTATAATAAGTTAAATTAAGTATATTAAGTTAAGTATAATATTAATTTAGGACGTAACGAGCTAAGCAGAAGACCAAGGTTTGTCATATACGTATAGAACCATGCTAAACTACGGAAGAGGCTTTTTTATGTAACTAACCGACAGACGAGCTAACGATCCCCCAGCCCCCTTATGGTAAACGGCCACCGGCGCTATGTACTTCCACAACACTAAAGGCATCGCCAACACGTTGCCGATGAATAAAAAGAGAGAGAAAGAAAGAACTGGCTCCTAAACTTCCGACCATATCACGACGAGTCGTTTGGCGGCTGACCCGGGCCGAGCTAACCAGGCAGGCTTGACGAAACGTTCCTAATACTAATAATTTGCAACCAACTGTCGTTCCAACAAAGTGCTGTGCAATGCAGTACAATGCAGTCTATCTACAATAATATAAACGCGTTATAATACAAACGGTGATATCGTTAGTATTATAACAAACTAGCTGTTGCCCGCAGCTTTGCATACGGAAATTATGTTTTAACTTATTCAAAATTTTATCCTGTTTTCCCGGGTTTTTATGTGATACCCGGACAGACAAACAGACACTTTGAGTTTTATTATAGTATAGATTTAATTCTATTTTAAAATTAATAATATAATACAGAATAGGTATCTGAATTAATTTGTTACTATTTTATTATTTGTGATGTTTTGACAAATTCATAGGTAAGAACTTAATAATAAAATAATAGTATATATTATACTTTAGAACGTTTGTCACGTGAACTAGGATGTGAAGTATATTTTTCGTGTAGAAAATTCCAACTTAATTTTAAATAGTTACTTGCTTAAAAATCACGTTTCTAGAAACTTCAGTTATAATAAGAGTTTTTGCTGCAGTCAAAACTCCTTTTGGCAGCTTATATTCTCAGGGAATATTAAAAAGTTAAATTCGGTTGGCAAACTCACGTGGTAAAATCTAGATATTATAGCCTTACTGCATAAGCCATATAAATGACCCACAAGTAACCAGTGCGTCAGGTGACAGGTCTTATTCGATTTTTTAAACTTGTTATCAGCTATACTGACAATAGTGCTGTAGAACATCGTAACTTACACTATTCTAAATAACACTTGGTGTAAGACAGTGTTATTTAAGACCACATGGTATATCCGGAGAAAAAAATACCCTTTCTGATTACTTTAAGATCGAAGCTGGAGTACGACAGGGATGCATCTTATCGCCGTTACTCTTCAACACCTATACATACAGAGTACGTCATGCGCTTTGTATTGGAGAATTAGGAAAAAGGTATATCAGTTGGGGGACGTATGATTAATAACCTCATATACGCTGATGATACATCCCTTCTCGCACAAACTAGAGAAGACATGGAATTTTTTCTGACTTATCTCGAAACTACCAGCCTCAAATTTGAACTTGCCATCAACCAAGACAAGACGAAGATGATGATAGTGGACCGGGCTGAACAAAGTGGAACCAACGTGAAGAGCATAGCCAACTGCGAAGTTGTGCAGAGCTATATCTACCTTGGCTCTGCTATCTCCTGAACTGGTGGATGTGGTGATGAGATCAGACGACGGTGTGCCATCACTAAATTAGCAGTGGAACGGCCGGGAAAGATTTGGAAGGACAGGAAAATTACCAAGAAAATGAAGGTCAGATTAATCAAAGTCAAAGTCAAAGTCAAAGTCAAAATATTTTATTCATATAGGTATCACTGATACACTTATGCACGTCATTTTTTGGCTTTTCGGAAGGTGCTTTATCGTGGAGCAGAAGAAAAGCCTAAAGAAACTCCTCAGCACATCTTTTAAAAAAATATTACAAAAAAAGATAATAATACAAAAGTATTTACTATTCTGAGCGGAACTGGTTGCAGAGCTGGTCATTTCCATGCGTCTTTGTCATTTAAATACTAATAATGAAATGCCCTGTCTTTCCAATCTTTCTATTATATATGAAACTGAAACTTAATCTTTGAGAATGCAAGATCACCGTAAAATCGACGCTCTAGAGACGTAGTGCTGGAGACATCTACTAAAAATCCCGTGGACGGCAAAAGAACACGCGGTCGATCTCCAACCCACTGGAATGATATAATAATAAAAAAACTATTTAGTATACACTAGTAAAATGTATTCGCAACGCCTCTGACCGGAAGAAATAAAAGTACATTGACAGGAAACCAGTCCTCGAGAAAACTAGCGACCCACTGAACATCTCTCCGTGTATCTCGTCAGCACAAACATGAGCACTCTGATAAGAGTGACCAACTGAGAAGAAGATTACAAAATGATTATTTTAGTTCACAAATGGTAGACAACCACAGAAGTTATACCAGTTATATTAGTGAGGAATATTATATTTCCTCAAACTATGACAATTCTCTAAGGATAGCCTCGTCTTAAATGACGAGGCATACAAGCGTATTCCATTATATCGCTCCAATGTAGACGGGAGTAAATTTACACATGATACCAATTCAAAATCCCTTTTTCAAGCGGTACGAGATAAAATAAATACGTGATAAGTAACTCAATCTTTGCTCCATAACTGGGTGTAGATAATCTTCATTGCCGAATTTATGGATCAACATTTTTTAAGCAACAGGATTTCATGTTTGGTTTTAAACGTGCACAGATATGCGCGCTTTAGAAACATATTTTTGTAATAGGTTTATATGTTATTACATATTTTGTTATATGTTTAATTTCTTTCAAGAAAAATACGCTTTCTCCAGGAATATAATATACGTAGATATAAAGTCCAACAATGGTTGCAGGACTTGAAATACTTATTATTAGTCATCGACTTATCTTTTTCACTGCCTCACTATATTATGTGTGTCGGCTTTCGGCAACCCTTCTGTTCTCGATAGCGTCTAACGTCTAACTGGCTAACGTCGCTTATGAATATCAGAAACACCAAAGGTCAAGAAAGAGAAAAGTAAAGAAAGAAAATATGCGAGAAAAATACTTTTTCACTGTTCCTTCTAAGGCGTTAATTCTCCTTCTACTTTTAAAATTGGTAACTAGTTAAAGTTAATCAACGGCATACTGATTTTTCAATTGTGTAAACATTCTTCTGTCTGTCTTCTAATATCTATCTATTTACAATAGTAATTTTATCAAAGAAAGCAAATTTTTCTATGGATATTCATAAGTCATGATTCACTTGTTCCGATTGATTGTAGAAAATGTGAACAGGTTAAAAATATTTTTACTGCTATAATAAATCATATACAATTCGATGCATAGATTATAACCTTGTAAAAATTTAATTAATATAAAAGTTCCTTTGGACATGAAGAAATAATCAAAATGGTGGAATATTTTTATCTCGCTCAAGAAAAATACACTTTTTAATTTGTTTATTAAATATCAGTACTTAATAGGAATTTGTTGGAATTAATTACAATTAACAAAACTGTTAATAAATATAATAAAACTGTCACTAACCGGTGTCTGGACATGGATATTTTGCACATAGGCATTGAGCCCTCTCATTAAATTATATAATTAAATAGGGGTTAAAATTATGTTTAAAATTCGAAATTTTTTAAAGCAATCACTATCGACTATCTGTCAACTGAAATTTACAAATATAACCCCTACGAGGTAAATAAGGGTAAAAGTTTGTTTCCACTGCACTTTGAAAATTAGTATTTGAAAATGAAATTGAACTTTGACTAATAATAATAATCTTGAAAAGTATTTTCGGTCGGGCAATGCCGGAAGCACAGTTAGTGTTAAAAAATGCCTTAGGACATTAATTGAAGTTTTTAAGCTTATTAACTTTTCTGTGTGGATTATTTATTATTTTATGTTGTTTATCAAGTATGTATGAAATATTAATTTCAATGATATTTATGATGAATAAACGATAAATCACCAACCACAAACCACAAGGGTCCGAATCAAACTTAATGCTCCTTTAAATAACAACATTTAAAACGGCAGTAAGAACTACATCATTCTTATGAATCCAAGCCTTGTCTCGTTGGATAATTGTTCAAAGATTTCGTCATCATGACAAAGCAATGCGTAGCTGTTAATAATACTTAACTTCATTTTTAGTGGCTTTAATAAAAACAAAATATGTGTTTCGTATTGGTTTCGCATTAAAAGAAGAAAATTAGTTGTATCGTATATAATTTGTGTTCGCATAGTTCGTAGACGTATAGATATTTTATTGACAATTGACATTTTGAAAAAACAAAAGTACTTAAATATTTTATGTACAAATATAAAATTCAGGCCAGTATGTCGCGGCGTGAACATGCCCCCGGCCTTGGAAGCTGTAGCTTTCAATGGTCTTCGTCTGTTTGAACAGGGAGCGGGCATATCCTCGAAAAAGCCCTTCTCACAATGCCTGATGCAGTCTGGATGTCAGCAACTCTCGTAATGCCATCACGTCCAGGGAAAACGGCTATAATTCTGCCAAGGTTCCATTTTAGTGGAGGCAAATCTACATCTTTGATGACGACTAGAGCGCCAATTTGCATGTTGGAGTTATGGGACTTCCATTTCGCTCTGGTCTGCAGCTCTGTCACGTATTCGATTGACCAGCGCCTCCAAAATTGTTGACGTATTTGCTCGATTCGCTGGTAACGCGTTAAAGTGTGCATGGGTTTCTCCACCAGGTCATCGCAAACCGGTGCAGTCAATGGTCGACCAACCAGGAAATGAGCAGGGGTAAGAGGTGATAGGTCGTTAGGATCAGAGGAAATAGACGTCAATGGTCGAGAGTTTAGGACGGCCTCAACCTGCGCTAATACCGTGCTAAATTCTTCGAAAGTTAAATGCGCATTACCTACCACTCGCCGGAGATGGTACTTACAACTCTTTACTCCAGCTTCCTACAATCCGCCAAAATGAGCCGCGTATGAACTTAAATATAATGCCTTGGCTAGTCGCGTAATTTACTATATCTTGCGAACAATTAGATAGAAATTTTGAAAATTCGTTCATGAGTCCAACAAAACATTTACCATTATCCGAGAATATTTCAGAAGGCTTTGAACGACGAGAAATAAATCTCTTTAGTGCTAATAGATACGCGTCAGTAGTGAGATCGCTGACCACCTATAAATGTATAGCTCGAGTAGCGAAGTAGACAAATAAACCCCTTAACGGTTCTAGCTCCCCTACTTTTTCTGTTTAATATGAGCACTGGTCCAGCGTAATCCACACCGCAATGCATAAAAGGGCACCCTGGGCTCAGTCGCTCTTTAGGCAAGTTACCCATGATAGGCACTGGCGTCTTGCCTCGCAGGCGTTCGCATAATATATGCGCAATCTCTAGAATTTTCCTAGCTAGATTGCTTCCCCCTACAGGCCACCACGTCTCTCGCAACGTAAATAAAAGTAGTTGTGGGGCCGCATGTAATATTTGATGTTCATAACGAAATAATAAAATTGTAAAATAATAGAAATCTGACTTAGTAAGTCAAGTGGATCGATTTGAGAAACACTGGATAAAATCAAACGTTTCGTTATTTGTATAGTATTCGTATTTTTAAAAGTAGTATGATACAATAATTCATCACTAGTATTGTTCCACCCTAAACCTAGTGTACGACAGTTAGTATACTCACCTAATGACAGATCTTTTTGTATACTTAACGAGTTCGCATTACTAGATTGAACAGCATTCGCGTCAAAGTTATAAACCCATTTACGCAACGGTAAGCAACCAGAATCTAACTCCTTTTTCGTTTTATCGCATAATTACAAAATATGTTGCATAGAGTCAGATCCTGTTATCATGTCATCTACGTAAAAATCATCATTTATGATTTGCTTGACGTCTGGGTCATGGCACTCGGCACCCAGTTGCTTTAGACATCGGACCATAAGAAACGGAGCCGAGGCAGTCCCATACGTAACCGTATTCAATCTATAAACGTGTAGCTTATCATTAGGGTTGTCGCGCCATAAATTAATTGTAAGTCGCGTTGCTTATTGTCGATTAAGCATTGCCTATACGCTTTTTCGATGTCGGCGCAAGCTACGAATTTATGCTGCCGGAATCTAAGAAGAATAGATATCAGATCACCTTGAATAGGCGGACCGACTAATTGCAAATCGCTTAAAGAAATGTTTGTACTAGACTTTTGGCTTGCATTGAAAACTACGGGCAACTTAGTAGTACTACTATGATCGCGGAAGACGCCGTGATGCGGCAAGAAATAATACGGCTTTCCACATGACTCGAATTTAGTCATAATTATGTCCTAAAGAAACATATTCGTGAATGAAATCAGAATACATCTTTTTATAAATGGTTTATTTTTGTAATCGTTTTTCTAAGGCAAGAAAACGACGCTCTGCGATGGAATATGTATCGCCCAAGAGATCTAGAGATTGTTTAAAAGGAATTCGAACAATAAATCTTCCATCATTTGAACGCTTAATGAAACGATTTTCGCATGCAATCTCGTCATCGCTCAACGGATTGCTCTTTGACAATTCCTCGAGTTCCCAAAACATTTTCAACTGTGTGTCAATGGATTGAGTAAAATTACAATTAATAGAATTGTCGTTTTTTAAATTGTTCGCATAAATAGGCCCGGATATAATCCAACCTAAATTAGTATTTTGTAAGAAGGGACCATTTCTTAATCGCATTCTTCCTTCAGCTAATAAGTCCCAAAACTTATCTGCGCCTATCAATATGTCGATTTCTTTACTTTCATGAAAAGTAGGATCGGCTAGTTGTATGTTGTTAGGTATTTGTAGTTGCTCTATCTGTATTGCAGTGGGTGGCAAGGATGATGTAATCTCATGCAACACCACGCATTGGAAACGCATAAAGAAAGGGTTGGATCGCGCTTTGATATTAACTTCACATGTGTGTGACGAGTTTGTAATTGAATTTCCAACACCTTTTATTTGTAAAGTGGACTGTATCACATGTAAATCGAGTAGATCGCATAAACGTTTTGTAATGAAACTTCGTTCGCTGCCACAATCGAGTAAGGCGCGCGCGACGTGAAATTTGTTATCCCGACCGGCTATTTCCACAAGTGCAGTCGACAACAACAGACGTACACCAGACGATCCGCTTTGTTTATGATTGTCTAAGTGTGAAGTATGCGTGTAAGAACTCTGTGCGATGCAGTCGTCGTTCGAGGTGTTACGAACGTTAGAAATCGGTTCGTTATTTGGGATCGAGACAAACGCGCCCGTAGTAGTGGTCAGCTGATCGTCGTGTATCAATGTGTTGTGTCTTAGATTGCATTTACGACAGGAACTGAATTTGCAATTTTCTAACGTATGCCCTGCACGTAAACAATTATGACATAGAGTTTTATCTTGAATGAATTTTAATTTATCGCGTAACGTAAATTTTAGAAATGTTTGGCAAGTGTATATAGGATGCATACAATTGCACACCAAACATGCGCGTTGATATTTATGATATGATTGTGAATTATGAATGTTATTTGTAACTGGTGACACATGACAGTGAACCTTTGAATTGGGTATTTGTTTGAAAGTGTTGTGAATGTTGCCGTGTGTAACCATTAAAGTTTCTAACATGTCAGCCCTATCTTTGAGAAACTTAACAAGATGATCTACTTTTACTACCGGTGTCGCATCCTGGGAATCGCCACTGCACGTAGATGTCGGTATCGAGCCTCTAAACTGTTCCCACTCGCGTTCTGTGGTGCTGTCCAATTTAGAAACGACCATATAAATAATGAGTGTGTCCCATGAATCGACCGGTTCGTTAAGTAGCTTTAAAGCACGCATATTTTTTAAAAGAGTATCGATAAGTTTCCGAATATGTGATGGTGACTCCTTCACAAGATTTTGAATCGAAAAGAGGGCCTTAACATGGTTGTGAACCAACAACCTAGTATTATTATACCTATTACATATCAATTCCCAAGCAACCGTGTAATTATTTGAAGAAAATTCTAACGAATCGATAACTAATGCTGCTACACTTTTCAGCGAAGCTTTTAAATAGTGAAATTTCTGAATTGGTGTAATATCAACATTATTGTGAACGAGAGAAATAAATGTATCTCTATACTCCAGCCAGTGCTCATATGATCCGTCAAACGTAGGCATAGCTATGGTTGGTAATTTTACAGCGTGTAAATTGGTATTCGTGCTTGAGCTTGAAGCCATCTCACCAGACGAAAGCATACTTTTAGCTTGAGCAATGATCGCATAATATGAACTTTCAAAGCCTTCTCGTAATTCCAGCTGATGGAAAAGGTCATTGTTATCCACCGATAATTCTATTTCATTTTGAATCGCATTAAATTCGTTAAAAAATATATAAGCTCCTTTAATACGCAACTTTAATTCTGCTCGTTTAGTTGGATTCGACGTTAGAAATTGAGCATCTAAACTATTTACGTATTTGGTAAAATACGTTAATCTACCTCTGATTACACCTCGCTTTTTATTCAAATCAGATAAAAACTCGTCGCTTTTATTTGAACTATGAGAAGATTTTTCTAGAATTAATGATTTGCTCGTGCTCATTTTGATGGACAACGGAAAAACGCTGAGTAAATGAAGTTGTACTTACGATTGCACATATCCAAACCTCGACTCGTAGAAGGTAATGCGCAGAGTCCACAAAATGGCGGCAATAAAAATCTTAAATTGTACTGAAATTATGAAAAACACGGTATTAACATAGGTAAGTAGCTGGGAACGGGAAGGAAACTGGTTGATGTCTCACCGATTTGCACTGTTTGCATTGATGATCACTCCATCCATGCAATTCGTCTTATGTATAACGTAGCGGCGATAGAGATTTTCTCGTTGAAGATAGTCGTATAATATTCGTATTGTTCGCATCGAATGTGTAGTTAGAATAGTTCGCTTCGCTTGAAATATTCGGCTTCTGAAGGACCAGCTTATGTTTCGTATTGGTTTCGCATTAAAAGAAGAAAATTAGTTGTATCGTATATAATTTGTGTTCGCATAGTTCGTAGACGTATAGATATTTTATTGACAATTGACATTTTGAAAAAACAAAAGTACTTAAATATTTTATGTACAAATATAAAATTCAGGCCAGTATGTCGCGGCGTGAACATATGTTATTATCAAAATGAACAACATATAGTGGGAGGTAAATTCAGTAATATCTGTACCTAATTCTGCTTATCATAAAAAAGTTATAACGTAGCTTTATTAAAGTAAATAGATTTCATATTTTATGCTGATTCACTATAATTTAATGGAAATATTCAGGCATTAAAATAGTGAAAACATTACTTCTCCTTTATTACCCGCAAATTCAGTAAAGCGTTCGCTTAATGGAACCTAAATTAAAGAGACACCTTCAAGAAAATATCCGCAGAAAGGAAACGCGGGTTTCACAGAAAATATCTAAGGTATTAATTTACCTCGAAGCGATTCCTCCCAGGTGCTTTCTTCTTTACACCCTTATAAATTGAAAATGCTTGCAATTCAGCAAACTATAATAATATTAATTGTAATTTCTGATGTCGATATCGATTAAAGTTGTTTACTGATTCGAAAAATTATAATAATAACGCTACCTATAGCCCATTAGGTTTCCCTGTGTCGTGGGTGCAATGAACAACAGACACCTATACAAATCGAGAACAGAAATTCAAACTCATCATTTAAGTTTTCGCCTAGCTGGGAATCGAACCCAAGCCCCCTAGCACCCGATCCGGCATGGTGCCATCATTGTGCCACATGGGTCGTCAAAAGGAGCACAAGTTTACTACTGACCTGATGATATGAGGAAGACCGTTGGAAGTCTATGGATTCAGGAGCGCCAAGATCGTTCAAGGTGGTTCCAATTAATGGAAACTTATGTGAAATTCAAAGGCTGATAAATAAATAAATGGTATAAAACAAGTTTACTTACAGATTCACTAACATTTGTTATTCAATCAAGTTCGACAATTTTACACACAAAGTTGTCGACTATAAAAACCTCCAAGTGTAAACATCTCAAAATATAACAGATTTACATCTTTCACTTATGATACTATACTTGATAATAGGTATCTTATATCATTCACTATTATCATCACATTGCGGTACAGATTATTGGAATGACGCCAACATGCCCCATCTTGCAACTGATTCATAACCGAACACCAATGCATTAATTCAATATGGAACCTATTTCATATCAACTGAAAGTACATATTGTACTTTCATACTGACTTTCATAACGTTAACGATTTTGAGCCAAGACTAAATGCTAAATCAGAAAGAGCAGTACCCCAAGCGCAAAATGCTTGTGTTCGGTTTTGCTATAATGTCCCAAAAAGAAAATATATAACCACCTACCTAAACAAGAAAGGTATTCTTAATATGAAAGATAAAAAGGAACTTCATTTTGCTTGTACGATACATAGAATAATCTGGAACAACAAACCGGAATATCTTTTCGAAAATCTTAACTTCATTCCCTTAGAAGTCGTCGGAAAAATATAGAAAGCCTATTAAATATGCCGAAATATAACACCAGAAGGCTTAGGAGTTGTTCTAAGTTTGCGACAGCAAGAATCTGGAATGAATTGCCCCCTCCTTTGAGGAATAAATTAAGCACCAAATGTTTTGAATTCCACTATATAGTTGCATTACTTAAATTAAAGAAACTGCTTGCTGCCGAAAACTTAAAACATACCTATTGGAAATGTTTAAAATTAAAAGATTTCTTTAAAACAACAAAAAAACTCTTAAAAATCACTCACTCACAAACATCAAACACACACACACACACACACACACGCACACGCACACGCACACGCACACGCATACCTAATGAAAGGTTAATTTTATAAATCCGTCCTGCGGTTTTGTAGATACGAGACGTAATAAAAAATATTAATTACATAATACGTTAACTAATGTTAATCATTACTTTGTTACGAAACAGAAATATGTTTTGTCTCATACATTACTGAATAGAATAGTACTTATACTTATTGTTAGCTATTTAACATGCGCTGTTATCATGTCTCTCCGCAGCTGAGGTTAAATTACAGCTCTGGGGTACCAATACGACATGTTCAAACCGCTGACTGAATATTCTATGCTCGCCTGGTACATTATTTGCGGGGAATTCTAACTCAGTACGGATAAAAAGTATTTTTATCAATAAAAGTTATCCAATAATATTCACCATTATACCGTCCTTTCATATAAAAGGTTAATTAACATACATAGTCATGTATAAATTGATATTTTCAGCGTTTAGAAATTTCTTAATTATCATCATCATCATCCATCCATCAGCCCTTGTAATTATATTTGCTAATTATATTTGTAGTAAACTATTTACTTCAGAGTACAAAGATGATGAAAGTCACTGTGCAAATAGTTTTCCATTCTTACAATTTTAATTATTTTAAAGTTACATAAAAGCAAATCTGGTTAAAGATAAGTGAGATATCGAAAACAATAGCGACTAATAGAGATTCACCCATCATTGAGTTCAAGCTTCTCTGCTCTACTTTTTTTGAAGTGGCATAATATGGCTAAATTATAGGACCATAATAAGAATATTGTAGTTCCACGGCCTTATTTATAAATGCGTTATAAGCCTATTTTAGCTATTGCACTCTTAAAGTATGTTTTATTTTTATCATTTTTCATAAGAATGAAAGAAACAAAACACTTTATTCTATGACTTTACTTGTTTTTATGAATAAGGTTAAGGTAAGGTAAGGGTTAAGCTCTGTATCACCCTCTTTAGCTCCGACGATACCCGTTCCTGGTAAAGTTATTCACCTATATGACTATGCATGTTCTAGAATTCTCGCGTCACTTACTACACTTGAGTTGAAAACTCCAATCTTTACTGAAGCTTATGTTTTACGCTGCCTCAGTTAGGAAACCCGTGCCTTGGTCTAATTATAGGTCATTACTTTCCAGCCATTGTCATAATTTGGCATTACTTTCCAGTACAATAAATTGTATTAAACCCTAACGTAGTACTTAATAACAACGGCTATTTACCATTTCCTGTTATCGCGACACTCTCGCTAAGGTTACATTACTGCACCGGAGCTGCGCCAACTATTACTTTTACATTGGACGACACCGATGCAACAATGATACAGCATTATTGTATATGTATAATTCAACTCATTATGCTAAAGATAAAGAAAATACTCTTTTGGTAGGAAGGACTAATATGGAAGTATATATTTTCAGATAAAAAAAATTTTTCAAAATCTATTGATACATGTTTTGAGTTAACAAATATTTAAAAATAATAAAAACTTGTCTGTGTACTTATCTCACTGACACAGACGACCCGTGATAGCAATCCAAACAACTCCAGCGGATGCTGTGCGCCTAGTATAACGCACCTTCAACATGTCGATTTTTGAATGTCGCATAGTAAAAATTTTACTGTCATATTTTTTTTCCAACGCCTTATTACGCCTATACTAATATTATAAAGAGGAAAGATTTGATTGTTTGCATTGAATAGGCTCTGAAACTACCGAACCGATTGGAAAATTTCCTTCACTGTTGGGAAGTTACACTATCCCCGGGTGACATAGGCTATATTATTTTTTTTACTATTTTTCCCGAAGCAAAGCGAGGGCGATTTCCTAGTAAGAAATATAACTTCAAAATCGAACCTACTTGAGAACCTCGTTTTTTAAAGAGGGCAAAAATATTTTTAAACGCTAATTAATACTATCAAATTAAATGGTATGGGAGCTCCACACCATTCACACACACCCATGGAAGTTGCTTGTGTTGGGTACACAATTCATACGATTTTGCTATCATATTGTGCAATGAAGAACCATCCAACATGCACCATCTCGAGGCTAAAGATTGTATGCGATCTTAGTACAGTATGTAGAAAAGTGCCTTCAGCTATGTCATTATCGAATCATTTATCAGATGTAAAATATAACTGATGTAAGTGAAATAACCGGAATCAACTTTTTATCATGGACTCATTGATTTGAAAAGCATAGATAAGCCCGTGAGAAAATTTTACACAAAATGTTCTTTATAGTAAAAAGTATCGCAATGTCTCTCACTCTAACGAACGGAGGGAGATCAGCGTTATGTAACACGTTTGGTGCGGACGTTGACCCTGTCGTTACTATAATTTTTGTTGAAAATAAAATAAAATAATACGGGTAGATAAAGGCATAGAACGTTTAGTCTACATTGCACATACACCAAAGATGAAGATCGTAAGAGCAGTCAATTGACCTCGTCTACTCGTAGTCGCTCTGTCAATACAAGACGATAGGTACAGTTTTGTTGTTGTCAGAAGTGCTTGAGATTTGACATACAATGTTAAAATGCCTTCGTGTATTATTGTAGTGTGATTGGTGTAGTGAAACAAAAAATAAACGTGTGTGTGTTGTAGGTCTTTTTGGAACAGATTTTTTGGTTGATTTGTAAGGGCATGACGTATCTATATTTTTTAAATATCATTGACATACACAGTCAAAGTATATTAACACCTGTGATAGACGCAAGTTAGTCAATCAATACTTATAACAGCACTGAAGTACGTTAGCAGGCACACAATCATTAGTCAAAGGAGATGTAGGAACAGGATTGGCGCAGTTCCAGAGAAGTAAACCTAACAGAAGCTTGGTTTCAGCAACGTAAGTAATCACGCTTTCACGAGTGTAGAATCCGAGAATGTCTCTCAGTATGAAAGTAATAATATCTTCAGTAAAGGAAAGGAATAGAAAGGAAGGATGACGTGTGATTTTATCCAAACATTAAGTTTTAACAGCGTTGTATACTTTGAAAGCGATGCTATGATCGTAATGAATTACGAAAAAGAGGGGTCTTATAAGTTTGACGTGTCTGTGTATCTGTGTATCTATGTATCTGTGTATCTGTGTGTCTGTGTATTACATCTGTATGTCCGCGTGTGGCATCGTAGCTCCCAAACAGATTAACCGAGTTTGATCTAGTTTTTTTGTCTGAAAGGTGACTTAAAAACACTCTTTGTTCTTAACTATGTTTTACAATTATGTACTATCTATTATGTCTTCTGTAGTTTAGTGTGAATAAAACTATCGGGGGTTTTTTAAATTTTAATTTAATATTATATTTTACTTGTCCGTCTATTTTTGATTTCTATTAATAAAATTATTGTATTAAAATAACTATTATATTTTTGAAACACAAAACTTAATTCATGTATTGTTTTTACTCAGTGGTATTATCACATATAATTAAACAATCCCAATTTTGATTCGTTTGGCTAAGAATCAATCAATTAAGGGCATTGGGTTACAGTAACAAAAACCTCTAAAGTTTTTGCACAAACACATAAATAAATAGACATGAACAACTGTTATCATCACCAAGGCGCCATAATATGATACTTGCTTGATGTTCTATAGAATCATATTACATGTACAATCTACGAGTTAAATGCACTGGAAACGCTCCAACATAAGTTCCTTCGCTTTTGAATAACGACTGTGTACCGACTTGATACTGGCAGAATGGAACTGCCTCGCTGTGATATCAGTCTAATGATTATGCTACGTATTTGTAATGTAGGAGGTGACGTTAGCGCGTTTTATATGGAAGCACGAAGCAATAAGATGAATTTTAGATGGCTTTGTTTACATTTTGAAATCGAAGTCGATCTTCCTTGGTTGAGATCAATAAAGCGAACTTCATTAGGTGACTGACACTTTGTTAACATGAAAAATTAAAAAGTTATTTTTAAACTTAGAA
Source organism: Thymelicus lineola (assembly GCA_963932265.1). Lineage (NCBI taxonomy): Eukaryota > Metazoa > Arthropoda > Insecta > Lepidoptera > Hesperiidae > Thymelicus > Thymelicus lineola. The sequence continues at coordinate 14,319,965 of OZ010693.1, read as the reverse complement.
TAATGACCCCAATACCGGATTGTATTGGTAATATTGATTTTAATTGTTAATTAATACCATTATTACTATTATTATTTCTCCATGAGGTTCGCCTAATAGCTACCACCCTTGACATGCTCAAGGGTGGTAACTATTAGATCAAGGGTCAATAATGTCAGCCGCCAAAGGGCTCGTCGTGTTCCGGCTCAGGACTTGAGAGTTGGTACTTTCGGCAACGCATTAGTGATGTCTTTATAAAGGTATGTACTTCTAAGACTTGCTTAATATTTCCTATCTTCTTGTACGGAGCTGAAACATGGACGATCCACCAAAAGTGTCGTAAAAAGATTGACGCCCTGGAGATGTGGTGCTAGAGGCGCTTGCTGAGGATAAAGTGGATTGACCGTCACACTAATAATTCCATTTTGAAAGAGCTTCGCGTCAAACAAAGACTTTCGTCGACTGTGCAATTACGAATTCTTAAAATGTTTGGACACATCATCCGCAATGAAAGCTCTCTGGAACGATTAGTGGTACAAGATAGAGTAGAAGGTCAACGTCCTCGCGGCCGATCGCCCACAAGATGACATCACCAAAACAGCCACAAAGTGTACCCTCACAGAATGTACACGCAGTGCCATGAATAGGGAGATATGGAGAAGTGTCGCAAAGGCTGCTGCCAAACTGAAAGACTATCCATGACCACGACCACTCCGCTAGGAGTGTACGACTAAGAAGAAGAAGACTTCTAAGACTTTAAAGTCTGTTATTTTTTATATATTTTGACTATTATACAGTCTTATAATAGTCAAAATATAGAGTGTTATACAGTCTTATAGATTACAATAATAATTATAAAATAATAAAATATTTAACATTCACCGTTCTAAATAACACAAACAAGGTTTTTATTATTATGGCCATTATACTCCAGGTTGCATAATGTTTATGATGAGAGCAACACTCATCAGGCGTCAAGTTCTTAGTTTCTATTAAGCGAACCTCGTAGCGGTGTTAATTTCAAAGGGTTTGTGGCAACTATCAACCAGGCAAGCGAAACTTCCCGAGTTTCAAATGCTTCCAAAGAACGTTGGATAGTTTCAGGAAAACTAGAAGTTAAAAGTATTTAAGCGGTTGAATTTGTATTTATTTCACGTTATAATGTTGCACGTTAAAGTTGTATGAATTAAAAACATTTGTTTTAAAATTTTACCTGTTTCAAAATATTTAATAAGAGAAACATTCGTTAATATATTTGGCTTCTAACACGTTTACGTAAATACTTAACTTACTAGCCTCCCGCTCCGGATTCGCATGGGTAGCTAATAAAACCATCAAAATCTGTAAATCCAATCGCTCCTAAGCTATAGTTATACACACGATCAACCTGCTGGACCGATCTGAAGATTTCCTAAACATTTCATCAAAATTGGCCACTTTGGAGGCAATACAGGCATAGTCATTGTTTTATATTCATACGTTATTAAAAAAACTTAAGGTAACAAAATTGTCACACATGTGACGTAATTTGTTATGTTCCAGGTGGCATGACCAATCAAATCAGAAATTATCAACACCAGAACCGCGAGATAAAAATAATAATCGTATTTATTTATTTATACAAAATTTAATATTGAGCGTGGGATATTAATTTTTCTTTTTGGAGCTTATAAAAAACTTGGCATATCAGTTTTCAGCGGCGGTATGTTATTACGTTTTTCCTGAATAGCCGTAATAATTAATTCCAACTAGAAATATTTTGTGAGGTATTGTATATTTATTTATTTTATAGTTTCACATTGTCCGTACTTCCCTACAGGTAAAGTGGTGATTTATTTTTTTCTTCTTTACCCAAGGGTAAGGCCTAGGTCTAGCAAAAGACTTTAAAAAGCGAAAGGATGCGTCTATTTATACATTAGTTTAGCAGACGAACAACCTGTTATCCGGATCACTAAGGACATCACAATGGACCCGCGTCATTTCATTACAAAGTTAAGTAGTTACATTACATAATTTTTTGGCCAGGATAAATTGTTAACAAATCCTATTAACTTATTAAATTGTACATCGGAGTCGGAAGACTCTCACGTCAGTGCTCGGCTGTGGAATGTTTACTAGTGTCACTCACTTCAAGTTGCCGGACATTAACTTGAGTAAAACACCGTTGTAAGTTGCAACGACGCTAAACTCTGTTTAGCGAAGAGACCTATTTCAACCATATTTCAACGTATATTAAGCCGCGGTTTCCTGATGGACCAGCTATGTATGCACAGTCATTTTAAAAATCCTTCCCATTGGCACAACTTTTAATGGTTTTTTGTTTAATCAGCGATGTTTATCCTTTCGATTTTATTTTACATAGCTTTACTGTTTAATAAAATGAAAATAGTTATACTTAGTTGTACGTAGTTGTGACAATAGGAGCACTAGCTGGGATGGCATGACTAGTTGTGCATATACGTAGTTGTTCCACGAGGAATCCATGAAAATTTTGGTATGGAAACCACAAATTATGTCCTACCGCTTTACTATGAGGATAAATACCCAATAGTCAAAACCCATTTTATCTTAGGCTAAGAATATACTCGACTGACAGACTCATTTTTTAAACTCATTTAAGGAGAGGAAATTCTAAATTGCAATACTTATACTATAGGAGACTAGCTCATCGAAAAAATCAGGTAAACATAAAAAAAGATGGAAGCGTTATACCAAGCAATAGTTATAGAAACAATCTATTGCACATGTTATGATATATTTTATTTGATCATCAGCGATGAGCAAAATGCGACGTTTCTGCGCCTGATGTGTCCAGCGCCTTAGCCGTCTTACTTTCAAAGAATGTGTGGGATGTATCTGTGGAGTACGTGAAAGTTTTCGAGTTTCAAAAGCTTTGAAAGAGGATACGCTTTGGAGCTTAGCGAACTTTGAGAGCTTGGTGTTTTGAAAAGAGGCAAACAGTTTGAGAGACTTAAATTTGTTCGAATTCATAATGATAGCTTGATACAGCTATTATTAAAAAACTCATTAGCGGAGAGCATATGGATGGAGCAGATTAGATGGATTCACTACAAATTTTAAAATCAATTGTGTAATATTCTTCATACGCATAATTTGCAATGGGAATAATGAGTTTTTAATTTTTATATTTTTTATGTTAATATTGTAACAAAATATAAATGCAACTACTAGCGCCACCTTGTGTATTATTAACAGGTTATGGGCTTACGTAATTAATAAATTCTTTTTGATAGACTAGAACGCGTAGTACTGTTTGGTTTCGTAAAAAAATGACGACGAACTATATTGCTAACATTCCAAAGTTAAAAGGGCGAGAGAACTATGAAGATTGGTGTTTTGCAGTGAAAAATGTATTGGTGTTAGAAAACATGGCGTCCGCAATCGCTGAGAAGTTACCGGCTTCACCTACGACAAGCCAAATAAATGAAGATGCTAAAGCTAAAGCGAAGCTAGTGTTGACGATTGACCCATCACTTTATGTGCATATTAAGCATGCATCAACAACCTTTGATTTATGGATCATGTTAAAGAAAATGTTTGATGATACCGGCTATACAAGAAAAATCGGCTTGTTACGCAAGCTCATCAACATACGGCTTGATAACTGTGATTCCATGACCCAGTATGTAACTGAAATTGTAGAAACAAGTCAGAGGTTACAAGGTACGGGCTTCAAAATTACAGATGAGTGGATTGGAGCATTAATGTTAGCAGGATTACCCGAAAAATATGGCCCCATGTTAATGGCCATTGAACATTCGGGCATTGATATAAGTGCCGACGTCATTAAAACGAAGTTGATGGACATGTGTAGTGATGTTCGAATTTGCGCCTCGGAGAGTGCTTTTGCTGTGAAAAATACGCAACGTACGAAATATAGCAAAATTGATATGACCAGCAGGAACAATAGTACGAAATACGGCAATATTAAATACGACCAGAGACAATCCACTGGAGAAATGTCAAAAGCTGTAAAAGTAATAAAATGCTATAAATGTAAGCAAACAGGTCATTACAAAAATCAGTGTCCGAGTTTAGAAACCAGCAAAAGAAAACAATCCAATGCCTTTAGCGCTATTTTCCTAAGTGGAAAGTTCAACTGCGATAGTTGGTACATTGATAGCGGGGCCAGTAAACACATGACAGCGAAGAAAGAATATATTGAGAATCCATCATACGAACATGAAACCAAAGAAATAATTGTTGCAAACAAAACATGTGTCCCAGTGCTGTGTTCTGGTGATGTAAACATCATTACAGTTGTGAGTGGTGTAGAATATGACATCACAGTTTCAGATGTATTGTGCATACCGAGTTTAACAACAAACTTGCTTTCAGTGAGTCAGTTAATTGAGAATGGAAATAAAGTAATATTTAAAGAAAAATTTTGCTATATTTACAATCAACAGAGAACTCTAGTGGGAAAGGCAGAATTAGTAGAAGGTGTGTACAGATTATATACTAAGAAATCAGAACAGTTATTAGCAGCCACAGCTAAGGTATCAAGTGAAACTTGGCATCGACGATTGGGGCACATCAACAGTACTAGCTTGAACAAAATGAAGAATGGAGCCGCAGAAGGTATCTCATACACAGATAAAGCAGACGTTGACAAATCTAAGTGTACTGTTTGCTGTAAGGGGAAGCAGGCTAGACTACCTTTTCAGCCTAGCTCAACTAACACGCAGGATATTTTAGAACTGATACACTCTGATGTAAGTGGTCCGATGGAAAATGTGTCCATTGGAGGATCCAGATACTACGTACTGTTTGTGGATGACTTCAGCAGGATGGTTTTTGTATACTTCATGAAAACAAAGTCAGAGGTTTTTAAGTTTTTTAAAGAATTCCAGTCAATGGTAGAAAAACAGACGGATCGGAAAATTAAAACTCTAAGAACAGACAATGGCGGTGAGTTCTGCAGTCAAGACTTTGAAAGATATCTAAAACAACAAGGAATAATTCATCAGAAAAGTAATGCCTACACGCCACAGCAAAATGGTGTATGTGAAAGGATGAATAGATCATTGGTTGAAAAGGCAAGATGTCTAATTTTTGATGCCGGTTTACATAAAAAGTTTTGGGCAGAAGCCATAAATACCTCTGTATACCTAAGGAATCGGTCAGTTGTTACCGGATTAAACAACATGACTCCATATGAAGCCTGGACAAAGAAAAAGCCCAACTTAAGTCATGTACGTATTTTTGGAAGTAAGGTAATGATGTACATACCAAAAGAAAAGCGCTTAAAATGGGATATGAAGGCTAAAGAACTTATTTTGGTAGGTTATGCAGACAATGTGAAAGGCTATAGGGTTTACGACCCAGAAAATAACTCTGTCACAACCAGCAGAGACATCATCATAATGGAAACAACCAAAAATACAGTGGAGATTCCTATTGAATGCAAGGCTTCAGCGGAGGAACAGAGTGAAGAAGAAGAAGAAAGTAGAAAAAGATATAGTATAGATACTGAGTATGACGATAATGATATCACATATATTCCAGAAGCTTCTTCAGTAAGTGACGAATATGAGAGTTTTTCCGAAACAGCATCAGAACCAGATGTTTCATTATTAGATTTGAATCAGGACATTCCAAGCAAGCGTGTGAGAAAAATACCTGATAGATTTGCCTATAATCATTTATGTATTGCAGAATCAGATGATCAAAATATAATGGATATTACACTCGAGGAAGCCTTAAATGGACCTGAAAGTAAATTTTGGAAATCAAGCATGGAGGAGGAACTAGAATCATTTAAGAAGAATGATGCGTGGGAGCTCGTGGATAAGCCTCGTGACTCTACAATAGTGCAGTGCAAATGGGTATTTAAGAAGAAGTATGACAGTGTTGGTAATGTGCGTTATCGGGCAAGATTAGTGGCAAAAGGTTTTTCACAGAAAGCTGGCATAGACTATCATGAAACCTTTTCACCTGTGCTCCGTTATACTACCTTAAGATTGTTATTTTCAATAGCAGTAAAACTAGGTTTAGATATACGTCATCTTGATGTCACTACAGCCTTTCTAAATGGTCTTTTGAATGAGTCTGTGTATATGCAAAAACCTGTATTTTATAAAGATTGTAATGATGATGATAACAAAGTATTAAAACTTAAACGTGCCATCTATGGACTAAAGCAATCATCACGTGCTTGGTATCAGAGAGTCAATGATTACTTAGAGTCTTTAGGATATTTAAAATCTAAGTATGAACCTTGTTTGTTTACAAAATTTGAAGGAAATGCTAAAGTTATAATAGCGTTGTTTGTTGATGATTTTTTTGTTTTCTCTAATTGTAAAATGGCAACTAATCAGTTAATACAAGACTTGAGTAGTAAATTTAAAATTAAAGATCTGGGTCAAATAAAGCAGTGTTTAGGCTTAAGAGTAAATATGTATGAAAATGTTATAACTGTTGATCAAGAACAATATATAGAAAGCTTGTTGAAAAGATTTAACATGTCACATTGTAAAGCTGCAGAAACTCCTATGGAGATTAATTTAAGATTGGAAAAATGTAAGAATAGTTTTTGTGATAAAAAGATTCCATATAGACAATTGATAGGTAACTTAATGTATTTAGCTGTCCTAACCAGACCAGACATAGCTTACAGTGTATGTTATTTGAGCCAGTTTAATAATTCATATGATGAAACTCATTGGAAACATTTAAAAAGAATTTTAAAGTATTTAAAAGGTACTAAAAATTATGGTCTTGTTTTTTCTAAGGATAATTCTTATATAGAAGGATATGCTGATGCAGATTGGGGTTCAGATCCAAATGATAGAAAATCTTTTTCTGGGTTTTGTTTTAAATTGTCTGGTACAGTTATTTCTTTTGAATGTAGGAAACAAAGAAATGTAGCTCTGTCCTCAACAGAAGCAGAGTACATTTCCATGTCAGAAGCCAGTAAAGAGGCCATCTATTTAAAGAATCTATTGTTTGAGATTTTAGGTTATTCAAAAACAATTACTTTATATAATGATTGTCAAAGTGCACAAAAACTTATTTTGAATCCAGTATACCATAGAAGGTCTAAACATATAGACGTAAGATATCATTTTGTGAGAGAGGCAGTTGCAAATAAGTTTGTTAAAGTTGATTATTTAGAAACAGCTGAAATGCCAGCAGATATTTTTACAAAAAGTTTAGGATCTTTAAAGCATAAATATTTCACAGAAAAGCTTGGTGTATTACCTATTTCAAAGTATTTATGATTTTGTTAAGCGGAGGTGTTAATATTGTAACAAAATATAAATGCAACTACTAGCGCCACCTATCATAAGTAATGTGTTTAAGTACTCTGTGAAATGTGAAACATGAATAAAAGTTAGTCTATGAAACGCCACCTTGTGTATTATTAACATTTTAAAGAACTCAAACAACTTAACAATCACATAAAATACAAATCCCAAGTAAGGAAACATTAGTTATGTCACAGTAAAAGAATAATTCCTCTTAAGTATCTTCCAAACAGAATTAACCAGAGAAATAATGGCTTCCTGAGGTAAATTAAGAAGATTTACGAATACCGCTGCTTACAGAAAACGTTCGAAAAATATTCTTAAGAAAACAGAAGAGTTGTTTTGTTTGTTTTAAGAGTTGTTTTGTTGAACTGAAATAGAAATAATACTAAATTTATTTCTTAGTTTGAATTTCTGTTCTCAGTCTGAGTGTTTGTGTTCTTGTCTTTATGTGCTGTCCATGGCACCCACAACACAGGGAATTCTATTGTGGGGCTATGAGTGTGTGTTATTTATATTTGTTTACTTATTTATTACACACCAACAGAATCATATTAATTACATTAAAAAAAGTAAATGGTAATAGATCTACAGATGCTGGACTTATATTTATTCCAATTAGAGGGGCGTGAGTAAAATTTGTAGGTAGGTACGTATTTAACAATCAATTTAACAATGAAAATGAAAACTCACTGGTAGCAAAAAAAAACTCAAAAATAATCGAGGAAATAAATTTTTTATGTACGAATTCACTATCTTTTCTACAAGAGTATTCCTATTTTCCGACTGGAATGCAACGCTTTTGTATAAAATACGTCCGAAACAACAGTAAAGGTGGAAATTTCAGGAAACCTGCATGTAATGCATAAAATATCCCTTTATTGCATTGCACACGATAAACGCTCTTACGTAGGAGCTATTTTCCCATGTTAGCAATACATATGCAAACAGGTTCAACGCGTCCGCTTGACACTAATTTCTGTGACACTGGGCGGATCAGTTAGAGCTGTTAAAGGGTTAATAACGCTTAAGTGACCATCAAACTCTGTAGATAGATGAACAATTTTTTATGGAAATAGCCGACAAACTGAATATCGTCAGTGGCTATCATCGTCCATGGACATCAGTAATACTAAAGGGACCACTTATGCCTTGCAGAAACACAAATTTTGAAATACAAATGCAAAATTATTCACCAAGCTTACATCGCTTGAATAATTTCAATAAATATCAATAATTGGAAATATCTAACCTCTGTCAATCGTTTCAAATCGGAATTCCATATAAAGACAGTGGACCGCAAATATAACATAAACATAACATAATATAACACAAATAATACAGGTGACTTTCCGCTCAGGGCTACCGCCTATTTTTATACATACCGCCTATTTTATATATTTTATAAAATCATACTATCGGTATACTTGTAACTTATTTGTATTATACTCCTAACACTTATTTAAATAGACTAATTACATTAATGAAAAAAATGCTGATAGACGTATTGAAAATTTCACACCGTAAATAAAATAATAATAAGATAGTTTGAACTGAGACAGATGTCTTTGTAAAGTTTCTCTGCGCCATCGCAGTTCAGCCACGTAGCCGTGAATATGATCCATGCAAATGGGTCGAAATATCGGTGTAAAAAACATAAAAATATCATGGGTACCCGTATCATAGTAAAATGTGTTAAATTAAATAAATATGAGTTAAGTTTAAAGTCAACCATTAAGTTAATTTTTGAAGTATACAATATTCACTTGCATTGTGAACATAACAAGTAAATCATATTGTTGCTTTTAAAACAAAAAATAATAAGTAAATTGTTTGGTTAAGTGCATGTTATTAATAGCACTATGCTGGCCATACACGATCAAGTATACTTGTCAAGTTTACATGGACTTGACGCGGCATCCAGTAAACTTAACGATGTATACGTATGGCCACAGTATGGCTATCTGGCTATGTAGCTATCTCATGCAAACTGGATGCCGCATCAAGTCAAACTGCAAACTTGACAAGTATACTTGATAGTATGGCCAGCTTTAAGCAGCGGTGTTGACAACCCTAAATACTTCACGCCGATATCAATATTTTACCGTTGCGTACCAACGATAAAACATTGCTATCGACAAGGCGTGATACGGGTAGGGTTGTCTACGACGTTTTGATGTAAACCCGTGCTTCTATGTGTGACGTATTGCCTGTAAATAAGGTGTAAGAAGCTTTCAAACCTTCAAACCCCGAATCTTATGCTAAGTATGTACGTGTCGTCTAATAAATATGCGTGATTAAAAGGTTTGGAAACTCGGACGTAAATGTACAGTACAGTGTTATACATCTCATGAATAATATCGTTAAGTATTAAGTTATACAAACATACTCTAATTAAGCTGAAATGTAATTGGTTCTAAATAAACTAAATTATTTAGTATTTACCAAGACTTATTTATTTAATTATTTATCTTTATTAGATACACCATTGACTTATCACTATGCATTGATAACTACTGTAAGTAAATTGTTACAATTGATCCATACAGTGTGATTTGTCATCTAAGGCCTATGTATACAACTTTTATGGCTATTAGCAGCTAACACAGTATTAATTAATATCAAAACCAAGTACTTAATTTTACATTCATAGGAGACTAAAAATACTTGAAAAAGACTTGGATAAGAAACTCTGTTCGTTACTCTGATTTATACATGTAAACGACGCTTACACCATGTTGTAGGTTTTCCTGTGTCGTGGGTAGCATGAAAAACACAAGACAAAGGTTACCGGGTCGTTAAACATGCAAGCATAAATATATTTTACTTCTGTATGTTTGTAGGCGATAAACTTAAAAAGTGATAAATGGATAGACTTTAAATTTTACACAATAGTATTTAAATATAAGGGTCTTTTTATATACTTTTTATTTCAATGTTCTCATGGGAAATGGTTTTGGATCTACTTATAATTTGGATTAAGCATATTTTATTTAGCTAAGTGTGACCGGGTACGCAATTTTAATGAAGAAATGCAATAGCTTTTAAAAATATTGCCATGCCAATGAAAACTGTTGCTTTTTGTTGATTAATTTGGAGATAAGACGCCACACTTACCACACCAAAATAATGATTTTGATGATATTATATTATTACTAGCTGACCGGGCGAACTTCGTATCGCCTAACAATTGATCAGTTATCGAGCGGGATGAAAAATGATAAAATTACTAAAATGGCCATAAAAAATAGGGGTTGATATAAAAAAATAAAATTTCGTCGAAAAATTAAAAAAAAATTAAGGGTAAACAATCCTTATCACTTAGGGGTATGGAAAATAGATAGTACCTGATTCTCAGATCTACTGAATACGCACATAAAATTTGGTAAAAATCGGTAAAGCCGTTTCAGAGGAGCACGGTAACTAACATTGTGACATGGAAATTTTATATATTAGATAATAGATACACCTTTAGTTTATACTATAAAATAATAAAAAATCCAAAATTTTTACAAAGGAAATGAAACAAATTTCCAAAGATTCTCTGTACGAAATAAGGTTCATAATTATTACGAAATGTTATGTGAAATAACAAATCAACGAACTCCCAAAGTTATTTCTTGAATATCGGGTGTTGTAGATATTACAAAACGAAGTCGTTTCTTTGATATATTATGTTTGTATGATTTTCCGCTTTTCGACAAATAAAACATAACGTTCACGTGTTTCCTCAGTACTAAAGTAGGGTGTGTGTGATGTAGGTGGACCTTGAGATATTCCATAATATAGGTCTAGGTACGAGTAAGTGTAGTCGATAGGACACTCGTGTAATATTAAAAGAATGTTATTGATGTTAGCTCTGAAAAGCGTTATCACTAAATGACGGCCTTCAATCAATATCCATGTATTCCACATCACTCAATTAAGATGAAAGCGAAAGTGATCATAATAATGATATTATTGGAGTTAAACTCCTTTATAACCGATTTTCATATACATATAAGCCTGTAATACAGAGTCTAGATGGCGTTGTTACCGATTTGACGATCGTAAACTAAATGGCGTGGTTACTGATTTGACGATTGCAAACTAGATGGCGTTGAACTCCCGTCGTGTGTCGGCAATATCTCAACTTCGATGTTCACAACGAAGCAGAAAAATCAGGAAAATCCACTTTATATTCCTGCATGTAGCTCCTACTTTCCTCCGAAGGAGGTTGGGAATGGGCTCATAAAATTCGGTACCATCTGGCCCAAGACGTTTCGTTAGCGTACGGCACTCGTTTGTTGAGCTTTAGGACCTTACCTCGTCCTTAAGTTTTATCATAAACATATTATCTTTTATTATATGGAAATAGCTAACGGGCAGACTAGTTGGAATAAGAAAAATAGAAAAAAAATACAGAAGTAAATTACTCTTACGCTAAACTGTTTTAAATGGATCCTCTGGAGACTGATATGTGGGGAATGTGATAGATATAATTAGTTGCGTTAGTTAATTAATTAGCACGTAATAAATTATGTTACTCGGGACAACCACATATGTCTGTGGGACAACCACTAACTACGCACTGATGTAGTAAAGTGGCCGCTGTAGGCCTGCAAAGTTCAGAACAGTCTTTGTGTCACGTCACATTAAAGCCATATTAAATCTCATGTGGAATAAGTAAAAGCAAAATATATTTCCACAGATTCATATTTATGTTACTGGAATTTTGTGTTAGTTTAACTGGTATAAGGGTGGATTTAAAATCATTCCTGTGTCGAATTTACCCGTACGAGAATGACATCTACATTTCGTAGAGATGTTTTCGTTTCGTAAACGTGCACTTCGGATTTTCGTGCGTAATTCCCGGAAAATTCCCGTCAGCTACGTCGTAAATAGGTGAGAGATATTCCGAAATATTTTGAACACGATACGCGGCTGTCACGATAGGTATTTTATTGAATCTGGTCGGATGTTTCTAATAAAAGTGTAAATATTATTAGATATCAGACACGATACAACATTATATTATAATATGATATTACTACGGTTGAAGCTTCCCAAATATTTCGAGGTAAATATTAGATAATACGACTTCCAGTTAGCGAAAATGGAATTTATGAATATTTTTATTTATTTATTTTTATTTATTGACAATGAATAAAGTGTTTTACACAATGGGTGGAGACATTCTGGCATTCTCTATCAGTCAATCCTTGGCTATGATGAGAACGTGCGGCAGGCGTAAATATAAACAGTGATACTAATTTTAAAATTTTGCTTCATTTATCCTATTAATATTATAAATGTGAAAGTTTATGAAGATGTTTGTATGTTTGTTCCTTAATCACGCCACAACCACTTAACCGATTTGGCTGAAAGGAATGTAGCTTATACCCTGGATTAAAACTCGCACTTAGAACTGAGGCCTAAGTGTGAGTGAGCGCGCAATATGCTTCATCCTTCTCGCACTTTATGTCAATGAGTGTAGCAAGATACTACAACTACTATAATAACCAGTCCTTACTTATACCTGGGATGATGATGATATAAATTAAAAATTACCTATACGCAATATAAAAACAAACACAACAAACACTTTCCTTCTTTATATTATTGGATCTTTTCTGCCTTATAAGCGTAATCTTATGATACATAGAGCCGCCAAACACAGGAATAGAATCCACACGGTCTCAGTAAACGTAATATTTCTCAGTTTTCATGTATTATCTTTCCTGTAACAGTTTCCTTGTTCAACCAAAAACCACAGATGTGGAGGCTTTGATTTGCTCGGGATGCTTTTCGTTGGAAGCAAGTATAGTCTCTGAACTGATTTATATATAGATAGACCTGTTCTACGGTCAAAATTCGACTGTAATGTATTATGCTGTAATTTCATCTGAAAAAGGAGTCAAAGGGAAATCACAATGTCATTTCTAGCCCCTTAAATACCTTGTGTTCCTCTTGTTGTGATTTATACGACATATGACACAACGCGAGTAAGTCGAAACGAAGCTGACTGGCTTCTGAAATATTTTGAGGAAAAAGTAGCATTTGTCACAAGGAAAACCTTGATATGACGGAAAAATATGTGAGAAAGTCTGGGCATATCAGCTTAACTCTGTACTCACTAATCCACTTCAGAAATTCTATTTTATTTATAACTAGACGATGTTCTGCAACATGTTTTATATTTATACTATTTGTGCCCGCGATTTAGTTCACGTCGGAGTTTTTTAAATCCCGATTACGTGGGAATTCCAGGATTAAAAGTAGCCGATATGTTATCCTATAACCTCCTCTATCCTCCAGTAAAAGTCCCATTGAAATCGGTTGAATTAGCACGAACAAACAGGCAAACAGATGGACAGACAATATTTTTTAATAAAAAAAATTAAAAAGACAAAAATAAATAGAAAAACAAAAAGAAAAAACAAGTTCAGTAGTTTAAATTGTTGCTAAAAATATTCTACTGATATCGGCAAGCTGGTATTGGATTAAATGGAGCGGAAAACAAAATTTAAATCTCATTCCTTGTATCTTTACAATGCCCTGAAGACATGAAAGGGGATAGCTAGAATTTAAATTGTTTCGTATCAAAAAAAAAACTAATAGTTTAAATACTTACTTAAATTTTACAGGGCTGCTTGGGAAAAACAAACAAGATTTGATTGATTGAAGAATTGGTCCCGACTGTTAATCCTTCTATGGTGTACGTGTACTTGTTCAGTATTACTTTTAACAGCATTACAAACTACTGGGGTTGTTTTTTCATCGTTATATCTTTTAAATCGTTATATCTTAAAGTGTTACTTAAAATGAAAAATGATTAAAGGAATCTAAAAATCATTTTTAAAAATCTAATCAACGATACCTCACTCGTTAGGTTTATATATTTTGAGAAAAAAAAATATTGCGCTAAAAATTGGCCATTTTTTCCATTTTGATATACCCACACTGGGTATAACACACTCTCATAATTAAGACAAATCTAACGGCACCTCTGAAGCTGAAATCGATCAAGCCGTTTAGGCTACAGAGCGTGCCTTACATGCATCCGTAGTACGTACACACATATATATACATACATACACACACACACACATACGTACATACATATATACATACGTACACACACACATACGTACATACATACATACACTCCTTATGGCGCAGTCGGGGAAAAAAATTGTCTGTCTTTTTATTATGTAAAAACTATAAGCACATGAGAGAACGCAGTTATTTTGAAATCGCAAACAGACATTTCATTTTATGTATAATAATATGTACCTATGGATGTACAGATATGAGTTCTCTGTGTTCAACAATACTGGCTCTTTATTATTAACTTCAATATTTGTCTAGCTCTGAAATAAAATTTTCCAAGTTTACCCAGATAAACGAGAACACACTAGCGTTGAGTGGTCATTGTGCAGCTGTTGAGCTCCAATGGGCGATACCCATTGAACTGGAACAGGTTTGAGAAACTTCATTTTGCATCGAATTTTTGTTAGTCATTTTTCAATTTATTGGATAACTTGGAATGAAATTCAAGTATTCGTTGAGTACCTGATAGAAGTGGTGCTTGCAACTTTTTATTTTTAACTCATTCAGAATAAATTTTTAGCTTTAAATGAAAAAGGCTTTATTAAAGTTGAATTTTTATTTAACAAGTCGACAACCTGATAGTAAACAGTTGCTCTAGGTTAGAGGTTATCAGACTTTTTTCTCATAGACCACTTTCAAAATTTAGTTGGTTCCAGCGGACCCGCTACTTTTTACCATATTCCAACAACTCGACAAAAAATGTGAAGATTATATCTATGGAAATTGGAGTTTAGATTATACAGAGATTAATAGTTTTCGAAAAAAAGTGAGAAGTGATTGGTTAATTAATTAATTGTTTTCTTTTGTCACGATAACGTAGACTCCCGTCGAGTCTCCAGAGAAGCCCTGGTGGTCACTTTGGAAACTAAGGCTCTAGGACAATAGTAACACCAGTACTACAGTAGGTACTATTTTGTTACCTCAGCTCAATTTGAAATGAATAATCAGTATCCTAACAGAGACTCAATTATACATATTTGAGACGATTTCAGATTTAATCTCTCAGGTAAGTGGATAGGTTAAGCTAATCATCTAATGCAAGTACAGTCGGGATTGCAGAACACTGTTACTAAATCGGAAATACCAAAGTCTGTAATATTACCTCGTTGCCTGTACAACAGTCCAATCACCATTAGAGCAAAACAGGTTGGATTAAGTTCAAGCATCGATGAACATTTTGAGTAAAAGAGAATGACCACGAAAGTATGGACCACGGTACAAGGTTGCATCAATTCCAAAGTTGTTTTAGACAGTTTCTAAAAAAGCCAAATACTATCTAAAGTTCTGATTGCGTGACGACTTCTAAAATGAAGAAAAAAATTAAATATTATTTTTATCTTGAGGCATGACGAAAAACAGTACCAAGAATGGGCATTCCCCTTTGAAATATTTGTACGTAGTGATATAGAAAGTTAGGTATACCATTATAACTATTTTTATTCCTCCGTGGGGTTTGCCTGGATAGCTACCACCATATTCCTTGAGTCAGCCTCCAAACTACTATTCGTATTCTAATTGGAGACTTGAGAACCAGTTCTATTTTCTTTTTCTTCTTTCTTTCTTGGCCAGCAATGCATCAGTGATGCCTTTGGTGTTGCTGATATGCATGGGCGACAATAGCCACTTACCGCTAGTTTATTAGCTCGTTTGTCGGCAATTTCCATAAAAACGTATTCTTCACGCGTCTACCTACTCATTGAGACTTAACGAACCCTGGGATATTACTGCAAAATTACTAGCAAAATATGGCATTTTCAATGAATATATTGTATTACGTCATTATGTTTCAGACAAAATACAACAAAGTTTTAGTCCGATGAATGACGTCGCGAAAAGGCAATTTTTCAGCAACTACAACATAATGACAGGGGTCGTTAAAACAGTAGATGAATAATGCGACCGCTGTCATCGTTTATACTTGAGTCGCATTGCAGGCGAAACGCTGATAATATCAGTTCATCGATCTTATTATTCCTTTTCTACTAATTCTAATAATATTACAGATTCGAAAGTTTTCATGGATGTTTGCTATTCTTTCACGAAAAAACTACTGCACGGATTTTTGTTAAAAGCACTCCATGATCTGAAACAAGATGTAGGATACTTATTATACCGGCAAATTAGGGAAAAGCCGAGGGCTGAATTATTATTATTAGAGGTTATTGATAAAATGCTGTATTTTTTTTATTTTTTTTTTATATGAGATAAGTTAATGCTTGACAACGATCCCACCTGATGGTAAGTGGCGATGAAGTCCAAGATGGTGAACGCACTAACTTAATAAATGCCTATTCACTCTTCTCTTGAAGACACCTACATTGTAGGTGGGCGGGAACACCCACGCAGGCAACTTATTCCAGTCCTTCGCTGCACGCACTATGAAAGATGAGGCGTGCCGCCTCGTTCGCAGCGGTGGGATGTCTACGACATATGGATGGATGCTTGCCGGCCGACGGGTTGTTCGATAGTGAAACGGGGATGGGGGAATTCATTCGTGCAATTCCTGAGCACACTCTCCAAAATGTATCCTGTAGAATGCCGAGAGGCTGGCTACTCTGCGCCTGTGTGCAAGGCTTTGCAGATTGGATACTACCAGATCTGGGTCGTCAATGAGCCTCATTGCACGCCTCTCCATCGAATCCAAGGCTGAAAGGTGACATTTTGCGGCACCGGCCCAGACGTGACAGCAGTACTCCACACATGGGCGAACCTGAGCTTTATACAGTGTTAAAATCTGTCTCGGTGTGAAGTACTGCCGCACCCTTGCAAGGACCCCGAGTTTTCTTGCAGCTAGTTTAGCTTTGGATTCGATGAACCGCCCATAGTTGAGGTTTGAGGAAACTTCGACTCCCAGTAACTGAAGGCAGTCGGTGCATTCCAGGGATACATTTTGGAAAGTGGGAGCCAAGGTGAACGGGCTCCGTTTTGCGGTGAACAGACACGTCTGCGTTTTAGTGGCGTTGAATCTCACAAGATTGGCATCGCCCCAATCGGACACTGCCCGGAGTGCGAGATTCACACGATCCAACATAGCCTCTCTTTCAGACTGTATTTCTTCCCGACTGGCTCGAGCACTGGGCAGGTATCTCTCCACTACTGTGCTATCATCTGCGTACCCATAAATACCGGGCATAAGCAAATCATTAATATGCAGCAGGAATAGAGTGGCGGAGAGAACGGACCCCTGAGGAACTCCAGCGTTCGTAGCCATCGATTGCGATGATCTACCATCAACAACAACACGTAATAATCGTTCACTCAGAAAGTCCTTAACCCACCCGATAAGGCCAGGGGATATGCCATAGCCTGAAAGCTTGTTTAAAAGGCTTGCGTGCCAGACCCTATCGAAGGCCTTCGAGACATCGAGGGAAACGGCAAGTGCCTCCCCGTTTTTCTCGAGGGCCTCGCCCCATATGTGTGTGACATACGCTAGAAGATCACCAGTCGATCGATTTCGACGAAACCCGTACTGTCGATCACTAAGGAGATCGTTGCGTTCTAGGTATGCCATGAGGCGCCTATTCAATATACGTTCCATAATCTTACAGAGTATGGAGGTAATTGAGATAGGCCGATAGTTGGTGGGGTCAGCACGACTGCCTTTTTTGGGCACGGGCTGCACGTTGGCAAGCTTCCAGGATTTAGGCACTATCCCAGTCTTGAAAGAGAGGCGAAACAGACGTGTCAGAACAGGAGACAACTCGGGCCCACATGCTCTTAGCACGATTGCTGGTATACCATCAGGTCCACTGGCTTTTTTCACGTCTAGACACCGCAAGGTTTTGAGAACCTCCTTGTTAGTTATGCAGATCTCAGGCATAGCAGTTCCGCAAGGAGGTAATTGTGGTGGTAGGTTACTGCCAGCATCTAGACGCGAATTTTCGGCGAACAGAGACGCAAACAGTTCCGCTTTCTCTTTAGCCGTATGAGCCAGTGAGCCATCCGGTTTCATCAGTGGAGGCAGTGTGGGCCGACAGAAGTTAGTCTCAACCGCTTTAGCGAGAGACCAAAACGCTCTACTGCCAGATGGTTGGTCAGAGAGTTTAGCGCCAATATGTTGGATGCGGTTGAGACTGACCTTCTTCAGTGCCTTTTTATAGGACTTGGCAGCAAGGTTAAAAGCTTTCTTCTTTGTACTGATATCCGGAGCTTTGCGGTCTCGAGCATCGACCCAAGATACGTACGCCAAATGTTTGCGTTTTTCAGCTTGTGCACATTCGGCGTTGAACCAAGGGTGAGCTTTGCCACCAATGGGTACGTCATCGGAAAAAGGAATAAAGTATTCCATCGCTTGACGTACCACATCGGTTATAGCGTCCGCGCAGCTCGACGGATCTTCAGAAGAAAAACAGACCTGCCGCCAAGGGTAAGATGCGAAGAAGTGCCGCATCTCATCCCAATCTGCTGACCTGTAATACCATACCCGGCGAGTTCCTCGGGACTCCGGTTCTGGGGGGGAGTATGATGATACAGACTTGACCAGACAGTGGTCGGAGGTACCCAATGGGGACGAAACCTCAACGACATACCTGTCTGGATCGGTTGTCAGCAGAAGGTCCAGGCAATTGGCTGTGTGGCTGTCAACATCAGGCACCCTAGTCGCTTGCTTAACCAGTTGAGAGAGGCCGAATGACATAGCGAAATTCCATGTTTCTCTCCCAGCATGGTCGGTCTTCTGGTATGGGAACAGCCAGTCCTTATGACATGCGTTAAAGTCCCCCAGAAAGACCAGTCGAGCAGTAGGGTGCCGATGAAGGGCCTCATCAGCTGCCACACTGAGGTGTTCGAATAACCGAGTTGTCTCCTGATCACCGCTGTGCGATCGGTAGACACAGGAATACAGGATCTTGTCGATTCCTGTGTCCACTAATACCCAAACTGTTGAGAAGGTGGGGTCTTCAAGGTGTCGAAGACGCTGATAACAGATGTCATTACGGGCGTATACACAAACTCCAGCACGAGGATGAAAGTTGTGCTCGATTGAGTAGCCAGGGTAGTCCAGGTACGCCACGTTGGAGGGACAAGTGATCTGCGTCTCCGTCAGGAAGAGCAAGTGCGGCTGTGTAGTCTCAAGATGGTGGTGGACAGATGAGAGATTTGAGTGCAAGCCTCGTATGTTAGTGAGGTGCACTTTGAGTGAGGGGAAGTGCAGCCGCTGTGAAAACGTTTTTTTCTTGCTCTTGCTTTTCATTTTGGGTTGGTTGGGAGTGAATAGGATGGGGAATGGCAGTTGAACGAGGCGTTGCGAAAGTGACCATAAGATAGAACCAGAATCGCTGCGTCGTTGGGGGCTTAGCTTGGAGACCGCGGGGACGCCCGAACCCCCCCGGAGATTGCCATCTGGTCCCCTCGTCCGGTCGCCAACCGGCATGATGGAGCCACCCCGGGATTTTTCGTAGTTGGCGGGGCAGCCTTTCATGGGTGGCTTTCCCACTACTTGGGCCCCCTACTGACTACGGTCGGCCAGCGGTGCACCGTGCTTCGGATCCCGCTGCCCTCCGCAGCTAAGCTCCCGACACAGCAAAAAACTAGTTCATCTCGACCGGTCTCGCAACGCAACGCAACTGTTCAGACCCATTCCCCATTCGGCTTCACCAGACATCATGCCGGAACACGACAAGTCGCTTGGCGGCACGGCTTTGTCCAGTGGGTGGTAACTGAAAGCCGGCAGCCGATGTTGTGGCCTACCACCAGAGCTGCTGCTCGTTTGGCACTACCCAGGGGACACGTGTAGGGTATTCTATGTACAAGTAATCTCCTACGGACGCGAGCAGCCCGTCCCCCAAGTATATAGTCCCCCGCCTGTATACTTTCATCCACTGACTACTACGTTACTGATTGACAGACCCACAGCCTAAACCAGAGGACCTGGAAGCTTGAAATTCTGAACAGGTTTCTTAAGTACCTATACAATAAAATAGCTGTAATAAAGGATTTTATGAATATAAAAACAATATAAAATTATAATATTTTCCTGTTACCATGTTTCACAGACGATACGACAAGTCCTTTTTGCTTCCGTATTGTTTGCTCAGTTATTAATGAGACTGCGATATATTTTTGGCATATTGCATTGTTTCTTCTGTGAGATGAACTGAATGTAGCTCGAATATTTACTATCAATATAAAAATAAAACCTGTATGGCACATTCCTTTATTGCAATTTATTCATCAGCCTTTGGGATCTACTGCTGGATATAGGCCTAACCTAACTTGCCCATCTCTAACGTGTCTGCCTTCTTAATCTAGCGCATTCCCACTATCAGCGCCATAACAACAGTCTTATGCTGAGCTACCTATCTGCGTGAAGCTGTAAAGGCCACTAGGGCCAACAGCAACTATCCATTCGAAAAAAAAATGCTCAGCTCTATTTTGCGAGCTTCTGGACACATGTAAATATTGTAAAACTATCTATCTATTCTATCAACCTTTTAGAGTCTACTGCTGGACGTAAGCCTACCATAATGGGCGCCACTCCAACCAGTCCTGGGCCCTATGCATTCTCTCTCAGTCCACCTGGTTGGGGAGCGACCTGTGCTCTTTTAACAGAGACGTGGCCTCCATTCGAGAACTTTACGACCACATTGGTTATCTGTTCTTCGAACAATGCGGCCTGTCCATTGTCACTTCAGCCGGCTAATTCTGCGAGCTATGACGGTCTAGTGGCAGTAGTTCGGTTATTAGTCCGGTCAATCGAATTAATGCAACTTTTTAGTGTCAGTAGTTCGGTTAACGGGACTAACCGAAGTCCTGACGGGAACTTTTGGTTTTTACACAAATTGCAGAACATTTTTTATTCAATTGGTACTGCTGTTTACCTCATTTTTATGTGTGGATCTTTTGTTATATATATACGTGTGTATTTATGGCCATTAACATAAAAGATTTCTGTTCTATTCAGTCTTTTTCAAGTCGTCAGTCCACCGGTTTCTAAGCTCCTTTTTTCCTGACTTGGTCGCTATTCATGAAGCTTTCTTTCACAAGGGAATGATAATCCTGTTAAGCAAATGAAACGTTACTTTAGTGATAATCTAATGCTGACACAATTTTCATGATCACTCTTTACACAAATCAAGAGACGTCGTTGAATCGTTTAACAATTCATCCAGCAAAGAGAGGTCTATGATTATTTTACTATATAAAACTTAATTTGATCATGCTCTCAAAAATAGTTAAATTTTCCGCAGCTACAGGCACTGACAGAATTATCTGACTATGGAATGGATCACTTTATAAAAATGATAATTTTAAGATCGAGTTAAATTAACATTAAACAAATCCGTAGTGCACAGGGTAAATACATATCTTTGGAGTTACAAAAAGATTAACGGTCGCACTCCGAGTCATTTAACGATTATTTAAACAGCTCTTTAGTATAGAATCACAATATAATTCTACACTAAGGAGCGATTTAAGTAACTGTTAAGTGACTCTGAGTGAGCCGTTAGTCGTTAATGTGGATTGATGTCATTATAAAGGTTAAAGAGACGTAGAACAAAAAGTACAAAAAAGAACATCCAATTCTCAACTTTACCGTATTTATTCAAACGGCATGTTTTGTATTACGGCTGAGAACTGAGTGTAAACTGAATTATTTACATCAACTTCAGACCAAAATAGGAAAGTTTCTTCACACCAAAAATAACAGTAGCGGTTGGTGGCTTTAATTCCCCAGTGTAAGTGAAAAGCAAATTGTTAAAATAATAATTATGACTAGATAACGTGACTATTAAGGCGAGTGTTAATTAATATAATTAACTACAACTTAAACCCACAATCTTACTTCATTGACTATAATTGGCTAGAATTTAATTTAGAATTTATTGAAGGTTCCATCTCCACCAAACTGGATATTGGTTGAGGGGTTAAAAGCGAAATATCAAAAGTTCCATCAATTATTTATCAAAGTATGAATGTGACCAGAAACTTTGTCATCCTAATTATACTTAACTTCGTCTTCGCGATTGAAATACTGGCACTATTTGAAACCTTTTAAGCTATTAAGGCCTGCCTAATACAGAGTTCGGACAATGCCAGTTTTCTAAACTGTTCAGAGAAAGTCTTCGTTTAAATATGATAAAACGTAACTTACATCCCAACTCAGAGTCACAAACGCTTACTTAAATCGCTTCTTAGTAAATAATTTCCATTGGCGACCCGTGTGGCGCAATGGTTACCATGCCGGATCGCCGCGCCAAGGGTCCTGGGTTCGATTCCCAGCGAGGCGGAAATTTGAATGATGAGTTTGAATTTCTGTTCTCGGTCTGGGTGTGAATGTCCTTGTCTTGTGTGTTGTCCATGGCGCCCACGACACAGGGAATCCTAGTGTGGGGCTATGAGTGTGAAGCGTTAGTGTGAAGCGTAATTTCCATACACATTCTGGGGTTCATGGTTGGGGTGTTAAGTAAGTTCATTTTAATCATCAATTATTTACATTACTTTATGCCAAAAGTCCGAATGTACATATTATCTGTATTGACTAAATACTTAACTTTTATATTTGAAATGATTCGAACGGCCCATAGCCCTCGCCTGAGGTAAATAACTGCAGGAATAACTAAGTTGTTGAGCGCTTTAGTGTATTGCAGGGCACTAAAGTAACGAATAAATATTTTTCTTACACCAAACAAAGCGATACGCAATTGAATCCAGCTTGTATGGCTTAGAGTCCTTAAGCAAAGCAGCTTGGCTTGGATTTTGAATCGGAATACCTTACTCAAAAGTTCCGAACAAAAGAGATGAAGTTACAAGTGTATGAAACACTTAAAGCCTATCTTTATTTGGCATACATAAGATACAAAGGTAAGAAAGATACACAATCACCTTTTGTTAAATTAGTAAAGGTCCCTTTACGATAAAATGGCCTTAGGAAGACATTGCGAATCCGCTTTACGAGAATTTAGAAGGCTCCGGACTGCTTAGAAGGTCGTCAATTAGGGTTGACTTATTCTTGTGGACCAAATGCTAGCGAATATGATGTAGAAATTAAAGTACGGTTATATATTTTTGAAGTTTTATTAAATTTAAATATTAATATACAAAAAATACCCGGATTTTCATGGGAACCTAATATAATGTGTCTTAATTTTCTGCTTGTGTTAATTACCCATGGTGTAAGTAAACTTAAACTCCTGCTAAACTTTAACTGAAATATAGCTCGAAAGTTCCTTAAGCAGGCAAAGTAAATATTGAATTAATATCAGCTGTTCCATTCCATCTCCTACATCAAGATACCTTACGCTACGGCATAAGACTTTGTACGTACCTACGTTATTTATGAGAGCACTACTTAAGTTTACAATCTAATCTTAATAAGTAATACGAGAATACTTTTTAATTTAACGATATGACGATATTTAATTTAACGTTCATAATGATGGTATTGATAGCACCTCACATTTAATTTAAGGATTCGTATCATAATATCGTATGCAAAATAGTTAGCATACACTGTTTAATCTTGTAGAAAAGTTATCGAGAAAATTGGATGAAATAGCAATCCCAGAACATACATACTTTGGTGAAAGGTAAAACATGGGGTTGAACTTAATAACTCTCAAAGGTCAAACTTCGGGTGACGAAAGATGGATGGGTCTCATAAAGAATTTAGGCTCACTTCGCAACAAACGACACTCCGTCGTAATGTTTTGTGAGTGAAGTTCCGCCAAGTTCATTTATAGCCAGCCTCTATTGAGATAAGGCGAGTTTTATAAAGACGCGAAATATTGTGCTTGAATAAATTAAAACCTACTTTGTTTACGGCGTCGCCGTCTTGTTACAAGTTACATTATTTCCAGCTCCATTTTACGTCAACAGCTGAACGTGACTTTATTTTGTATGAGATGACTGTGATATCTAAACTTTCAACTTTTTTAATTTAACTATTATTATATTTGCTGTTATTTAGTTTCAACTCATAAAATGATTTTTACTTTAAACATAACGCGGCAAGGTATGTAGATATGTTACCAATAGGTATAAAACCAGACAAGATTCATTTCGGATTGGTGACTTAATATTTACAACAATACGATAATTTTAATTATATTAATTATAAATTTTAGAAAATGGAAATGAAATACTGAATGGACCACAGACATATATCAAGAATGTCTGTGGAATGGACAATGCGAATAGATAAATACGATGTTATAAAACGAATCAAACATCTATGTACTATGCATATATCGGCGACTTATTTACGTAAAATTTGATTTCATGTCGTGATGATGTGATGTCTCTTATTATATTGTGTATCTCCATCACATGCAAGACAAGGAATTCAGTCATTACTTATAAAATTTTTGAGCTCTATGGTTCCCACGTATTTTTTAATCCAAGCCAGAGTCCCGAGTAATCTTCTTGGAGAATAATGTGACTTTAATTTAAAATAACTTTTTAATAATTTTTAAAACAATGTTTATAGATGAATGTTGAAAATTAAAACCTCAAGTGGCTCGCTTGCTTGTTTGACAGCTATTTGAATAAAAACATCACACAAAGACAAAAAATAGTTGAATGAGAAAGAAAAGAAATGAAACGCAGAAAGTTAATCAATTAAAATGTAAATTAAAATCATCACATTATCAATATGATAAGTTATTACCTATTATAATATAACGTATTAATAGGCATTGTCTACCCCATAATCTTAATTAAGTTTTTAACATCTACTTCTATTAAAAACCCTTGGAACATAGTGTAGTAGAAAGAATAGATAAAATCGCTCTCGTTCTTCGAGTGGCGTTTCAGTAAGTCGGTCAATGCAAACTGATTCTTATCTTCGTAGAAAATTCTTCATTAGGTAAGCCACTCAAGTATAATCTCTCGGACTTGTTTTAAACGGAATGATCGACCTGAATTCTTCAGCGATGCAGTTTGTTATCGTTAGATAGATATCGTTAGATATATTGTTGAGCCATATTTTTATATCAGTTGCTGTGGAACGAGCAGATGAGTCATCTCAGGGGAAGTATACTAAGTAATCACCAAGATTGTCAGCAATCCCAAATATATCAATGTGTTGCTGGCTAAAACCACGTGCTCTAGGAGGCACGATAGTGTCGTCCAGCAGAGAGATTGAAGTTGGATGTCTTTTCATATCTCATCATCATAGAACATATCCCCACTTACGATCAGGTGAGATTGTGGTCAAGCATTAACATATTTTTGAGTAAAAAAAACCACCATAACGCAAGCCTTTGGAAAAAGAACTTGGGGCATGTGACAGTCACTGTTATTATTGCGACGAGTAACTACCAATCTAAAGATCAGCAAGTAAAATTTACTTCCCTTTTAGAATCCAGTAGAATCTAGAATCTGTACCGGTTTGAATAAAACTATGTAGCCACAAATTGTATTTTATTTTATTCGCCCTTATTCCCGAGGTGACACGAGTAAGTACACACCAACACGATAGATGAACTTCGCTAAACTTTGTTCATGAAACATCTCGGCAGAGTGTCGTTGTTAAGAATTTTTAAGGCCAAATTCTTTACGAGACTCATCCGTCTTTAGTTGTTCGAAGTGCCAGCTCCAAGTTACTAAAGCTACGTGATTTTGGAAGAATATTATTTTGAACTTTTTAGGGTTCTGAAGAAAAATCGGAACCCTTATAGTTTTTTCATGTCCGTCCGTCCGTCCGTCCGTTCGGCCGTCCGTTTGTCTGCAGCATAGCGTCTAGTCCCTAAGTCCTAAAAAGCTGTAATTTGGCATGAATATACTTATTTATTAAAACTCCATAATCGTAGAATTTATTTAAAATATTTTTTAGGGTACCTCTTCTACAGGTAACGTGAGGATAATTTTTTTTTCGTTACCTACCCTATGGTGTGAGGTATCGTTCAAAAGGCCATTCAAAAATATTATGGATCTTTTTAGACCATTTTTGGATTTAGGAGTTCGTTTGCGAAACATTTGGCTTTAAGTACAGTTACGTGCCGGCTAAGTGTTGGAGTTGGACAAGTGAAAAAAAAACAAAAATAGGTTATATAATGAATTTACAAAGAAAACTACCACGGCTATGTTAGCATAAATAGTTAATGAGTAATAGTCAATAAATATACTTCGTCGATAATGCAAAAAAAACTTAAGATTTTATGTATTTACACATTTCAATTTATATGTATATTTTTTTGACACACCCTATCTTTAGATGACTTTTTAGACATCTATATTTAAATTAGTTATTAAATGAAAAAACAAAATATGTAAGCAGATTATAACTTTACGCAGCAAAAGGTTAAATTACCTCAAAACACGAAATTCGTGAGACAAAACATCATTTTGTAAATATTTAACTACTGAAAATATCGTCAGGCATTACAGCTATGGGACTTTAATGAAATTCCACATCAAAATCCTGAAAATCAACTTTTGATTTTGGCATTATTGTTTTGCGAGGAAATAAGGATACGGTCAAAGTATATTGGTGTAATAATCTTCCTCAAATGTAACGCAAAACACGGGATTTATTTGACGTCGATCTGCCTTTATAAGATCACAATCTTGCCGAGAATTCCAATTACGATGAGCGTGCGTGAGGGGAATATGGCCTGCTTCATACTTTGAATGGACGCTCTGAAAGACATTAAAACTGAATTGAAAGTCAGTTCGTGCTTCATAATCATATTGCAATGAGATTTTCAATTTAAGTATTAAACTTTATTGTTTTGAAGAAAGTTCGGATCAGGCTTATTTACTACATTTAAATAAATATTATATTAGCAACGTCTCACTTCGCTTCAGGTAACTAATAATCTTTTATCTTGGTGGAGAAATACATTACTTACATTATACTGATTTTATAATCCATACCTACTCGTACAGTAATCTAAAATGTAATAGGTAAAGTTTAGTGATCTCATGTAATAAAAACGTTTTTCCATTTCAAATCCAAAGTTAACTTTACAAATGGTATGGTATTCATAATTGATATAGGAATCGATAATACTCCTGGGCCCGTATTAATAAACCAATCTAGGTTCAAGATCTCAGATCTCACAAACGTCAAATCGTACGATCTGATATTAACGAATATCTCAAACAGAATCTTGAGAGGGGTTATCAATACGGGTCCTAGTCAGTTGTAATATCCATGGATAATGTTAACCCAATCAGTCTGCATCAATCAGCCCTATGGTCCTTTACTAAACTCATAAAATCACTTCAGTTACCTTCTATAATTTACGAGTACAATTCTATCACTCGTCAATCATACTTCTCGGATTTTTATAACTGGATCTCCTACAATACGAAGCCTACTAAATCCGCTCTGTATTTATGCCTCGGACGTGCTAACAGCCGACGCGTACGGCAATTTGTAAGATGTCTGTTTAAGTGCATATGGAAGACATAAAAACCTACCCGCGGGATCTCATAAGATTAAAACAATAGGGCAGAGAATCATTTTGGCTTCTTTTATTGTACTTTGAATATATAAGAGGCCTTTTGTCTTTTTTATCGTCGTTATATTAACATGGTTTATCTTTTGGAGATATTTTTACCTCTTAGCTGGTATTCTTCGCTCAATTCGTCAAACTACATCATTAGTTGAAGATACTGCAATTACAGTCATAACATTTGTAAACATAACTTTACGTAATCTCTTGAAAATGGATTCTTGCATTTTAAATGAACATAATTATGTATGCTGGTAAATACGAGTGACGATGACGAGTTATCTACATTAAAATTTTAAGTTTGTCAACTGCTCAAAATAAAAATCCTATCCTATTTATTGTACACATAATTTTTACCGATCACTGAAATATTCATAATCGATTAGATCTATGTCGCAGACCTTTACGCCCGCCTCGGGCATGGAGGAAGCATATTCTATACATGACTATAACAGTAAGAAATACCTTATATATACTTTGGTCCTGAGGAAAAAATGACAAATTAAAAACCAGAAATATCAAAGTATTAGTAATTATTTGTTACTTCCAAAACTGTGTTGGTAAAAAAAATTCATGAGCTACAGAATCGTGAAACAATTGAAGTGATAACAATTATATTCGATTGCCCAACATATTATTAGATCCCTATTTATTTCAATACAATAGCAAGCCCGCATGAGATAGCAGTTCCAATGGACCGTACCATTGAATCGGTATCCTGAGCCCGTATCATCGTTCCACTACGGTATTTCGGATTAAACTCTTTTGTGATAGTCAATAGGTTTTTACTCTATGTTTCTATGTTAAGGTATAAAACAATGTGGTTAAGTTTATTATAGACAGTGAATATAAGCGCCTAAGCAACACGCGGCATTATATTCGGACCCATTCGGCAGGCTATATGCCTCCGCGTAGCGCGATCAGGTAACTCTCTACGTATAATCGTAGCATCACGATGAAGACGCTGACGACGACGACGACCCTGAAGCCTAGTTGGGAGCAACCCTGCCTGCAAAGCGAGGGGTCCCGGGTTTGATTCCCGGCGGGGGCAGATGTTTATGTGACAGATAAATATTTGTACTTGTGTCATGGATGTCACTGCGATGTGTTATATGAGTCGGTCATGCCACCCGAGACTCAGGTAAAAACCTTCTGCGATTATGACTATGTAAGTGTTTATTATTAATATTTTATTTATCAAAAACGCGCGATTCAGAGATCGTAGCGATGCTGCGTCGCGTTTTGGCGACTCTAGCTTAGCTGTGACGTGTGTAGTAGCTAGTACTATGTGGTCGGGGTATAGCGTTGCAGTTGCTGTGTTGAACTCGAACGTTTCAGGGGCGTTTGGTTGCTGCATCTAGCTTCCAAACAGCAGCTGAATCGTCAACCGCTGATGCTAAAAATAGCGTGTTTGCTTACTGCTTTAGACCGGCTGAGGTAGGAATACGTATTCACGATAATTATACGCTTGCAGAGGGGGTAAACTGTGGCTTGCAGCATTACTGAGCTCTGTCGTTAAGCCGTTTCAAATACATTCCAGTGACATAAATAATTCATCTTTTGACTTGTGACTATCACTGACCTGCATTGGAGCTTCAATTAAAGGCCAAAGGTTGTTTTAAACAATAAATACAAAATATGTTATTTCATCGACTTTATTAACTTACTCAAGACAAATATAAACAGCAGTTCTCTTAAAATATATAACTAAAACGAGTATTACAATCACTAACATCTATAAATACTAATACTTTAAATAATACTTTGAACATTAAGAAACCACGGATAAAAATTTTAATATCTGTCAGTGATAATTCATTAGCAATAATTTAACTTAAGGGTATAAATGCTATTTGTCGTAAACTACGCATTTTTAACTAAATGTATGACTAGGTTAAGGTCAAGTTATACAAGAGTCATGGTGAGGGTATGGCACTGATGAGGCGCTTAACTGGTAAGAAGTTGAAGCGCATATTACAAAAGCGTTGTCGTAAGAGTCCGTTTACATATTATGTAAGCGACATAGATTATAATTTATCGGACGGTCACCTGCAGAGAAAAGTAACCCATCTGTTTACACAATTTTAATAAACAGATGGGTTACTTTTCTCTGCAGGTGACTGGACATATGCGGCCGCATCGGGCTCTCATATGATTTCATATAAATGCGGGCATTATGTATGTGCGTTCAGCATTTATGTGAATACACGTCTTTTAATAAACATTTAAAAATGAGTTAGGGCAATATATACTCGTATCTGTAATAGAGTAAGATGGGGCACAATATGATATTTGGACATTTGCAGTTGTATTTGCATTGTGTCTTATATGTCATATTTTGCCCCGACTCTACATCGTATAAAACAGGTGTTACGGGTTCTATCTGATTTCTTAATTTTTATTAAAATTTGATTTTTAACTTCACATTTAACCGACAAACTATAATATTATGAATGTATTTTGTCACTGCGACATGGGAAACGTTGTTGCACGAAAGCTATAACTATGCATTGTCATACAAAGTACCCTCCAACGTTGTTGAACGACATTTTCCGCGTTCATGACGAAAGTCTGTCTGAGACAGGGCGTGGTGGGGCGATGCAATATAGATTTTTCATTTCCAAAATCCATTACAAGAAGACTCTACAAGGCCCGGTTGTATAGGAATCACTGCGTCATAGTTAGCTTTCGTCTATTAAAGGTAGCTTGAAAATAAGCTATATCTGATAAACTCCCCAAAAGTCCGGTCATGAGGCAAAAATAGATAACCTTGAATATCAGAAGTGAGATTCTCACCTTATTCACCATCCTTATAACCTACTGCATTTACATTGAATGCTGGAACTATTAGAAATAAGATTTAACTAACACAAAAGTATAGCTAATTTTTTTTCATCACATTCATTTTACAATAGTTTGCGTTTACTTAATCAATGGATATAATATTACATACTTAATTGTATTTACAATAGGCCAGCTATTTTGTAAGAAACATTATTTTTATCGTAGGTATTTAATAATGGGTTTATGTTCTGTTATAATGCCTTTTGAAAGAAATAATCACATCACATAGAACATTAGCGTATATTTCTACGTGTAACAATTATATAAAAAAATAAAAAAAATAACTAAAATATTTGATATGACTTTTCTTTTTAAAGTTTCGTAACTTTTACAGCAACCTGTAATAACTTACGAGTAATGAATTGGAAAAGATAATAATTGAAAAAATAACATATTTTCGACAGCCATTAGGTAATCATTCATTTTGTAATTCAGCACAATTATGATTCTGATTAGTTAGTATGATTAGTGTGAGGTTTAAATAGCACTGGATCGTAGAAAAGAAAAAGTAGCTATTTTATTTTTATGAATTATTTAGAAATCTCCTTCGGATTCTACAGTGTCCACTAATCACAAATTTCAATATCCAGGTATACTATGGTTAAATATTAAATTCATATTTACAATCCTTTTAAATAAAATACCCAGGACAACAAAAAACTCTACGAATTAATAGATCTGCAATTCAATACAATTTTTTTCTTATAATTAACAAGAATTAGTATAACATGGATTAAATTATGTATTAAATACAAACATTTTATATGCATTTCTTCAATTACAGTGTCATACTACAACATTCCAATTTGTGTAACCAATAACGTCATGTAAAATTAATATTTTCATACACACATAACTTTGTCTTATTTTAGCATTTCTTTTTAATAACAATCCTAATTTAAAATAAAAAAAACATTTCCCCAATTCGATTACAAAAAAAGAATTAAAAATAAAAGAAAAATTAACTCTTGAGTATTTTCATCTTTTTCTTTCATCGTCTACAATTTTTTCAAATTTTTTATAATTTACATTTTTTTATGCATGTCTTATGAATATTGGACATTAATTTCAGTTGTACAAAAGCTGTTTGTGTGCTGTTTTGCAGACAATATTTTAAATGTAAACAAGTGGTTGACTTGTTTACATTACATGAACGTCAAGTTACAAATTAAGGTATTAACAAAAAAAGATCCAATAACAAACCTAATAAACATGTTTACGTGTCTTTTAAGGTGACATAGGGTGTTGTCAATCCGGTGATTTGGCTGGAACATTGTCGACCAGCCTGACCAGCCTTTGGTACTAGAACAAGTTGCTCCAGATCGCCCTGTTAACAAAAAATATATCCCTATTAATAAATAAAAAACTATCAAAAACGGTTAAAAAGATAAAGTAAATATTGCTGATTAAAATTTTGTCTTTAGTTTAAGTTTAGTTTCGTTTAAGCTAAGTTTTTAGTGGATTCCGAAATTTGCACGTGTTCTAAATATAACTATTATAATAATAAATAAACCTCGAATCTCAGGATTTACTAATGCCTTTAGGCAAACCCCGAAAAGTGATGTATTTTTAGTCAAACCTAAGAGAGACTGGACAGTCAAACGCCGAAGCTCAATCTAATAGTCAGACGTAATTCTTAAATTTTTGCTACTTGTATTTTTATATATAACCCATATATATTTTTATAAAGAACCCATAAGGTTCTTTATGATCCATAATCATAACAATATTCTCCATTTAAGTTCTTCAGAGAAAATAGCTAAAGCGCTAAGTAATTTATTCTACAGTTAACTTAAAAAAGTAATCCTTAGCAGCTTGAGATTCCTAACATTTCTCCTTTATTTACCGCAAAAGAGAAACTTCATTTAAGTTTCATACTGGTGTTTACAATTCCTAGTTTAATACAGGAGGTATTTTTTTTGGTTTTATCGAAATATCCGTTAAAAGAGCTGAGGAGCCACCTGATGGTAAGATGCTATCGTCATCCATGGACATCAACAATACCAAAGGCTTCATTGATGCGTTGCCGGTTAAGAAAGAAAAAAGAAAAATAAAGAAAGGACAATAGATCTAGATAATATAATATTCTATTAAAAATTATATAACTAAGACAAAATGATGTTAATATTGTCACGAACAATCAAAATCTGATGGTTTATTGTTGGTTTTTTTTTGTTATAGTCTAACGCTGTTTTCTGTTTAAACTAAAAGTAGAATGGTAGATAACACTTACTGCATCAAGTTCACCTTTTACAAGACATTTTTAAAGGTATAATAAAGCAAAACTAGAAATTTATGCAATGATTTCGTGTTCAACACTTGCTCCGTTAGACACACACATATCAAAAGTGTTTTAATTTAAATCAATGTTGACATTGAAATTTAAAAAATATTATTTATTCCTTAAAATATAAAACACTTCAAGATTTAAGTGCCATACCGTAGATTCAGTTTTCTATTTTCTTTTAAACTAAAAGCAAAATAATTTCCCAGCAATGCACTTTAGTAATCAAATATCGCGTAGAAAATTCTACCGCTTTAATATTACAAGTGACTTGTTATATTACTATTATTCTGTAACTATAAAATAAACGAGTTTTTATACTATCGTATTTTTACTGGTTGAACTTTCGCCAAGTTTTTTGCATCTATAAATTTACTGGAACAACGTTTTATGACTGTACTGGGACAAGTTATAAAACCAAATTCTTGGACATCAAAAATATCACTCTTATAAGCTTTGGATAAAACAAAATTAAAAATATTTCTTACAAAATTTTTAAACTGTAGGTAGATATAAATTATCTATACTAATATTATAAAGACGAAATATTTGATCCCGCACAAAGAAAAAAATACACAAAAACAGGGAAGAGTATTGAAAAATTTACGAGTCCTCTGTAAATATTTGCTATGTCCCTTTTCACGGTCCGCTTACGATTCTATTTAATAAAGCTTCCACTTACCGAGAAGAGATAGCCTATAATGAGATCAGCGTCCCGAGGAGTGTCTAAAGCGTCCTTTTCAAGGACGTCAGTCCTCAGCCAACGACAGTCCACGTATACCCTTACGGTGTCGTCATCGTGAACGCTAGAACAAATTCAATTTTACCATTACTTTGGTTATTAAAGGTTGTTTCATTTATGCTACATCTCAGTTTTGGATTTTTATTTATGTTTAACTGAAAAAAAGAGCTCGAATTAAGTTCAGGAGGACTTATTTTAAAATTGTATGCTTATTACAAGTATTTACAGTGAAAGTCGGGATAACAATCGATCAAATTAAAAACTTTGGGCGCTGTACGCTGTAGTGGTAATTCGAAAAGATAGAAGTCAATTTAATAATACGGTAAAATATCTATCTGTAATGATAGAAATCAATAAATAATACGATAAAATATCTGACACCTTGTCACTTAACCCGATCAAATTATGTATATTCTGGAGCAGCATGGTAAAATAAGCTTCAGACACTTCAGACATTAAATGTTATGGGTTGAAGTCAAATATTGCGAAGATTATTAAATTCTATATTTTGATGATAAAATCAAACGTAAAGTAGGTGTATTATGTATTAGGCGGATATTATCAGTCAGTGATCTTTTAATATTACTTCAGGCGTTTAAATATCTAGCATAATTCGGGTCCGTAAAATATTTCAAACTCAGCAAATTTAAGGGTATCGATAAAGATTGAATATATCCATAAAACAGCCTAATTTACATATTTTTTGTTAGCAAGAATAATTTCTTGCCGCTATCGTTTTGATTAAATCTACGTTGGGTGAGACTCTTTCTATGAAAGGGTTCGATTTCCCGAGGGAAATGATGAGGAATCGCCAATACCATGATTGTAGAGCTGCAAGTTCCGACTATTCGATTTAAATCCTGTTGTCTGTTTTGAGATTTAGAGATTTTTCCGCTTGGACAGACCATTTAGGTCGGTTTAAAGGCTCTCGATCACAACATTTACACGACATTGACGACGTATTACCAGCGAAGAATAAAGTTACATTTGACTTGTAGATAGGATACTTTTATTACGGTAAATTATTATTTACCCATGAAGTGACTTATAAAGAGAGAAAAGAGGCACAATTGTTTTTATGAGATATTATTTTGTCAGTTATGTAATATTCCGCACTAAAGCAGCGCTGTGGAGTATGAACTAAGCAGTCTAGATCTTGTCAAGAAGATAGACTCGTGCTCAATAGGCCGTAGTGAAGTTAAATAACAACAAATAAACCTGATGCTTATCATGTAATAAATTCATTCTTCGCCACTCATTTAGTTAAACTTTACAATTGTATAAAGCTACTTAAACAGTCTTCGCTGAATAAACTTGATCTTCCGACTTCTCGGTAAATTAAGCTTTTGAATAAAAGTATCGCATTTTCAGGCTAAAGTAATTGCGTCGCGCAAATAACGTGTTCATTTATTTTATTCTGAAAAACTCTGCCTTTTTAGGTGACATTTGTTAAGGATTTTAAAGTGATACTGTAAATCAACTTGTTGGTAGAGAATTACTAAATAATATTCTTCTACCAAACTTATTAACCGACTTCAAAAAAAGGAGGAGGTTCTCAATTCGACTGTATTTTTTTATGATTGTTACCTCAGAACTTTAGACTGGGTGAACGGATTTTGATGATTCTTGTTTTAATCGAAAGCTGGTGCTTGTCGTGTGGTCCCACATCAATGGCATCCATGTCAAAAGCATATAAGTCTTAAATTTTCATTAAGTATATGCGTGATAAACGGAAGAATAACTCAATATCCAACCGATTTCGACGATTCTTTTTTATTGGATGTAGGTACTTCATTTGAAGTCGGTTATTTTTTTGTTAAAATTTTAGATTATTTTAGGCAAAAGTAATAGCTTCTTAAAATAACAGGTTCATTTGTTTTGAAATATAACTTTGATTTTTATAACATAAAGAGATTTTGGAGTAAAAATGTAACACACCCATTTCATTTTAATAAGTTTGTTACAAAGGTTTCTATAAAGGGTGAAACTTATCAATAACGATTTTTGTGTTCAAACACAGAAACCGAATGATGAAAATAAAAAAGATGCCTCTAGGTGTGCTCCAATATAGGTACTTCACAAGCGAGCCCTAAAACGGATTAATATAGGTGTTTGACGAGATGTAGGTGTTTAATGCGATGACATAGCAACAACCCATAATTGTCCCACTGCTGGGCTCGGGGTCTCCTCTCACAATGTGAGGGATACAGGCCATAGTCTACCACGCTGGCCAAGTGCGGATTGGTAGACTTCACACACCTTTGAGAACATTATGGAGAACTCTCCGGTGTGCAGGTTTCCTCACGATGTTTTCCTTCACCGAAGCAAGTGATAATTAACTTGTAATACGCACATAATATTTGAAAATTAGAGGTGCGTGCCAGGATTTGAACCCGGGCCCCCGCGTTCGAGAGACCAACGTTCTAACCACTTGGCTATCACTGCTACACTAGAGACATGAGATGACATAATGAGTGTCATCTAAAGATAACAACCGATACTTTTAACTTTACGTGCCTTTCTAACTAAAGATCTAAATTTTTTACTACTATAACAATTTTACTTTCAAACCGTCGGACGCCTAACAATCTTACCTAATAGCAATATGATGCCATCTGAAGTCATACAACGGCACCGCCAGGTATATAGACCGGGAGATCCCTCCCCCAGCGTGAACCAGCCTAGCTGCGCCTCGTCCAGCCAGCTCCAGGGATAGAAAGGACCCCGAACGTCGACGAGACCGGAGGGAAAATAATGTGCCTTGTCCGTAGCCACCGCTCTGTGGACAAAATAAACGGTTAAACGTTTATACATGTGTCCGCGATTTTATCAGCGGAATTATCAGTTTCTCTCCTGTTTACTGGAGTAAACAGATAGGAGATGAATTTCCAAAAATCTCTGATTAGTGCTCACACTGTTTAAGGGACCTCTGAACAAAGATTCATGCTTCTTGGTCCACTGGTTAAGACCGTACGTAGTCTGTCAGTGTAGTAAAGTAACTTATGATGTTTGTTTCATTTCATGGATTGAAATAAAACAAAGATCACAAATAATAATTTTCCCGTATAAAAACAGAAATATGTACATTTAAAGAGTCTCGTTTAAATCTTTTTAACAGACTTCAAAAAAGGAGGAGGTTTTCAATTCGACTGTATTTTTTAATTTTTGTTACTAATGTGTTGTATAACTTTCGACTGGGTGAACCAATTTTGATGGCAACACTAAAATTTGAGCGAGATCTAAAGAGTAGTTTTTGAGTTATGCCTAATTTTGAAGTCGGTTATTTTTTTTTCAAGAATTATTTCTAGTATGGTCATTAGTTACCCAAAGCAAGAAGGGTTACTGTTAATGAAAATAGAACTAACATGCATTTGAGAGTTAAATAAGTTTTAGAATTATGTAATACACCGGTAGTTTCAAAACTTGGACAAACATGTCCAAAGTATTAACCATAGTTTCAAGTTACAACATTGAAATTAGTTCTTATTCTTGTTTATCTCTTAGGATATAATATTATATTATGTTACCTCACAAGCTCCCACACGTAACATCTAAATGAGTTTGTGAAGTTATGATTCAGATCTTATTAGGAGTTACCTGTTCTTGTTACTTGGTGCGGCTTCTACCTTAAATCAATATTAAAACTAATAAATGAAGTATTGTAGGTACTAAGGATTAAGATATCTTAGGATATAAATCTATGTATAAATTAAATTGCCAAAATATTTTTCTGGTCACAAAATTTTTTAAACTATTTTATATTTAGAGTGTTTTATATTAAGTAGTGTTTTATATACATATATGTATAGCTATAGCTAGGCGTTGCCGGATTAAACTAGTACACAATTAACAAATAAACTTCAATAGTTTTTCATAAAACTAACTAATTACGCAAAGTAATAAAAAAGAGAATTTATCATGCTTTATAGACAACCACGTAAATTATGTTTCAATTCTATTATCCAGATAACGATTTGAAAATCAAATTATGAATCAACGCGCAACCGAATCTAAAATCAAATCAAGCTCAAATCGTTGAGTTGAATAAACTAATGATCTGCTGAAGATTATCTCACGAAATAAAGCTAGTAAATTAACAATAAACTTTAATATTCCTCTCAATATTCCTAAAATTAATTTATTATTTACACACACACACACACACATTCATACGTCATCAACCCAATAACGTACATAATTATAATTATTTCACTCACCTTGCATACACTTGGCAAACACATAGTTTATTTTGTAGCACAAAAATGTAAATCTCTGCTTTCTTACAAGAGGCTGGAGCCTGGTGTCTTGTAACACAGGTATTTAAATACCTAGCTCAGGCGCCAGCTCCCACAAACATTAATATTGTAAACCTTGTTACCTGTTAATTGTTTTGTATTTTATGCTGTTTGTGGTGAGGAATAAAGTTTCATTATTATTATTATTAAAAGCACCACTAAAATTATAATAATAAAACAGAGAATTTATCCCGATTTATACACAACCACATAAACAATTTTAAAATTATATGAGTATTATCCAGAAAATCAAATATGAATCAACGCGTAACTGAATCCAAAATCAAATCAAGCTCAAATCGTTTAGGTGAATAAGCCAACGTTCTGGTCAATATTTTCGAACGAAATGAACTGGTCGCTTGCAATTTTAGTTAACTGTGTAAATCGTGGCTGTAGCTTTGTGAGGCGACTGGGTTAGCGATTCGACTAGCCGCACGATTAAAATCGACCCATGTACTGATTGTACTCTATTCTTACTCCTTTGTTAACTAAGTTTTACCACTTCTGCGGAGAGTTATATCGTAAAATTCTTCTTGAAAAAACGGCGCGTAATTCTTATAAAAAATAACCGACTTCTATTCGTCAGATCTCGCTCAAATTTAAACGGGATTACATGACAAGCACCAGCTTTCAATTACAAAAAACATCATCATAATCAGTAAAAAGTAAAGTAAGTAAAGTAACAACCTCTCACAATGTTAGGGGTACAGGCCATAGTCTACCACGCTGGCCAAGTGCGGATTGATAGACTTCACACACCTTTGAGAACTTTATGTAGAACTCTCCGGTGTGCAGGTTTCCTCACGATGTTTTCCTTCACCGAAGCAAGTGATAATTAACTTCTAATACGCACATAATATTTGAAAATTACAGGTGCGTGCCAGGATTTGAACTCGGGCCCCAACGTTTGGGAGACTAAGGTTCTAACCACTAGGCTATCATAATCAGTACACTTAGTAAAATGTAATGAAGTAACACACACATAAAAAGTACAATTGAGAACCTCCTCTTTTTTCAAGGTAGTTTAAAAAAATCAAAATATATAAACGCTCAACACACTGCTTCGGTGATAAATCGGTAAAATTAATGCTTCGGTGTATGAAAGTAAATATTCTTGTTATTTGTTACACACGTAACGCTTTGCGCTGAATCTTGCTAAATGAAATAAATAATAAATGAAATTTTTTGGATGTGTAAGAAGTGCACCCAGGTACATAACTAAGTTAGGTCCTATTTATACGTAAAGTCGGTTAACGTAGGCAATAAAGAGAGATTAATATTGTTATTAAAGACTCGAACAGAGTACGGCATTTAATTGATCGGAGATTGATACCTTATTTGTGATTAGATTAATGTCGGTTTTCGTATTTTCTCTGTGATTCATTTTACAATAAAATAGGAGTTTGAGAAGTCATTTTAAATTAAATTTTAATGCTTAAGCTTACACACTCGTACCCCCGCAGTAGGTTTTTACCTGTGTCGCGGGTGGCATGGACGATACATATAACACATGATGTTACACATCACAGTAACTAAACACCCATGACCAGAGTACAAATAAGATATTTATCTGTCACATAAATATCTGCCCCGGCCAATTGAACCCGGGACCCCTCACTTCGCAGGCAGGGTCGCTACCAACTAAAGCAAAGCAAAGCAAAGCAACAACCCATAATTGTCCCACTGCTGGGCTCGGGGTCTCCTCTCACAATGTGAGGGGTACAGGCCATAGTCTACCACGCTGGCCAAGTGCGGATTGGTAGACTTCACACACCTTTGAGAACATTATGGAGAACTCTCAGGTGTGCAGGTTTCCTCACGATGTTTTGCTTCACCGAAGCAAGTGATAATTAACTTGTAATACGCACATAATATTTGAAAATTAGAGGTGCGTGCCAGGATTTGAACCCGGGCCCCCGTGTTCGAGAGACCAACGTTCTAACCACTAGGCTACCAACTAGGCTACAGGAAATTATTTTAAATTGTGTTATAAACTTGACATTATTTTGAAAAAATATTATTTTTTTATTAAAACATTCGACAGATCTTAAAGATAATATGTTTTAAATTTTCAAGATGACAGAATAACGTAATAACAGATGTTTCAAAGTATACAAAACAAAACGTGGCATATCAATAACTAAATAACAACATTAAAGGTAACTTTATATTATCTTTTTATAACGTCGTATTTTTATAAAATCGCATTTTTTATCAAACATTTACAAGTGGATGCACACAGTGAACCAAGCGAAAGGATATGATATTATCTCTTCTATATTCAAAGGAATCCTTTGATATTTCAATATGGAATATCTACATGAATGGTTTATCTTAATGTAAACTTTGTTTATTTAAAGTTCATAGTAACGGTTTATATAGAAATGGCATAATTTGGTTTTCAATAGGTAAGAAACCTGTCAGAATGATTCACGTATTCGATTAATGGTAAACTGTGCCTAATAAGCACATAATTTTTATGGTAATTGGTCACCATCTTCCATCGATTTTAGTAACGCCAGACTATCACTGAATCCTTAAAAATAGTTAACCGTTTTATTATTAGTTTTTTAATAGAAATAGCCGACAAAGGAGTTGACAATCCACCTGATGGTAAGTGGCTATCGTCGCCCATGAACATCTGCAACATTAACGGTATCACTGATGAGTTGCCGGCTAAAAAAGAGAAAAGAAAAAGAATGAAAGGACTCTCAATGAAATGAAATGAATGAATGAAAGGAACCTCAAGGCCTCCCGAACACGAAGAGTAATAACAGTACTTAGTTTATATCATACCCTCGTATAGTACTGTAAGGTTCATATTTAAATCCTTTTTGCTTTTTTACATTTCACTTTCATTGTAACAAAAATACTACATTTTATTTCACAAAAATTTAACACAGCACTTGAATTACAATAGAAACAGTTGTACCAACTGTTCACTCCGTAAAACGTTTTCAATTTGCGTTGTCTGATGTCTGTTTTTAATTTAACAAATGGCCTTAGGATATTTTTGCATAAGGCGTTTAGAAATTAAACTTATTTTCCTGTTGAGTTAGAAGATAAATTGACTCTTTTGATTCGTTAGAATAAAAAACAATAATACCGGTCCGAGTGGCGTTAATTACGACAGACCTATTTCCAGCTATGGACTCGTAAAAGCTGATGGATTTTTGAATATAATTTTTCGTATTTATATAACACATATTTCTTTAAATTAACGTCCGTTTGTCTGCGCCTTTGTTCCTGCTAATCTCGGAAACAGCTTAATCAATTCTGATTCAGCTTTCAGTGATATATTTTAGTAATTGTAGGGGTTTATTTTATGAATCGATGCACAGAAAAAAAAAGAAAATGTGTGCAATTCACACGTGGTAGAAGTGAAACTTTCCAAAATTTTGGTTTCAAGATAATGAGATGAAAAAGCAATAAATCGAATCTTAAAGCAATAAATCGAAGCGCCATCTATGAATACAACTTAGCACTTTTTAAAAATCTATCTAGCAATAAAACGAATGTTCTATCTTATTCCTCGCGCCATCTATGAATACAACTTAGCATTTTTACTGTCTGTATAATCGGTCGGTCGATCGACAGAATGAAAGAATGAAATTCTTATTTTTTGTTGATAAATTCTTTGAAAATATTTAAAAGAGCATTTGAAAGTATTTAAAAACAGTATAAAAATAAAACTACAAAAAAAATAAAACGCGAACGAATAGACGCGAACCTGCGCATCAGGTATTGTGTATCTACGTCCTGACCATTGAGCTACGGAGAAGTTAAATTGAAAGACGAAATTAGCGGTTATATTATCTTACCTGTCGTTGCATCCGGTTTCAAATCACTAACGATTCTAAAGAAGTTTCACTTCAAAAATATATCATGAAGGTATTTTTATCAGTACAAAAATAAAATATCAGTACAAAATATAAAAATCGTTCTGCTCGGTGGTTGATTTCTGCGTAAGGACGATAATATTATCAATATTATTATTTAACTCACAAAACATATGCGTATTATCTTTCCATAAGACAATACGCATATGTTTTGTGATAATTCTCCTAGAGCTTGCACTGTTCCGTGCTCGAGTGCCTGTAGTTTCTTTTCTCTTCTTCCGCAAGCAAAGAAATGATAATGCCTTTGGTGTTACTGATATACGAGTAGGTATAGTATTCATAAACGACGTGACCTCAGCTCTTAGCTGGATCGTCTGCTCATTTATCTTTAATGTGAATAACATTAAAAGAAAAACTCATTCAGAGTGAACGTTAAAATAAAATTTATAAATAATACCAAACAATATTGCGTTATCCGTACATATTAATCATTAATAATGATTCATTGTGTGAAAATCAATAGCAATTACAGTACAATAAATTTAATAGATACAAATTCCATGAAAGCGTCCTTTCCTATTGAAATTATGAGATCAAATATTATTTATGTGCCATCCGCAACAAAAGCGTTAATTTGAATTGAACCAAATCGCAAAATTACAACGGTTAGGTCGCTTAGTTACTAAAAGCTAAGTAAATTTAATTTTCGGAATACTAAGGGATGTTTTACGAAGTTTTCGTGAGTAGGTACTTAATTGTTTTATGTTTAGGTACGTAACTCATTAATTATTAGTGCGTTAGGAACTTCACTTTATGTTTTAGGGCAGTAATGGGGTAAAACCTAGCTGTACTCTCATTATGAGTAATTAAAGTAATTGCAAATTTAAAAAAAGTTTTTTAAAAAGGCTCCTAATAAACTTGACTCAAAAGATTACCGCGCTTGCTTTCAGAGTAACTTTGTCTTTATGGAAATTGCCAACAAACGATCTGACAATACACCTGATGGCAAGTAGCTAATTGGCTACGAACAATTAAAATCAATATAATCCCTCCCAGAATCCCTAATATCAGTGGGCTGGATTTAGTCGCCTCTTACGACATCCATCCGGCATAGGATTGCGGTTCGTATTCTAAGCTGTCTCAATTCAGCTTATCGCTGGTTTTATCCACAATACTGTTGTAGATGTTATAATGTAACACATTATTAAATTATTTAATTTTACCGGATTTTTTAACTATCACACACATAAAAAACTCAAAACAAACCTCCGGCCGTAGCCTCAATGAGATGAACAGTGTGAATTCCCTCGGAAAGGTCTTCCCAGCTCCGAAGAGTTCTGAAGAAGCGATCCAGATGTATGAGTTCGGCTTTAGACTGAACGCATGCAGCCTGTCGGGCACTGACCCCCATCGGGCCTGGGCTGGGTGGAAGTTACGTCTGGCACCTGGTGCTAGCGGGTTTATTGCACCTGGAAATAACGATTTCGGTTAATAACGATAGTTGATATTAGGTTATCGCTAGCGTTGGTAGTTTTGCCTGGTATTTGGTACGAGTTATTCCATCTCTAAATAATTATACGGGCTTATAATGTTTGGTATCAGATTATCAAATACAACGATATTTTTGTCTCATATTATACGTTTAAAATATGTAATGATGTCATGTTTAGGCAAAAAAATGCGTTCTATTTACATTTACATATACATTAGCTCAGTTGAATAGAGTCACGACTAACTTGCATGATAAATAAACAATTAAACTTAGAAAAATATACCTAAAAATGGCCTTAAATTTAGGAGTTATTATCTACGTTCTTATTTCGTATTCTTTTTCTTTATGAAGACATATTTAGTTTTTGGACCACATGGAATATGTGCCACAAACCTTCACATTCAAATGAGTTGCATGACCGCTCCTGTTCTCCAAAGCCTTCACAATTCCCTTTGGAACAGTACCGTCTTCTGGTCTGCTTGCCTCCTCCACATGTTCTGCTGCAAACTCCCCACTCGCCCCAGCCTGCCCATCCTGTGTACAAAAGAGAAGCTTAGAGATTGCTGATATTCTTCTCCTACTTCCATCCTATGTTCTCTATTCGTTTATAGTCTTATCTGAAGTGTCTATCAAAAATTCAAAATTTAAACTTATTTCCTCAAGAGGAGAGACCCGTGCTCAGTAGTAGGCCATTAATGGTTGAAGACAACCAACCAACTAATCATGTAGGTGTTTTTTATATATTTGATCGAACACAAAATATTTATAGAAACTATAATAATATGGATATGTTATAAATTTTT
Source organism: Thymelicus lineola (assembly GCA_963932265.1). Taxonomy (NCBI): domain Eukaryota; kingdom Metazoa; phylum Arthropoda; class Insecta; order Lepidoptera; family Hesperiidae; genus Thymelicus; species Thymelicus lineola. Next base: position 14,275,924 of record OZ010693.1, on the reverse strand, counting down.
CGTTTCAAGGGATACCTGATTGAATTTAACAGCTCACCAGCTATTCCAATTTACAGTACTAAGATAAGAGGTAGGTATAGGAAATGGAAAAATCGTAAAGCTGTAATAGCAATGTCGCTGTAAGTGCAGAAAATTTTAAATTGTACATTTCCGTTACTTCTCATGTATTTTACTCGCATTGTGAAAGTGTTATTTGTATTGTTACAGAGCTCTTCAACGCTAAATAGACTCATCCAATAATGTCAAGAGCATTAAATTTAATAGCTATTTCACTGTCACAAATAACAATTATTAAATGGCTTTAGTTTTGGTTTGGAGTCATAATTAAAATATGAAACAATATTGATTGATTTAAACTATGAAATCAATCAATATTGTTGCATATTTATATTTTGACTACAAAACGAGATTTCTCCCAATAGCCAAAATTCTATTTGCAGACCACGTATGTATTAAGATGCTTTAATATCATACCATACATACTGTATTTGTAAAAAGTAAAATGAATTCAAAGTATGTTTTATTGCTAAATATTATTTTTCTATTAAATTTTGGTAATAATTATATAAATATAAATATAAATAACGCTTCACACTCATAGCCTAGCCATAGCATAGCCATAGCATACACTAGGATTCCCTGTGTCGTGGGTGCCATGGACAACACACAAGACAAGGACATTCAATTATCTACTAAAAATGTAACTAGAGATCTGAGTTGTTAAGGATTGTTTACATAATATAATGTGGATTAATTTTTAAGTTTCAGTTATTTGTATTGTGATTAGAAAACCAAAAAGAATTTGCTAAATTTATACGTATATTATGTAGCCGGTTATCGGGCAAGGCTGACGACCCATTTTTATACTTATAGACATTAATTTTGCCCAATACATCATTCTTATACAAAATCAATGAAGCTGTCGCGTTTATCACAAATGCGATTAGTCATTGTGTGAGGATCCATATCAGATACGATTCATCATTTCAGAGGTCTTTGTGAACATTGATACTGGACATAATGCTGAAATTAATTGATAAAACCTGAGTTAATAGGATCGATCCAATTCAACGGATAATCGCTATCCTGTACGGCGCGGCCGTTCGCAACACTAGGTATTTCCACAGTAACAACATATTATAAGTACTTATAAAACCCGTTAGCAAATGGATAATATGAGATGGATTATATTATATTATATTAGATATGATATGATAAGGATAATATAAGATAAAATGAATAATATAATATAACTGAAAACGAATTTACGATACCTACGAAGGTATACATCAACAAAGGCATCACCATCGCGTTAAAGGTCAAGAAAACCGGCCAAGTGCGAATCGGATTCGCGCACGAAGGGTTCCATACATAAAACTCCCTAAATAAATATTTATTTTACTCTCTTTTTAGTATTTGTTGTAGTAGCAGCAACAAAAAATACACCATCTGTGAAAATTTCAACTATCTAGCTATCACGGTTCATGAGATACAGCTTGGTGACAGACAGACAGATAGAATAGGGTCTCGTTTTACTCTTTGGATACGGAACCCTAATAAAAGAGTCATGAAAGAAATACTACAACGGCAACTTTCAATAAACATATTAAATCATCCAAAATGACTGGAAATGGGATACCAAAAAACATTTCTCACTAACATAGAGAAATAGATAAAAGTTGCAGTAATGAAGTTCGACCATTTCTATTGTTGGCCCCCAACTTTTAGAGGTTCCCGAACAACTATGCTGAACTATCGCAATAACGGACTCACGGGGGAACTCATCTGTCAATATCTGACCCTAGAACTGTTCTGTTGGGATCTAACGGAAATCAAGGAAAGTTCAGAACGAAAACTAATAACCGTAGGAAAATGTAACAATGGACGCTTTGTAGTTGAAAAGATAATTGTATTATATGATTATAATATACAGTTATGTTTTATATGTTTATGTAAAGCTATTAAAAAGTATTTGAATCAAAGTTTTATAAAGTGATAATAATAACAAAAATCAGTTTAAACCCTTTGTTGACTTCAATAATACACTTGCGATTTTATATTACATATTTTATTATTATATAATAAAGCCTTATTCCAGACCATGATCTGCCTGTATGCTAAATTTCATGAAAATACATTCAGTAGTTTTTGTTTGAAGGAGTAACATACATCCATACATTCTCACAAATTTTCACATTTTATAATGATAGTAGGAAGAGCTAGTACGATTATGATAAGTATTTGCGAAAATCTGGATCAGTAAGCTAACATTTTAATCGATAAAATAAATTATATATAAAATAGAAAACATTTATTCTCCTTTTCACCCACTCCTCCCTCTTTCTATTTCCCCCTCTCTTCCTGTACGATTATTTTCTTAATGTGAACACAATACTTGCAATGCAATGGTAAATGTATGTGGTACAAGATTTTTTCAACGAAATCTCTTGCAATTCCAGTATTACGAAAATGCTATCCGCAGAACTGAAAGTTCATTTCGCTTACAGTCCAATATCCCGTTATTTACCTACGGCTTCCGGGCGTTGCTCGTACCGGATGGGAGCTGCAATTCGTTGAGGGATCATTTCCACACAATTCCTTTTTTGGCAAAATAGTCTTATAATACTATTGCTGAGTTTGATTCTTTTTATTCAATATTATAATGTTACATGTTAAATGAATATTTATTATTCATTTTCATACAGTCATACTGTTGAGCTTGGACTTGGTCACAATTTGAAATTAAAGTACACTATTTCAATATTCTATCTATCCATAATCCTGTAAGTTATCTAGCAAATATAAAAAAATCAAAATATTAGAATGTTATTTTCTATTAAGTACTTTGTCTCCTATCTAATCCAGAGATAATGGATAGATTTTAGACACAGTCGTATGTTTATAGTTTTGATTTAATCGTTAATTCTCGTACATTTGAAAAATTTAATTTAAAACTTTTTTTCACCGAAACTATTAGTGTTTTCTTTAGTTAGCACAAGTACTCATTACGAGAATATATAATCACTTTCATCCATATAGGTGCAATCACAACAGCGAATAACAACCCTGTTAGAATTTTTTTAAAGTAAATATATAAATCAATTGAACTAACTGTGTACAGGAGAGTGTTTGATTAATTCGTGCAAAATTAATATTTGGCCAAATACTGTTTATGTGCCTCTACGTATTTCTATTTGAGGGATGATGCGATACGATATGATTTTCAATTAGTTTTAGAATAATAATTATCGTGATTGATTTTTATTTATTACACACACACACAGAATGTAAAAGCGACTAAATAGTTATTATCGATAAGTAAACAACTATACTTAGTAATTTTATGCACGAAAATATAAAGGCATGCACAACATTTATTATACTAATTTATATTACAAGTTAATAGTTTAAGAAATAAATAAACGGTTTTATAATACTACGAGTAACTGCCCTCGCTTTGCTTCGGTTTTCTTATGTTTTTACACCTTGGGTTACATTATTGGAGTTTTATTAAGGATCCCTAATTTTTTTGAAAATATAATATGGCCTATGTCACCCGGCGATAGTGTAGCTTCCCAACAGTGAAAGAATTTTTCAAATCGGTTCGGTAGTTTCGGAGCCTATTCAATGCAAACAAACAATCAAATCTTTCCTCCTTATAATATTAGTAATTATAGGAACTAAAAAAAAATTGTGACCGTGCTGTCAACCGTTAAGGAGTTCCCTCATCTGGAACTAACCCTAAAAGTATTATCAGTCATGCTTATCATAAAAATGTATTGTCATCAGAACCATAGCAATAGGCAAAATTTCAACTTCGTAGAATGAAGGGAAGAAGTTCTAATTCAACTTGCAAGATTTGACCCAAACAAGCAAGCTAAAAACCGTTTAAAATCAGCCAGCCGAAGGTTTCTATGATTTTCGACACAAGACAATTTATTAAAAAATCCTCAACGACCAACAACCAACAACCTGCAAGGACTTTTCTTTTAGATTTCCTGATAGATGTTGAGATAAACGAAGCTCCGTGAGCTGGTGTCTTTAAAGTATGTTTATATGGTCAACTAAATATAACCGACCGAAAATCTTGTACATGGTTTGACATTTGATGACAATGAAAAATTGTCAGAATGTGAGATATGCATTAGTCAAAAACAAACATGCAAACCATTTCCCAAAGGAATTGAAAATCGAACAAATGATTTGTTGGAGATAGTACACACAGATGTGTGTGGCCCGATGAGGCATGAGTCATTTGGAAGGAAAAAATATTTTGTCACTTTCATCGATGACAAATCTCGTTGGTGTGAAGTATATTTTATAGCTAACAAAAGTGACGTCTTCAATGTTTTTAAAGAATATAAAGCATACGTGGAGAAGTTCACGGGTAATAAAATAAAGAATTTACAGTCGGATAACGGAACAGAATATGTAAATAAAGAGTTTGATGTTTTTCTGAAAAAAGAAGGCATTAGAAGGAGATTGACTGTACCATACACACCTCAACAGAATGGTGTAGCTGAAAGAAAAAATAGAACATTGATTGAGATGGCGCGATGTATGATGCGTCAAGCTGGAAGTCCTCCAGGATTTTGGGCTGAAGCTGTGAATACAGCTAATTACATAAGAAATCGATGTCCCACTAGTGCATTGAAGGGTGAAATACCATATACAATGTGGACAGGAAGAAAACCTACAGTAATTTACATGAATGTATTTGGAGCAAAGGTTTACTATAAAGAAAAAGGGACACAGAAAGGAAAGTTTGAATCTCATTCAGAAGTTGGATTTTTTATGGGATATGATAAAGAATCCAAAGCATATAGAGTTCATAACCCTAGAACCAAGAAGATTATAATAACAAGAGATGTTAATTTCATGAAGGAGAGTGCATTTGGTCATGAATATAAAGAAATTGTTGATAGTGAAAATGATGAAGGTAAAAAGATAGTAATGGATTTGAATGAAAAAGAAGATAAGGTTGATAAAGAGAAATTTATTCAAGAAGAAAGAGTTGATTCTAAAGTGAGAAAATCGCTTGCTAATGTATGTGATGATACAGAAACTGAAACAGATGACGGAATATTACCTGGACAGGGAAGTTCATCAGTAGCATGGAATATTCCGATCGAACCGAAAAGAGGAAAAGGTAGACCGAGAATAATTCGCTCTGGTTTGAAAGGAAGACCAAGGAAAGAATTTAGACCTTATGTTAAGAAAGATGAAACAGAAATTATAGAAAATGATTCAGAAGATGAAAATTCGGCAGAGCAAATTATAGTAGGAGTCGCGACAGTTGAGCCAATGACTTGGCAAGAAGCTGAAATGACAAATGATGCGACAGATTGGAGGAAAGCTTTAGAAGATGAATACTTAGCACAAATAAAAAATGGAACTTGGGATATAGTCTCACGACCTCGTGATCGCAGGGTGATTGGCAACAGATTGGTATTTACTACTAAAACTACTGGGAAGAAAGTTCGTCTTGTTGCTAAAGGTTGCTCTCAGCGGCCAGGGGAGGATTTTCATGAGACGTCATCCCCTGTTGTAAGATCTTCATCTGTAAGACTGGTTGCAGCATTGTCAGCAGAATTGGGACTAGAGATCCATCAAATGGATGTAGTCACTGCTTACCTGAATGGTAAATTAGATGAAGAAGTATATATGAAGATACCCGACCAATTAGATGATGTATTAGATAAGATATTAACTAAGAGAAAGATTGGATTGCGTGGAATAATAGTAGAAGATAAAACTATTTTAGAAAGAGCTAAGTCATGGAAGGTAAAGATGAATAAGTGTGATGATGTAGTATGTTTGTTAAAGAAGTCTTTGTATGGTTTACGTCAGTCAGGATTGCAGTGGCATAAAGAGTTAGTAGGTAAGTTGAAGAATATAGGGTTTAAAGCAATGGTGAATAAAGATCCTTGTTTGTTTGTCTCACGCAAAGGAGAAAAAATTATGTTGATTGCTATTTATGTAGACGATATAATATTAGCGACGAATGATAATAGATGGTTGCTTGATGTGAAAGAACAATTGAAAAATGCATTTGATATGAAAGATCTTGGTAAAATTGGTACTTGTTTAGGTATTGAGTTTGAACGAGATGATGAAAATAGAGTATATATGCGTCAAAAGTCCTATATAGAGAAGGTTTTAGATAGATATGGTATGAGTGAGTGTAAGCCTGTAAGAACTCCGATGGAGAGTAAGATAAAATTAGAAAAGCCTGAATGTGTGAATGATGATATTATGAGGAAGTTTCCTTATCAAAGTTTGATTGGTGCATTAATGCATCTAGCGGTTTCCACTAGGCCTGATATTGCCTACGCTGTAAACTACCTCAGCCAATTCAATACTAATTATGATATTCAGCATTGGAAAGCAGCGAAGCGTGTGTTAAGATATCTGAAAGGTACTTCTGATTATGGTTTGATGTACGAGAAAACTAATCAACCGTTATTTGGTGTGGTTGATGCTGATTGGGGTACGAATGCGATTGATCGTAGGTCCTACTCCGGATTTGCTTTTATTTTGGCTGGTTCTCCAATAAGTTGGGAAGCAAGAAAGCAGAGGACTATCGCCCTCTCCAGCACAGAAGCTGAATATACGGCCCTTTCTGATGCAACTAAGGAGGCTGTGTATTTACAGGAGTTATTAAGAAATATAGGGATGGAATGTGTGGTTGTGTCGTTGTTCAATGATAATCAAGGTGCAATTAAGCTTGCTCAGACCAGGAATTATCATTCGAGAACAAAACATATAGACATTAGGCATCATTTTATTCGTGATATGTGTGAAAAAGGTATTGTTTGTTTGAAGTATTTGTGTACTGAGAAAATGCCAGCAGATGTTTTAACGAAAGGTTTGAGTGCGATAAAACATCATGAATGTTTGCGTAATCTTGGTATGACGTCTATATAAAAGTTTAGTAGATACGCTCACTGCTTCGAGGGGAGGTGTTGAGATAAACGAAGCTCCGTGAGCTGGTGTCTTTAAAGTATGTTTATATGGTCAACTAAATATAACCGACCGAAAAAGAATAGTTCATAACTTGTCATTGAGAATGTGAAAAGTCAACACATTAATAATTTATTAAATACGTTTATTATTGTTCACAAGCTGCTTATTTATTATGCCCTAATAATAGATTTTGTAAAAAAGATTTACCTCAATATTTTGAAACATTGATTTGTTAATTTGGTTTGTTTCCTCATCGTAAGGTAAAGAGATAAGTAAGAGGAATTTTTTGTGAAGACTGAAAGGTTTATATTTACTTTATCTTGCTGATAACATGGGAGCATTGAAAATTTTTAGTACTAATTTGTGTGAATAAACATGTCAAATTTAAATAAACATTAAAAAACATATAGTGCTCTTATCTGCAGTAGGGTAAGTCGGGGTAAAATATGACATATTTAACACACAAAAACTACTGCTGATATAACATGGGATATAATATTGTACCCCACCTTACATTAGAATCTCACATGTCTTCATATTAAACCAACGAACTATATTAAGATTATGCTCACCAACAGCATTCCATATCGCAATATCTACTCCCACACTCCATGGAACAGCAGCTGCAGTGGCTTCCAGCCAGGGTCCGTCTGGAGGAGTAGTTTCCAGGTCCACCGCAGGATCACTAACCCTGGCGAAGACCACCAGCTCGCTCTGCGATGCCATGGACCAGTTAAAACATCCCACCAATAACTGGTTTATTTTTAAATTCACCTGTCTGTGGACAAAATTAATAGTTTTTATAAGTTTTAAGAGGGACTGAAGCAAAGTGGTAAGGATAAATTTAAAATTTTCCTATATACCACAGCCTGTATAGAAAATGCTTAAATGCAAAGAATACTTAATCCTAATTTCTCTGCCTATAGTTTAGATATATTCATATTGATTACCTAAATGTAAATAAGTATTTCGGGGCTCTATACTCGTAAGTTAAGAGATTATAGAAGTTTCAAACATCTAAAATTTGGGAGGCCAAAACAATCATCAATTAAGGCAAAGTAAGCTAATGAATTAGCACAACCCATTGACGTGGTTTTGAGCCTTGTGCCTTTGCCAGTCCGTGAAGTTAATAATACAGCAGATTAATAAAGGTAACAAGGAAAGGCTTTAAATTTATAACACCGTAAGAGGAACTTTTAGAGTGGATCCGATGTTAAAATCATTAATTGTTAACAATGAAACCAGTCGAATACCTAAGCAAATCCAATCAGTCGATCCCTTTCGGTTCATTACTGTAACAATGGCGTCGGCAATTTGCGTAAAAGCTTTTATTGAGTTAGTGCCGACGTAGACCGTACGTCGACGAATACTGAGGTAAGCGTTAACGTATTTAACCAAGTTATCTGTTCTAACACTAGCTATAAGATACTGTAGTGCATAAAACAAAATGTTAAAGATTGTCTACTTTAATAAAAGAAGCGCTTGTCCAGCCACGCGCTATGTAGGGTTCCGAAGTAGTAAGTTTTTCGACTATTACTCATTAACTACGCTAACATGCTATGCTAATATAGCCATGATAGTTTTCCTTGTAAATTCGTCATAATAATTATAACCTATTTTCGAGAATTTTTTTACTTGTCCAACTCCAACCGCCCAAGCCAGCAAGGAGGGACACTTGACTCTAACCAAAATTAGCACTTTTAAAGGTTATTTAATATAGTTAACACAACTTTTTTTGTTTAAAAAAATTAAATGCCTCATGAGTTTTATTATTTTTTATGTACAAAATAGAGCTGAAATTTTAATTAATCAAACAAACTCAAATCAACGATCCCTTTCGGTACATTAATGAAACAAAAGCGTCGTGAATCCACCTGAAAGCTTTCATTAAATTAGAACGAAAGTAATCCACACAATACTGTGCCCTTTAGATTGTTTTATTTTTCTGTTTTGAAATGATTTTTGTACAAAGAGGTAATCAATTTTATTGCGCAGGTTTCAGATTTCCTGGTATCAATATTTCAAATAGTAGGTATTTACTAGGAAGCAACGTAAGTATCCTCAGAAAGATGAGCAATGCGCAACCATAATAAAAAGGTATTCTACTGTTAATGTTGCATACATTATGCATCAAAGGATAGTATGTGGATAGTAAACCACATTTCCATTTTCACGTGGAATTTAGAATGAATTTTCACATCATCAGAATAATTATGGGCGAAGTATGGGGCCAATCTGGAAGCATATCCTTTCAATTGAACATATTACAACCTTCGGTTATTAAAAATCTGGGTTTCGATTGAATCTAAACCCGTTAGTAATAATCTTTGGTTATAACACAGAAAAAGCAACCTGCGTCAGATATTACTTTAAAAATAAATTATTTTAATGTACTGCTTAAAATACTGCTGCTGTTGTATGTAAATAAATTATGTAGGCACTTAGGGTTTGTAAATTTTGATTTTAAGTTATGTGAGCCATTTTTCCCTACGACGGAATAAAAGTTTAACTTTGAATTTGATAGTTTTCTTTGTAAATATAGAAAATGTTATATTATAAAATGTAAAATAATTCTTGAAAAAAATTACCGACTGCAAAATTAAGGATAACTCAAAAAATTCTCATCAGATCTCATTCAAATTTAAGTGAGATCACATGGCAAGCACCAGCTTTCGATTAAAAAAAGAGTAATAAAAATCGGTTCACCCAGTCGAAAGTTCTGAGGTAACAAATATAAAAAATTAAAGTCGAATTGAATACCTCCTTTTTTGAAGTCGGTTCACAAACAAAATGCGCTAAGATCACCGTTTTACCTGCACTCAGCATCCACACAATTTACATATAAATGAAATGTGAAACAACTGACATTGTAGATCAACACAATTGGAGTAAATGTGCATGTGAGTATGAAAGCGTACAATTTCAGAGAGCGACATACATAACATATTGTCACAAGAGATTCCTTTTACTTAATATTATAACATAATGGTGTGTACGACAGTGTTCTGTAGGATAATGGTGGCACGAGATGATATTTCAGCCCGGTTTCTCGGTAATGAGATAGCATCGAGTCGCGAATGAGGATACTTCATCTTCATAATGAGAATGAGGTTTCCCGCAGCGGTTTTGAATTTCATTTCTTAAAAAAATTAAAAGAACATTATCTACTCGTATGTATTTAAAGGGTAACACAAAACAATTTTACTTTTTTCTCTTTACTTTTTCATTGTTTTTTTTTTAATTTTTCGGGAAGGATAATAGTTAAACCTTATTTTCTCTTCTATTTTTAATTGTTTTTTTTCGAAGCTTATGTTATTATAAAAAATATGTTTTAGTATTTCATTATGCTATTGAATTTGTATAGTAGGTGAATAAAAAGTTATGTAAGGAATGTAAGCATAGAAAAAATTCGAAACATGCTATAAATTCGTAACTTTGTTTTACATTTTCAAAAATGATTATGGTCGAATTTCGCACGTAAGTCATCACTAGTATCGTATTACTATATTATTTTTATTATACTGCATAATGCAAAAACACGAAATTCCGTTCATTATGTTCCTATGAATTTCCGTTTTGTAAATCAATCAAATGTTTAATCACTTCGTAGGTTTTTTGGTATTGGTTTGAATATAACGAAGTTTCTTCAAGAGCAATTAACTGGTTTTGTTCCACGGTTTCATCCTGTACTTCAAAGTTGCATCAACTTTAAAATGCGTTAAAAAAATGAGTAAGTAGTAAATAAAAAAATATTTGAGCAAAATATTTTGAAATGCGAACAAAACCTTCCAATTAGCCATTTTCGCGGAAACGCGTCTTTTTGACGAGATGAATCATGTCAAATTGTATTCAAATCCGTTTTTAAGCATAACAAAAATTCTGTTACACTTTAACATCCTCTCCGTCCTACTAATATTATAAATAGATGTATGACACAAATACTACTAAGGGGATTTTCATCTAATACCTTTAAACGAGCAATTCTTGTATATGTTATTTTCTGAATCTTGGAAACGGCTCCAACAATTTTAATGAAATTTAGTGTTCTGAGGGCTTCGGGGGCGATAAACTGATCTAGCTAGCATACATTTTTAGAAAATACCATTTTATCTGTGTTTTCAGACTATGAAAAACTGCTACAATAGACTCTTCCTGACATCTATTGGCGAGTAGCAACACTAAAACTACTTTAGTAGATGGCGTTGTTTAGCAATACTAAACCGAGCAAAACTCGGTCATCTCAGTACTACTGTCATTATGTATATTGGCACGTACACCTCAAAATACAGACCTACATAATGCACAAATTACATTGGGGTTTCATTTGCATACGTTGAGGTCACAGCGCATTGAATAATTTAGTTGAAAAAAGTAAAAGTTTAACATTTTAACCGTTTACGTTTAGTCCCTTTGTGTTTCATTCAACTATCCTTGCTTTTATTCCATTAGTAAGATGAAATAATGAAACTTATTCCTGTAATATGATGTATTCTTGAATAATGAATTAAATTTTATAATATTGCCAAAGCCTTCGCGAATAGCTTGATAAAGCTACTAAAATTGTAAGAAAAATGCTTAGTTTGACGCACTTTTTGCAATAATGCATCCTTTTACGCAGACATAGTTTTCGAGGAGAATAAAAGAATACAGAATCTTGTTGTTGTGTGAATAGCAGAAACAATAACTACTTCGATTATATCTAAGAACATTCTCAACGAAAACACCTTTCAGACAAAAAAGTCTAATCGAATAAAGCAGAAATAACCGTGAGGCTGTTAACCGTTAAGGAGCAAGGAGTGTAGTATCAGATCATGCTTATAAAAAATGAATTGTTATTAAGACTAATGCATCGTGTACCTAATTTCTTCTTCTTAGGATAAAAGAAATTTATCTAATTATGGTACAAGATTTTATTCACACGAACATAGCAAGCTAAATAAAAGCGTTAACAAATAGAAAAGGTGATACAATTTTAGCATTTAACATATCCTATTATCAGGCAGGGCAAGACGTACTAGTTTTTTAACCCAAATACTGAACGTTCCCTCATAATCATAATGGAGTGGGGTTAGGGAGGGGGAGGGGGGTTATTAAGGTAATGTTTCGCAAGTTACATAGCGATCATTAAACTTAACGGTACCTGTGAGGTGGCCATCAAACTTATCTGTTGTTGTAAGAAATTAATTGTAGAAATTAATGGTAGCATTATATTATGAATGTACCGTTTTGGACAAAAATTAAATCCGTTTATTTTATTGCATACATCGACAATATCTCCTGACTACATATTATTGCTTCAAATAAATTATAGATACTTAGTGCTTTTTTTATAATAATCATATAATAACCTATCAGCAATACCAATGCATTGAAGGCCCAAAAAGAATCGAGAAGGAAGAAAGAACTTATTTTTCTTTTTTCAGTATTTTTTCTGCGGTCAGTTTTTTGTGATTTTTTAAATTTTTTTTAAATAGCCACAATCGCAAACGAACAGACGAGCTGATGCAAAAAGTACCTAGTTACCATCATCTATGGACGTCAGAAATACTAAAAGCATACATTGGTATGCGTCCCGCGTACCCAAGTAACTTCTAATCACGAACTAAGAACTTTTCGATCCCAAAACAAGAACCTCACTTCCAAATTGAGTTTGAACTGTTCATGTCGGGTACTGATTCACTGCTTCATTCAGTACTGATGAGGGAGTAAGTGAATAGTTCTGAGAGTATCATACTTGTTTAGGCCATTCTCATCACGCAGTACTTTTGAAAGAAAATTCAATTATACGGACCACGAACCTGACGAACTCATTCATTTAATTGAGTTCTACACTAATCTTTAATTTCCTTGTGTCTTGTGAGTCAAAACTCACGTTAGCGATGAGCGGATTTGGAGTTATCAGAGTCCAAGGCATGAACGGACAAAACTATGGCGAATAGTCCCTCCTATAGGAGATCGTTAGTTCAATCCTGAGGGTGCCAGAAACAGAAATATCAACCGTAAATATTATTATAAATGTTAGATATTTTGGTTGTCATATCGCTGAGTCAGAAATAACTAGATAAGTCAGAAATAACTTAGATTAGTGTTAGGTACTGATATCCGATGACCTCTTACCATCGTTACAACTCGCCGTGTTTTCGTCTGTCTTCCAACAAAATTCCATTCGCACAAAAACAGATTTCCCCATAATGATTGATACTAATATTGAACCACAAGTTTTAACTATTTTTTTCTATTTTTATCTATGAGTGCGTAACGTTATTTTTTATTATATTTATTTATTTATGCATTATAAATTCCGTATGTTAGGTACAACTATGTGTGTTACTAAGGTATTAAGGTAGGAAAAAAGAAAAATCAGCACAAGTCAACATAAAGTATCGCACATAAAACCGATGTTTCTACCACATTGCCCTTGGGGCACGTACAAAAGTTGTGTACCCACTTAGCGAAGTTGGGCGTCTCAATACTGCGGGCATTGCCATTGTTGTTCAGTTGTATAAAACTGTATAAAACGTATAATATACCCATTTACTGCTGTGTATAAAATCACGCAAATAAGTTAGATCAGATATCCAACTTTTCCTCATTTTACAGCAGAGTTATTGTGTGTTAAAGTTGATTGAGTTAGTATGAACAGGTTAACTTTATACAGGTTTTAAGTAGGGCGATTTTTTAATAAACTTTTATTTATCTCGAAAGGCTTCGGCTGGGCTTTGATACGTCAGTCACTCAGGGCAAATATTAGGTAAACATAGGCACGTTTCTTGAGGGCATTATTGCATTCCGTAATAACAGTACGTTAGTTTATAATAAAAAAAGAGAAAAGACACACACTGCTGACTAAACAAGAAATTCCAAAACTACTTTTCCTATGAAGGTGTTTGGCAGAGAGTCAATAGGTTATGAGGAAATGTAAGCTAAAAAAAGTTTATAGAAATTATTTTTTTGGAAGTTTTAGGTAGTAGCCACGTAGGTAGACAGAAAATATTAGCATATCAATATGGACCTCTCCATGAATGGGTAAAAGTGGGTGAAAGAATGAATGAATGGATAAAAGTGGGTAAAAATTCCCTCAGGAAAGTAAAAGTGAGGTGAGTTTTATGTTAATAGTTATTAAGTCGCGAGTAACAGCTTGTGTATTAGAACAGGTGACTTACCTATCTGTAGTGTTATAAGGTGACCCGGAGTACTGGCTGACGGATGCCAGTTCCATGCCTCCTCGGTAGATAGACACTAGTGCTAAGTCTAGTGTTTTACTCTGAAACAAAAATGTATAATTTAGATAATGGTTTCATAAGAGAGTAAGTCATCGTTTTTCATCTTTTTAATTAACCAGAAATAATTTCAAGGGGATTACGTAAGAATAAAAGAGACACCGGTGAGATGGGATCAGTTTGATGTGAAATAGTTGCCCAAGAAATATGACATGGTGACCATGAGATGTGACGAACTTTATGTTAGTATTTATGTTCGTGTGGTCATTTGTTGGCTATTTCCATTAAAAAAATATTTAGGAACCTACTATTTACAGTAAAAGGATAGTTTTATAGAACGAAGCGTGATGGTTTTAATAAAACGAACCCCGCGCAGACAGAAACATTTATTTAGCCTTTCTGAGTTATTGGTTCTGCGTTCTACGTTCTTTGTATTTCAGGGAATAGAACACAAGAATACAAGCGGTCAATCTAACCGGCTCGGTCAGTCGTGGTCTGACTGCCTGCTGTCTGTGCGGCGCTCACAGACGTGAAAATAATCCAGACGTCACCTTGTCTAATCGAGAGTGACGTTACCCGTTTACCATGTGTGCGTAATTTTTAGTGCGGTCCGACCAATCCGACGCGGTAATGGCGGCCGATTAATAACAGCATGGTGTCAATGTGTGCGTGTGACACTTGTACGAATATACGTAGGTATTACTATGGGTGCCTCACTGAATTTGTTGCTGAGAATCCGTCTGATTCTTTTTTTAAGTCTGCGGCGGCGCTATAGAGTTGCAAACGATACAAAGAACGCGGAACGTAAAACGAAGAACTAAGAACGCTGAACTCTTTCGTCTGCGCGGGCTCTAATAAACTATGAAACGAGGTATCAACGTATATTAATGAGTTACCTTCCGCAAAATGTAATATTAATGCCACAACAATTTTATACGGCGGATTATATTAACTTAAAGATAATTAAGATTATATTAACAGTTCTAATATTAACCTGTTATAAAGCCACCAAAACCCACATTGTATAGGAAGCCACAGGTGGTCTGATATTAATATAATTATGAAAGGGTTGAACGTATAATAAGTATTTATTATTGAATAGGGTTAAAGAGTTCAATAGACTTAGAGCAATGTTGTAACTTTTACATGAAAGTCATAAATCGTTAGTTAATAGCCTAGTATGTATTATCTATATACCTAACTATGTAACAAGAGAAGGTTAAACTGACGGTTTTATAATCACTATCTAACAGCTCTCTAATGATCTTGGTGTTGCTGATGTCCATCAGGATCAGTGGTCACTTACCATCAGCTGGATCTATCAATTTGTTGGCTAGAAACTTATATGTATAAACAAGTGAATAGTTTAAGTGAATGATTTCACTTAAAAGGTAATAACCTCTCCGATGTAAATTCGCTCTAGGAGCCAATTGTAATCTTAATCGCTCATTGTGAACAAGCTCCAGGAGCGAATTCGCGCGTCGCGTTCCCGCCCTCACAGTTCCCAACATTAAGTATTAATTATTATCACGCATGAGAGGATAATCCGAAGGTAGTCTGAGATCAATGAAACAATGCATTAGGTACATTCAGTCAATTGACAAAGTCGATTTTCCACTTTTCACGTACAACAATTAAAGATAATTATGTAAAAATGGTGCATCAACGTCAACGTCAACACAAAAACATTAATCTGTCATTCTCATCAGAAAAAAATTTTGCATAGTGGAACACGCTGGGTATCCACTAGTCCAAAATATTTATTTATTTTATTTATATATTATTACTGTTATGTTAACCGTTAAGGAGTATAGAGCCAAATCTACGTGTAATATCAAGTCATGCATATGAAAATGCAATGTCATCCGAACAAAGCAATAAAAAAGCAAAGCAACAACCCATAATTGTCCCAATGCTGGGCTCGGGGTATCCTCTCAAATTGTGAGGGGTACAGGCCATAGTCTACCACGCTGGCCAAGTGCGGATTGGTAGACTTCACACACCTTTGAGAACATTATGAAGAACTCTCAGGTGTGCAAGTTTCTTCACGATGTTTTCCTTCATTGAAGCAAGTAAATAATTAACTTAAAGTACTCATTATAATATTTGAAAATTAGTGGTGCGTGCCAGGATTTGAAGTAGGGCCCCTGCGTTCTAAGACCAACGTTCTAACCGCTAGGCTATCACTGATAAAGCAATATAAAAAATTTCAACTCCTGAGGATAAGAGGAAGTAGGTCTATTACACTAGCAAGATTAAGGGTGCTTTTCCACCAGAGATGTGCTATGCAGCGTTTCCACCAATACTAAGCTATGTAGCTGTGCGAGGAAAGAGCGATGCTCGAGCTATGCTATGTATCGATAGTAGGGAAGCGGCGAGGGCGGCGCGGTGAGGAGAGATCCACTCGCGACGGCACATAGCAGGCATCCATAGCACGCATCCTTCCATATAAAAAACATATCTTAGTTGAATCCGTTTCCACCAGTGCTAAGCTATGTGCACCAATGAATATGATTGGTGGATATCATACGCATCCATAGCAACGTAACATAGCACATCTCTGGTGGAAAAGCAGCCTTAACCCACACAAACAGGGTAAGCTAAATAAAACCATTTAAAAATAGTTCTCAATTGTTTTTCCATCGATTGTCTATTTTTATACTTGGTATTTATTGATTTTCAGTGTTGGTAACTTTAACTTGTCTATTTTTATGCTCATTGCGAAGCGCCCAAGCTTGGCAGCTTGTGTCGATCCTAAGTGATCGACAAAGTTAGGCAAAAGCGTAATAAGTGGGAACTTAGTAGTATGATTTAGTAACTATATCCATCATTTCTCATTTTCGTTTCCACCGGTATTGTTGCTGCTTTCGTTACGAAAAAGACCCTTGTATTCTGATATTATTTTCAGTTTGACATTAATTCAATCAAAAACCTTGCTAGGAATGTGTTACATTGCCGTCGAATTGATGTGACATATTTGTTTCGTGCGAATGGCGTTATCAAACAAAGCGTGTTAATATTTTTGGCGTCCCTTTTAGTTCTGACAGGAAAGGACACATTTTTGCTCTAACACACCAATACACATAGGAAACTGACTGTCAAGGTCTGAAGATCAGTGGATGTCATGGAATATCAATATACTACATTTCCCTCATAAAATATATGTATATTAACCTTTTTTAAATGCTTCTATTTAGATAACCCTGTTTGTGTGGGTCAAATCTTATAAGCTGGGCTGCTATTAGTATCACGAATTATCCTTTTTTGAGTTACTCCCAATCAGTTGTCAATATCATAATACGTTTAGTAGTCCAGATATACCGACGATATACTTTGCTTTACTCGGTATTTTTTTAACAAACAACGCTATCTACTGATGTAGCTTTAATGTTGCTACTTGCCAATAGATGTCAGGAAGAGTCTATTGTAGCAGTTTTTCATTGCCTGAAAACACGGATAAAACGATATTTTCTAAAAAATGAATCCTAGCTACATCGATTTATCGCCTTTGAAACCCCCTGCATACTAAGTTTCATGAAAATCCTTGGAGCCGTTTCCGAGACTCCAATAATATATTATGTATTTTTATACAAGAATTGCTCGTTCAAAGGTACCCAGAATTAATTCTTGAATTTAGACCACATTCAACCTAACAGTTTTTACCAAACGACGCATCTTTTTTGTGGAGTTTTCAGTAAACACTTTCCGGATGCGAATACAGTGTGTAAATAAAAGTTTTCCTGACACTCGCTAACGTGATGAGTGAACGTTTTGAAAAGGGATGTGATGTAGGGCAGTAACCGTAACTGTTACATATCTGATAGAAAAAAAAAAATTAATACGAGACCTTCATTCATCAGGCGTAAATATAAGCAATAACGCTGCAGGGAGTTTAAAAAAAAATCATTATTCAAAAGCTTTCATTAATTTAGGTATCACTGATACACTTATGCATGTAATTTTTTTAATCTACCAATTTATGTATGTATCATCTACCTAAGCCACGTAAATAACCTAAGGCTACTTTATTTTTCTTCTCTCTTACTTGGCCGGCGACGCATCAGTGATGTATTTGTATCACTGATATCCATGGGCGACGATAGTCACTTACCATTAGATGGATCGTCAGCTTGTTTGCCGGCTAATTCCACAAACTTATAGGTATACAATATGCTGTGATATATAGGTCAATAGAAGCTAAGCCTGCTAAAAGAACTTCGTCCGTTCATGAGTATATTTAAATCCCTCTAGTAAAGGCTTTACATTCAACATACAATAAAATACCTACAGAAAACTCTTAAGAGCATGAGAATTGAAAAAGTAATGTAATATTTTTTTAGGATTTCGTTCTTCTCTTATTTTGAGTCACTACAGTCTCATCAAAACCATTACGTGTAAAAAATGTAGCCAAGTCTCGCAAAACTTTTACTAAATGAGAAAATTATGTAATCTCACCCAGGCCAAGCTCTGATTAAGTCAACATGATACTCAAAAAATTTATAAGGCTTGGCACCTTTTGTCTTTGGCGTAAGTTATGAATTTGCTTCGCCGTACTCAAGATAACGTAATAAAAACAAATACAGTATAAAACATATAAATTCTTTCGGGTTTATTACCAGTGCCCTGTTTAGTAAACTTTACAAATTGTAAATTGTAATTGTAAATTACAAGTTACAAATCTACAAGTTTCTGTTTAATAAAGAATACAACTTACAAGTTTACCATGGTAGAAAATTGTACCTACAATTTTACATATTTCTGTTTAATAAACATTTTCTCTCTACAGGTGACAATTGACATATTTGTAGGGAAAACTGTTTTATTGAACAATACTTGTAATTTACAAGTTTACACATTTTGTAAATTGTAGAATTTTTCCGACAGGTGGACTCGTCTTGTGTCAGAAATTTACAATTTAGTGTCTCAAGTAACGAAATTTATTTGTTATACCTACACAAAAAAAAATGATTCTAACAACTAGTAGTGGAAGTAGTGACAGTAGTGACGATGAATATATCTATTAGGGCGGCGGCGGCGAGTTTTTCGTAAAAGTATTAACTTTACTTTTGATGTGATAGATTTTACATTCAACGAAAAAATTCGGGTCAGCAAAACTACCGTCGAATATTTGGTAACAAAAATAGGAAATGATCTTAAATACGATTCTAACACGTCACTGTCAAATTAAAGGTATATTATAAATGATTGATATTATAATTTATAAGTAAAAAAGAGGTAGATATGTCACTAGCGCGCCGAAGATGAAGATCGTAAGAGAGGTCAATTGACCTCTATTTGTTCGTAGTCGTTCTGTCAATACAAGACGATATGGACGCTTTTGTTGTCAGAAGTGCTTAAGATTTGACATACAACGTTAAAATGCCTTCGTGTATTATTGTAGTGTGATTGGTGTAGTGAAACAAAAGATGTTGTAGCTCTTTTCGGAACAGATTTTTTGGTTGATTTGTAAGGGCATGACGTATCTACATTTTTTTAAAACATTATTGTACCTATATTATAGACAAAAACGTAATTTTGTTATTGTGTTTCACGAGTTTCGTTAAAAATCAAACAAATAGGAAAGCACTCTGTAAGCTAATTGGTAAAACCAAATTCTAAATATTTAAAAAAATTTGAAATCTACTTGAACAAAAATTTACATTTTTATGTAATTTGTAACCTACAACTCAGACTTACAATTACAAATTTGTAGATACAATATCTATCTCTACGTGATCGAATCAGAAACGAGGAGATCCGTAGACGAACAAGGGTAACCGACATAGCTCAAAGAATTAGCCGGCTGAAGTGGCAATGGGCTGGCCACATAGTGCGAAGGACCGATAACCGTTGGGGAAGAAAGGTCCTTGAATGGCGCCCACGTCTCGGAAAAAGGAGCATAGGACGCCCCCCGACCAGGTGGACTGACGACCTGAAGAAGACAGCAGGTATCCGCTGGATTCAGAAGGCTCAGGACCGGTCAGAGTGGCGCAAATTAGGGGAGGCCTATGTCCAGCAGTGGACCTCCAAAGGCTGATGGATGGATGGATGGATGGAGATACAATATTTCATCGAAATCTACAGGCGTTTTCTACATATGTAAACGTTTATTAAACAGCATTTACAATTCTAATATTTGTAGGATTTTTATATGTAAAATTCTTACATAATTTTAAGGTTTATTAAACAGCACTTGTCATAAAATTTAACAAATATGTCACTTATTTACAAAATTGTAGAATTGTAATGTTTATTAAACAGGGCACTGCTCATGATGTACAATAATTTAATTTAAATAGAAAGAGGTTTGTTTTC